>JAFBJW010009053.1:9403267-9907806 GCA_016785235.1 Pseudorhombus dupliciocellatus | reverse complement strand
GGTGATGCCCCCCCCCCCCCCCCCCCCCCTTTGTTCACAAAGACGGATGATGTGGAAGCTCCCAAAAGTGAAGCCAAACCATCCTGGTGCCTTGCTGCAGTAAGGGTCATGAACCCCGCCTCCTCTACGTTAGGGGATGGGAACTGGACCAAACTTGGACAAAGGGTTTTCTTTTCAAGAGGGTTTCTGTCGTCTTTGTCTTTGCTCCTCTGTAGGTCTTATGTAAGTCTGGGTTGAAATGGGCTTGGGGTGAAACAACATGATACAGCTAACAGTTAAGAAGAAATGACTAGAATGAACAACTTGCCGAGTCTGTACTTTTGCATTGATCTCGGGGTCTGTTTTTTTCTCCTCAATGCTCCTGATTTGGAGGAGTCCTAGATTTGCCAGTGATTCGCAGGAGACCAGCGCTTCCCCCCCCCCCCCCCACCACCACCACTCCAACTCCCCTGTACTGACACTGGCTCCAAATGAGCATCAGCAGGAGATCTTAGCGTTTGTATCTGGGATATTTTGGCTTCATTTCTGGGTAGTGGGAGGAAGTGAACAGCCATCGTCCATCTCTATATGTCATCTGTGATTCTTAACGATCTCATTATAAACCTGGGTGAATTCTCCTACAATCAAGGGAGCACCTTTTACTAATAGTTTCAGCCAGCTCTTCAGTTTATACTATAAATACTGTAAATCACATTTCCTTTCTTTGGCTCCCTGTGGTGGTAATTTAAGCACCGTAGTGTCCCTGGGTCTGCATTGCTGTGTTTCAGCAATGAGGTCAGTGTCTGTTAGCTATTGATTTAACCTTACCAACAGATCCATATTTTCTGTTGTTACTGTAGTTCCCTGCAGTGGAAATGTGACCGAGCGCCGTGGTACGATTCTGTCCCCTGGTTACCCTGAGCCCTACCCAAACAGTCTCAACTGTCTGTGGAGGATCCACGTCAGCGAAGGGGCTGGGATACAGGTACAGACACTGTCATGTAGGAATGTGAATGGAGGATCCCCCGTCACTCTGAGGCTGTTGCGTTTGTTTATCTTCATTTCTTTATATTTAGATCCAAGTGATGACGTTTGCCACTGAGCACAACTGGGACTCTCTGGAGATCTACGATGGAGGGGACATGACAGCCCCTAAATTAGGGTCATTTTCTGGTATGACAATATGCTCGCACACACACATGCACAAAAAACTCTCTGGAGCTCTATGATGGATGAGATATGACAGCTGCTAAACTATGGATACACACAAACATGGACTGATAGGCACACAGACACAAACACACACATCCATGATGGATTAGATATGACAGGTCTTGAACTATAGCTACACTCCCAAAGAGCATTCACTGGAGCTCTAAGATGGATGAGTTGCAATATCAAAAAATATATCGTATATCTTCAATTTCAAATAAAACAAATGTTTTTTTAACATGTAATCCTTCTGCTCTCCAGGCAGTTAGTGAGAGGAGCGGAGAGCAGAGGAAGAGTTTGAATGGGAGAGAGAGAGCAAGAAAGAAAGAAGACAGGGAGGGATAAAGAATGATCTAACCTTTTACAATTTCCCAGTGGAGTTTCCCTTGTGACCTGCCCTAAGCACATACCTGTCACACACCTATCACACATAAAACATGCCGCCCATAGGGCCGCATGCACACGCACGCACACACACACACACACACACAAATCACTTTGCCCTTCTCAAGATACCACACAGGGGAGCTGCCCACTATGACCACAGTGATCTGGTGGTGGCCACTGAGCAGCTTGTCTCGGGCAGATGAGGGTTGCTTCACATAAGGACACTGAAATCCTAGCTGTCCATTGAGGGCAAGATGTTGTTCAGTTTCCGTGCACATAATTTCCCAGCTGGCGATGGGATTTACAGGAGTCATCAGAAAAATGTCACATGCAGAAAAAGTGTCACTGTGCACAGTACGCGTGCATCTGTATGTGTTGCATTGCGTAAACTTGTCATGTATGCATGCGTTCATTCTATCCTCCTATTGAGCAAATCCCTGCAACCCTTTCAAACTATTTTGGATCTATCAGAAATCGTTAGAGCTCATCACCTGTTTGTGTCGCGTCTGTATCTCTTGTCTGTTAAAGGAACGACAGCTCCCGCCCTCCTCAACTCGACATCAAATCAGCTCCTCCTGCATTTTCAGAGTGACATCAGTGTGGTGGCAGCAGGATTCCACCTAGAATACAAAAGTACGTTGATGATTTTACCTCCGTTTGCATGGACACAAGTAATCTGATTGTTCATCCTCATCTGAATAACACATTATTTTTGATTGTTAAACTCAGTTTCTTAACAAATTCACATTAAGGTTTTCATGTTGGTAGCTGCCGTACATGTCAGTGCTATAATACAACCTCACATCAATCACAAAATGCGCCCACACAGAAAGATACGCACAAAATGTCCTCACTCTGTGGAGTGCTTAAAATGGTGCTCATGGAAATATAAGTTCAGGAACACACACACACGCACACACACACACACGTTACAACCAAATCCTTAACATTGAATTGAAAGAGTCAGTGACCTGAACTGGTTACTACTGGTACTGCCTGAGAGCATGCACACATACTGAGACCAACACTGGAGTGTGCGCGCACACACACCTAGAGGGATGTAAAGAGGAACACAATGTGTCAGATGAATGCACACACAGAGTGCCTTTGCTTGTTTCATACATGCACACACGTCAAAACAGCACAATGCATACACACACATGTCAGAAGCGAACACAAGTATGTAGATGGCTGCTAAGATTATGCACATACACATACCTGTCAGGGCACGGTTGTGCTTTTCAGGCCTTTCTAGTTGTTTTAGCTTAGAATCACTTCTAGTTCAATGAACACGTCCCCTTGTGTGAGTGTGTGTGGTAGCAGATTTCTATGTGAGGTTTTTTTGTGCGTGTGTGTGTGTATGGAAGTAGGTGAACGCACACTTGTGTGGCTGGATGTGTGTATTTTTACTGGCCCTGTGCGTTGTCGTGCCATCACTGGGGGAGAAAGCCTAGACGAAGGGTCACTTTGGGGCAGAGTACATTGTGTCTGTATTTCTGCTTCGCTGTTTTCGTCTGTGGTTGCACTCTGCTCTCACTGAGGCTCTTATATAGCAGGTGCACCTGATCCAGCCCTAATCTGACGGGACTGATGAGACCATATGTGACACAAAGAATTGGACCCTTTCATACAGTAATATAGTATCATGAATCATCTGCAGGTGAAAATGGAGGGACAAGCCACAGCTATTTTTATGTTTTTGCATTTATTTTGCTCCAGCCAGCACCACATATATTATTGAGTTGAGAGCAGTGCAGGTGGCATTCTCTATGGGCTTTGGGGCTTTTCTATTTTATGAAGGCTGCTCGTTTCTATGCTGAAAGGATTTGGGGAGAAAATGTCCTGACAGAAAAGTTTGAATTCAGCGTCCTCACGGCTCCTCTTGGTTATTTGTAACTGACCTGAGTCGAGCTTAGATTATCCTCTCTGGTCAGGTAGGGTGTGTTAATGTAGCTCTGGGGTCAGTGGACCACTAATTGTAACGAGTGGACCCGAGCAGACTGTGTTATCAGTTCTGCTGACGTGATGCATCATAATTAAAACAGGATCAAAATTAAAAGTGTGAAAGGAAAGAAAAACAACTGCAGACTCAAACATAGACCTCAAATATTTGCATGTAAGGCCCGTTTTGACATGTATGCATCCACCACTGAACAACTTAATTATATTTTGTGTATCAAATTGTCTTTTTTGTTTGTTTGATAAGTATTTTTTGCTATTTCCTGGATATCATGACAACCAAATTAAAATATATATCATCACTATCTGTACATTCTAGCAGCATACACCCTTCAAATGTAGCTTGGTTTTTCCTGAAATGAGTGAAACGCTTTAATCCCAGTGAGAGGTTCTTTTGCTTTCAACTTTTCTCGTTAATGCGTTTCTTCCTTAACCCGGAAAATAACTCGTCGTCACTACAGGTGAGGAGTAAACCACACCACTTTCATTGTTACCAGTCTCATGTTTCGCTTCCACATGCGTATCACATTTTGCATTTCCATGAGAAATGCACACGTGCATTTTGATTTTAGCGCACACTCCAGGGAAATCTACTTCTCTGAAGAACTGCGTTACACCCACAGGATAAATACAGGCTCATTTGACTTAATGCGGCACTGCACAGCGCTGATGGAACGCAAGACATGCTGATTAGAGACCGCGTCTGCCGTCACCCTCGCTGCGAACACGTCACCGTGTCACATGACAGCGAAACTGTGGCTGCAGCTTTCTGAGCAAGGCGATGAATTGTTCTCCTCTGACTTCACCAACTGGGAGGGGGGATATAAATGATGAATTATTGTTTTATCTCCTTCTGGCTGCTCTTTTTTTTAAAGACTAAATCTACGGTGGTTTTAGTGAGGTAAGTTGTTGTTACTGAGAAAGAATTAAAGCCTGATCCAGGTTACTCAGCAATTCAGTTCAGTGATGGCTCCAAACATACTTATATCATTAGGCTGCATATCATTTACTTACTAATTAACCTACTGCACACTATGGGGCGGGCTACTCGATTCAGAACACGTAGGCCAGACTCTGATCCAGTAATCCATCTTATTTCAACCCAGTGCACTCATCTGTTAATTATAATCCCCTTTTTTACAAGGTGTTTCCTTACATTTCAAACTGAATAAAAGGAGCCCTTTAATTTTGTGGACTAGCGATATACAGTCACCATAAAAGTCACTAATCTACACTTGTACATTTTACAGATGTGCCGATGAATTCAAGCCATTTACCATGTAACCCAGTATCACACAAATCTTCTTTACAATGTCCTTACACAGTGTGTAACAGTTTTGCGGTCGCTTGTATGTAGAAGGAACCATGTACACGTAAATGACTGTGATGGTGTTCTCTGACTGAATGGCGTTTCATCCAGAGGGCAGAGTGAGACTGAGACAGAACTACAATAAATCCAGTCAGTTAGACTTAAATGCTGACGCTGTCTAGTTGTAGTGTAGTGGCCCTAGTGGGGTGGTTTGTGGTACTGTCAGCGTTTTACAGACCATCAGTGCTCTCTCATAACCAGGGAAGAGAGGGGGCCGTTTGTGTACACACAGAGAGAGAGAGAGAGAGAGAGAGAGATGGTGGGCAAATGGAATAGTTCCATTGATCAGTTGTCATGACAGCCTGCTGAAGCGCTGCCTAAAAATATACAGTGTGTGTGTGTGTCCACATCACAGTCTCATGCAGCTTTTTCACTTTTGCTCTTTCTCAGAAAGCCCTGCTTTAGCCCTGCTGCAGGTTAGCAGTTGTTAGACGCTGAGCTGCCCCACGTGTCCAAGGTGCTGAACCCAGAACGGCTCCTCATTGAAAAAAGTGCTGCCTAAAGATGCACTGTATGATTGGTCGTCAGGACTAGAAAAATCTTTATATAAATACAGACTCTTTTTCATTTGGTCTGGGTGTTAAGGTGGTTGGATAGTTCAGGGTTAGGTCAGTACTGGTCACAGTAAAGGTCCAAGTAACTTTTCAAGGAATTGATGGAATGTCACAAGGGCAGCACAACTTTGTGTGCACGTGTGTGTGTCTGTCTGTCTGTGTCTGTGTGTGCGTAAAGCTCTCTGGGATCACTTTGTTTTGCTTGTAAGAAAGTCGATAATGAACCGACAAAACAAACACAAACACACACCTACGTGCACACACACACACACACACACACAACATTCAACCCCCTCTCCTTTCTTTTACTCTGTGCCCCTTTTCTACCCCAGTGTTGCCATGGTGACTGCTCTAGGGCAGTCTCCTGCAGAAGAAATGAAACACGTGCACACACACACACACACACACACACACACCCTTAATGGCGCTTTTTGATAAAGGGCTGCCTGCTGTCAAACTTACTAATGTGTTTAACTTTTATTGTTTTGCAAACACATGACCAAAGTCATTCAATGATGCTGTTGTTGCTTTGGTATTGTGCTGTCAATTCTGAACGAGTTGTTGTATTTGGAGTCATTAGAATTCTTAGAATTTAAAGAATTAAATTAGGGCCTTTAGCCTCAATATCGATATTAACTTCAGCGTGATAGATGTATTGTGTTGTCTCATCTGTAGATCTTTGCCCAGAGAACACGTCACACCAGCACTTGAATCAGAGATGACACAGATAAAGTAAACTTTAGTATTTACATTGTACTGTTGTTGCTTTTTTTCTGTAGCTGTTGGTCTGACCACCTGTCCGGAGCCAATGATCCCAGCCAATGGACTTAAAACTGGAGACAGATATATGGTCAATGAGGTGGTGGCGTTCACGTGTGAGCCTGGCTACACGCTGCAGGTAATGAACATTGAATGTGTAGTTTAATAGAAACAGATCAGCACAACTTGTTTACATACTGATATGTGTAACAATTCAATTCAGTTCAATAAATGGACACTTCTTGTTTCTTTCATGTTAAAATAAAATAAGCAAAAACAATCCTTTCTGTTGAAAATGTGTCAGAGTTCCCAGCTGCTGTCCATCTTCCTCTTGAAGCTAATCAACCGTTTTATTATTTTCAGGGCCACTCACACATTTCCTGCATGCCTGGAACTGTGCGTCGATGGAACTACCCACCTCCTCTTTGCATAGGTAACACTCACACACACACACACACACACACACACACACACCTGCACACAGCACTGCTGGATATACCCCTGCTGAATATTAAGTTGGATAAGCTGCAAAATGTTGGCATTGAATTTTAAGACACGCATAGAAAAGTGAGACAAGTAAGTTTTTTTGCATTAAAAGGTTCACGGCCTCCGAAAAAGGGATTTCACTGATTATATCACTTATTTAAAAAAATTTACAGTAAAATCAAATCATTACTTTTCTTCAAGTGGTCAGCATGTGGATTAATTCAGCTGCACTTTATAGAATTTTGAATGAAATCTAATATCTCAGTCGGTTTCTCCTGTATGAAATCATACTGCATGAATATTACCGCGCATTTTATTTGAAATCTAAATAATAGCAGAAAGGGCATCTGCGTGTCTACGACTCATTTGGTATGTTTAATGTTACTAGCTTGAAATTGAATTTGTGCAAGGCAGCTACTGCTTCAGTGACATAGGGTCAGCGATCTATAAAATCAATGCGACTCCTGGGTACAAACTGAATTTTGTACCTTGCACTGAAAGCCAAGGGTTTTCCAACTTGTGCAATGTGTTAAGGACCTTGTTAACATTGACGTTTGAGTTTGGGCCAGATAACTCAGTCTTAGGTGAAACTTGTAGCAGGACTGTAAAGCCAATTCCAGTTAAGTAAACTTAACCCTGTCACAGCCCGCTTCACTGTGTTAGATTCACACCGTTTTGTATTTTCTTATCTTTATCAGGCCCAGATCAGTAAAAGGCAGCCCCATTCACATGACTTAAAAGATACACATTTAACTCTGGTACACTCGAAGTTCACAACCCTAAACAGAACTTCTTGTTGACTTCAAAACGATGCAACATTTAAAAAGATATTTAGCATAATTAAATATGGTATATGTTTGTTGTGCTTGTGTTGTCAGCTCGTTGCGGTGGGGTGTTGTCTGAGATGAACAGTGTCATCCTGAGTCCAGGTTTCCCTGGCAACTACCCCGGCAACCTGGACTGCACCTGGCAAATAACCCTGCCAACTGGATACGGTGAGTTTGATGGGGAGTAAGTATCTGTTGGTGTAGTCGGGAAACACAGACTTTCTTTTAAAACACATTATCGCTGAATATCAAAATTGTATTTTCTTCAGATTTTCGAGAACCGCTCCGTATCTGCCCTCTATTAGAGTGTTGGATAATGTCTCAGTGAGGCCCATGTAAGAACAGAGGAGGAAAAGAAAATTCAGTGCAAGCTCGTGGGCGTGGGGATGAGATGTCCGTCACATGACGGATGCGAAACTGGAGGCGTAAAACTGTCTCAGGGTGAAAAACAGGTGCCAGTTCGGAAGACAGTTAGATCGAAGAGCTTTTGGTGATGAGGGCAGACACTGCTGTGGATTTGCTCTAAACAAAAAAACTCTGCTTTCCGCAGCAGAATCCCTGTTCTGCTTCCTGCACCGAGGGAACGCCCCTCGCCTGATTACTTAAGGGGCAGTCTGCTAAATGTGAACTGGCGATCGATGTCTGAAAACAGTTCATGGTACATATACAGTTTGCCAACATCTCATGCATTTATGTCTGTGTTCTCCAGGAGCCCATATTCAATTCCAGAACTTCTCCTCTGAAGACAACCATGACTTCCTGGAGGTCAGGGCCGGACCACAGCATAGCTCTGCTCTGATTGGACAATTCACTGGCTCGCAGATCCCACCCCCTCTGCTGAGCACCACCCACCTGACCATCGTCCACTTCTACAGCGACCACTCGGAGAATAGACCTGGGTTCAAGCTGACCTATCAGGGTGAGTGTGCTATTTTTTGACTAATTAAGATGTTGTTGTTTTTTTGAGTCGATGACTGCCGACACTGAATGCCACAGACCCTGAGGTATCACTGCAGGCGCTTTCAGTTGAAAGCAGCCCCTAAAGAGAAGCTGAGAGCACACACCTGTATTCACAATGAGCCAAATGTTTAGTCTCTCCGTATTTGGTGCAGAGAACACAAGCTGGTCGCTTTGAGATGATTAAATAAAAAGTGGTCTCAAATGTTTTGAGGAAAAATTAACATCCAAACCCAGTGGCCAAATTGCAGAGCTTTCCCAGCGCCAACAAATGAAGAGTGGGATGAAAAAAAAATATATCGCTGAGAGGTTTTGAGCTTTGATCCATGGATGAGTCACGTTAAAGACTAAAAAAAAAAAAAAAAAAAAAAAAACCCTTATGGCTTAATTTCCTCTCATCATTAAAAGAGATGGATTGTTAGTAAGCTCCTGTGAGAGACTGCCATCGTGTCCAGCAGGCTTTACTCGTAGCCCTGAGTGTTTCACTTCAAAGACACAAGAACTGCACTGTGGGCCTGTATGCCAGCATGAGTAGAGCAAGTCTTACTAACTTACACATAAACTCACCCACATTTTAATAATGTGGGCTGTGTCCCAAGTCATTCACTGATCCACTTTATAATCCTTCTAGAATGGTGTCCAAACGTTTAGTGAAGTTTTTACACCTTATACTGTATAAGGCACTTGTTGTTTCCCACAATGCATCAGGGAAGGTGAGACCACCGTGTGCTCTCTGTGGAGGGCAGCGGAAACAGCTCAACCAGTCTTAGAAATATGCAGGAAACAAGCTTATCTCTACATCTAAAGATGAACCGTATGTTGTGGGGTTTTTTTTTTCACCATATTAATACCAAGGGGAAAATAAACGTATGACATTAACTGTGGGATTTTCCACCAGCCGATGTTGTTGTCTTATCCCGTCTAGGGAATAGTGAGTGAGTGCGGGATTTCCGACTCAATCAATCAATCATTTTCCTATTTTTCCTCCAATTAGTAATGGGCCAGTCCTCTAACACTGCAGCCCTTGCTGATGCTAACCTCCGCCCACTGATGTGGATGGTTATGTTTGCTCTCGTGGAGTTAGCCCACATGCTTATTTTTTGAGGATGTAATGCACATATAGATCCTCCATCTATCCCCTGAGGATCACGATTGGCAGCGCTCCAACCTTCACCCCTGCTGCACACTTGAAGATACAAGATCAGCTCCCGCCTTAGAGATTTATGCTTCATTAGTCATGTGCACATCCGTACAGCCTCAATGGGATAAATGCTGGATCCCAAATAGTCATTACGAATATATTGGAAAAAATACCCCCATGCTGAGGTTTCCACACAAGCATCGCTGATATGAACACAAATAAGGTTTTTTTCCTGGAATATGTGGAGCCGCTTTCTTCATCACAAATAGTACCACTAGTATCGCTGCCACATGTCTCTTAATTTGTATGCTTTCCACATAGTTGTCAATACACAATGTCTAACAAGATATTCAAACTTAGCAACAAAAATCTCAAGATCTCAAAAACAAAAAGCCAGCTTGTGCTTTCTGTGAAGCTTCTTTGCACAACATGCACCCCAGTACTACTGTTTGTGTTGACCCGGGGCTGAGCACATGCTCTTGTGCTGTCTTTACTGTCCCTGCTCTTTTTTGATGAAAGTAATCACTGCTCTTTTTCAATAGCATGAGTAATGGAAGGCCTTGGCTTGCCGTGACACTCATACAGAGTGAGGTGTGCTAAAAAGTGTCGGTGGGCACACACACACACAGATAGATCCAGAGAACTTTGTAGAAGGAGATAAGATATATTGCTGCACTTACTGCAGGTGACCTCTGTTAGACATAGATTTGTTCATGTCCTTCAAGTCTGTTAGATGTAGAGAGAAAAAATGGCTTGAATGCAAGCACTCAAACTCAAAAGTCGTTTTGCAGTCACATTTGTGACTTTGGAGAGAAGACGAGCAGCAAATCGCAAAACTATAATACATTGATTCGGTGTATAACTGTATCACTGCACGTCTCTCAAAGCCTATAAGTCAAGTAAAACAAATTACTCAAAAACGAATTGAACTGACTCACATTATTCCTCATTGTCTCTCTTTCTCTATCTCTAGCCTATCAGCTGCAAAACTGCCAGGACCCCTCTCCTTTTCCCAATGGTGACATCATCAACAGTGACTACAGCGCTGGCCAATCAGTGACTTTTCAGTGCTACCCAGGTTATGTTTTGATTGGACACCCGGTGCTTACCTGCCTGCATGGGACCAACCGAAAGTGGAACCACCCATTTCCACGCTGTGAGGGTAAGAACCAATGACTTTCCTATGAGAAAATTTCACAAAATATTCACATCTGTAGGAGAGATGCTTCATTTGTATGCTTATCAAACTATGAATGCAATCCAAAGAAGCGCGCGTCAAAATGAAAGTCATTAATAACTTGAAGAATGAAGTTAGTATTGCAGATCAACACAGTTGGCAAATAAACGTGAAGTAAATAATGAATCAGGCTCTTTAATCTTTTATAAGATACAAAAGTCACTGTCCTCAGTGCTACCACCATTATTACTCCCGCTGTTAATAGAGCTGATCATAATTATAATCTTTACCGTCCCCGGGTCAGCAGTTATTCATGTCCCCTGATCCGTACAGGTCTAGCTCGTCACAAGAAAGTGACGAATTTGCAAATATATAATTTTACAACACTGCTTTTTTTTTTTTTTTTTTTTTTTTTACAGCCCCTTGCGGCTATAATGTCACAGCTGAAAATGGGACGATCTATTCACCTCAGTACCCGAATGAATACCCCAACTCCCAGGATTGCATCTGGCTCATCACAGTTCCCCATGGACATGGAGTTTATATCAACTTTACCTTGTTGCAGACGGAGCCTGTCACTGATTACATTGCTGTCTGGTAAGTGTGGGTACGCACACACACACACACGCGAAAATGCAGAAGTTCTTCTCTACATTGCCCCTTATCTTGGAAATGATTGCATCACTGATGGCTATTTCCTGAATGCACTTATAGCCTGTCTCCACTCTGCACACTAACAAGAAGCTGGTCAGTCAACTTTTACTTCTATTTTTTATTCACTGCTGTCAGTCCCTCTTTTATATGGATATCCCTGGTATTGTATGCCTTATCTATTATTATATATTTCACTTTATAAAAAAAAAGTCTTGACTCTGCAGAGGCAGGAATAATATACTCTATATACATATACATATGTGTGTGTCAATGGTTTATTACTCTATCATAAAAAAGATCAACTCAAATCCGTCTGTGTATGGCATGGTCAAGGAAACAGAGCTCCCTCCTCACACACACACACACACACACACTCACACACACTCTATGATATGCATACCCAGACTCTCCTGCAGTAATAATAGGATTCAGTGTGGAGGTAAAATTGTAATAGAAGGGGTGTGAGAGTAATGCATTTACAATGGGACCACTGACCAATTCAATCTAAGTCAGCAGCATGGCCACACAGAGACCCGAGGAGGGCTCAGGAACTCTGGCAGTAATGATGAGATTCAGTGGGGAGAGGGGGAAAGTAATGAAAGGAACGGGAGAGCTGGGGGTCGAAAATCCAACGGGACTCAACTGGCTCTCACAGGTTGTGGTCAGTCCAAGAGAAATTTCTCACTTAGCGGTTTTCTGCTTGCCAACAAAAACAATACTGAACAGTGAGTTTATTAGGAAGAAAAATAGGCTCATGTAGTATTTGGGACATGCCATCAGTTGGTGCAGGTCTGGCTGCGTGAAGACACATTTGATGTTTCTGCTGAGGTCAGGTGTTAATGTTTCGGCGGAAGAGTCGAGCTCTATAGGGAGTGAGCAGCTGAAATGCAGGTGGTGGGAAAGTAATAGATTCACAGTCTGACTACTCACCTTCGATCTCACCAGCCACGGAGATGGCTGTGGAGAGGCTGGTTTTACAGTAGCAAATTGATTTTTATGATTCATGATTCATGTGTTTTTTGGTACATTTCATGGTGAATCGAATTATAAAATCTCATTTATAGATTGTAGGGCACCAAAAAGACATCTGTTACGTGAGATTAGTGCATACATAATGGACTGTTGCACTGCTCAGTCAAGCTGTATCTCCAACACATGAATATATTTGGAAGTGACTGGAGGCTGACTCTGAAGAGAGGAGTCCTTTTCTCAGACCCAGTGGGATACCATCTCCCTTCCAGGGCCGTGGACAGATTTAGAGCGGATGATCCAAAGGTCTATTGCATCGGCATTACAGTCAGGTAAAGCGTAGAGAGTGATACCTACGTCATTGCTCCCTGTTTTTTAACACTGAGTAACCATCAAAGACGCAGCTTTTATGTTTGATGTATTTGAATCGGCTAATGTGCATAAATTAAATTACCTTTTTCAAAACCTACCGATGGTACAGGTGTGTCACTTCAAAGATGTTCTACTGCACACAGATGTAGTGCTGGGGAACATCACAGCACAGGTGCAGCACACGTAATTGCCTTCCGGTTGTTGTCAGTCAGAACAAAGGTTACTGCATCGGTGACTCAGGTCACCTTTCTTTTCACTGGAGATGTACTCATGCTCATGTGTGCTTCAGCAGCTTTTACATTCTTTACGTCCCGGTGGCCTGAAGCTTAATACCTTGTTTGTTCATCTGGTGGTTCTTTCAACTCACTCTGATAGACACGAGTTTGCTTTGCACACACAAGGTTGAAGCAGTGTGACTTGTTTTCCAGTGGATGAATGGCTAAAATCATTTTTTTTTAAATTATGAACACATTCAAAAACGGCTTTCAAAAACTCCTTCATGATGGATTTTCTACCTTGATTATGTGCATCATCAGTGCATAAGAGCATAATATCAGACATTATCTAATGGAACTCAGGAGAGCATAATATCAGGGATTAATTGGGCTTTAGACGGTTCGGATTTCTGAATTGACTTGGACGGAGTGGGAGGAGACATATAATCCCCAGTGTGAGTTGCTGGGTTAATAAGGAATTGATTGGAAACGTAGTTAATATTTACCGAAATATGAAACTTTTAATGGTAAGTTTTTAAGAGTTTGATCCTAAAATGAATCGTAGCAGATCTGAGTAAGTGGAGTAAAGCAACCCCCTCACTGATGAGATTAAACTTCCAGTTGTAGATGCTGTAGCTCAAAGATTTTTCAAATGGGTTCAGTGTGTTGATATATAAACTTAATGCTAATAAAATAAATGCCATAAAGAGTACTGGGTTCATAGGGCATTGCTTTAAGGTCCGACAATTTCAATAAATTTGTAGTAATGTTTCAATAACGAGGTCGTTTTTATGACCTGATGAGACGAGATCTTCACTCTTTGTGGATTTCTTCAGCAGCCTGCTTCTTTTCTGGTCTGTCATTCAGCCAAGTTGTGACTGTGTATTTAATCCTGTTTACCACATTCTGTTATATTTCAGTCAAGTCTGTTTACTGGTTTCTGCCCAGTACCACTGAGTTCACATGGCGGCAGCTGGATCCAGATGTCAGGGGCCAGGGTTGACTCTGTGGTCTGCCACCATTTGTGTTTGGCTTGGCGCCTGAAGTCACTGGGCTGTCCTCAAACAGTGGACAGCCCAGTGTCCAACACCACAACAGCGGAGTCATTTGTAAGAGTGTTTACTCACTGAAGTCATTGGGCCAAGAAAAGTAAATGAAAAAAAAAACACATTTTTAATAACATTTTGCAAAATGTTCTACTGATTTTGTGCTCTGTTGGTGCTTTGTATGCTTTGTGGATCTTTCATGTTGGTGTATATTTAAAAAGAAGGAAAAATCAAACCAGTAAAAACAGTTACGGCTGGTTTCATTCAATAAGAACGTGCAGCTGTAAAAGCTCAGAGAATTGCAGCAATCAGCCGTGATAAACCCTGTCAGAACGGAAAACACACGCTTAGGGGACATCAAGATATTTTGATGCACCAAGCACCAGAAACATCTGGTCTCATGTCACAGTCTCACAGTGTTGTTCTATCAGTGCGCTGTAATGACTCTTTCACACGGTAAATCTGAATCTCCACTATAAAGATGTCAGTTTAATCTCAAAGAGGATTGCATCATGGATCCACTGTTGTCTCCTTCATCAGACTCATAACGGGGGTCTACGGGTGCTGTAAAATTGTTTCAATTAGAGGTGAATGGATTCACCTCCCTACCCTCTTTTAATTTATTCCTGCCTGCCTTTCCCAGCACGGCTCCCAGTCACCTGTACCAGCGATATAGACTATATGTTAAGAAATACTAAATGAGCGCTCCTTTTAAAACAATGAATTAAACATTAAACATGTATAAAGATAAGAAGACTTTTTTAGCTTTTGCTGGCTGGAATCTAATTTAACTGAAATAAATAAATGTAAAAATTAACATGACATTAAACATTTGTTCCACTGTGGTCCAATATACATTATCATTTTTTTTACAACTTGAATTTTTACACATGATTGAATAATTTGCATTGTAAATGTTTTTATGCTGAGGAAGACATGGTAATATGGATTGTAATTTATGACCGTGTTTAGATTGAATTGATCCAAATGGCACACTTTGATTCTCCAAAGGGCCCCAACACCTTCAGAAGACCTTGAATTATTGAGCAGCCAAGAGATTCCAGGCACTCTTCATGAATTAAAATTTTAAACCCTTGTTTAATCCAATGGCATGTTCATTAAAACCTAAAACTGGGCATTTAGGGAACCTTATAAAATGTAACCTTTCAAAAACATTCAGTGTTTAGTGAGTGCAGTTAAGCCTTTAATCCATGAGCTTTGTTAAAAAAAAAAGAGGGAAAAAAAAAAACCAAAATATTTTGCTACCTCTTCAATGAAGACACACGTGGGATGACCAGATATCTGTTTTATGTTTGTTTTGACGGAGGCTGCTTTGTTTTGTTTTCAATTTCTTTTCTTCTCATAAATTAAATCCTGGCAGTGAAAATAAATCCTCAATTATCATTTGTTAAGACGTTCACACTGATCTCAACCTCCCTCCTGCTATATCTGTGGCCTAGTGCGACGTTCAAATCACATCTTAACGTAATCATTTGAGTTTTACATGATTTCTGTTATTAAGTATTTTACAGTTTGAGTTGTTTTCAGAATGTAATTCTGGTTGTAAGGAAACTATTCTTGTTCTTATTCTGAAATGATCATTCTTACAATTTCATTCATTCCAGCTAGAATTATTTTACTCTTGTTTCATTGCAAACAATAAATTCAGTGTGCACCTGAAATTTTAACTGGTAGGGTTTGTCTTGGTTTGTAAAGATTGAATCCATCTGTTTGCTGCACTGTCTCATACCTTCAGTGTTGTTGTCTCTCTTTCGTTATTTAGGGATGGCCCAGATACATCCAGCCCTCAGCTCGGCGTCTTCAGTGGCAACACAGCTTTAGAGTCAGCATACAGTAGCAGCCAACAGGTCCTGATTCGCTTTCACTCTGACTTTTCAACTGGAGGGTTCTTCATCCTCAACTTCCACGGTACAGAGACACACACACACACACACACACACACACACACACACATACGCACACACACGTCATTGGCATAAGGCCTTCCCTAGGCCCTTACCCTAACCTTCACCATCCAAACTAAATGCCTAACCCCAGTACCTGGGCCTGACCCTCAAACAGCCCTTTGAAGAAGTGTGGGCCAGCCAAAATGTCCTCAATGAGTAGGGCCTATTCTTAAGTGCTCCTTAAAACAAACTCTAACTGTATTGTTGTGTGCATCATATAATGTATGTATAATGTGATGGAGTCTGACACATAAAAACATGGGTAATGGGAAGGATACCTTAAATAACATTGACAAAACTCTATGGTGCATCTGAGTGGATGCACGTGGCCACTGAAAAGAGGATTCACTCAGGCTGAAGAAGGTTTTAGTGCACACTGACCTTTTTTCCCAGAACCCTCACGCTGTCAGTGTGAGGTGTTTGCTTTCAGATGCTTCAGTAGGTTTTAGTGGGATAAAAGACGCAAAGAGAGATGCTGGAGCGCAACTATGTTTCTTCTTTCACGTTCTTCCGTTGCTTTCCGTTTCACCACTACTCTTCAGTCTTTTTCAAAAAATAAACAAATTCAGATTTTTGGGTATTTCAATAGATGGTATCTCACTATATTCATTCTCTCCAGCTTACCGTCTGAAGAAATGCCCTCCTCCGCCTGCTGTGGAGAACGCAGAGGTGATCTATGAGGATGAAGACTTCCAGATAGGTAATGAGCCTGATAAGCAACAGACACACATTCAAAATGGGTGAATACATTTTAATATGCTCACTAAAATAAAATTACACAACCTGTATCGCTCAGTTGTACAGGATAACATAACTAATTTGTTGTCTTTGGCTCGTCAATACTCAGCCTTCTCTCACTGCACTGGTTCCAGACCTGTAGAGACCACAGTGGGTAGTTAGTGCACTGGCAAGCCTAGGTACAGTTAGGGCACATCATGCTGCGCATCACAGGCGCCAGCGGGCAAGATCCATCAAATTGAGCAGAGAGGCAGCAGAAGTTGCTTCAGTGTTGGCTCAGGAGAGGGCCTGCGTGGAAACAAGCTGCCAGGGTGCGGGTGTGTGATGTTGAAAGATGGAACTGTGACCCACAGGAAGCATCACTGTTTGTTCAAGACATGAGCATGAACCAGGCTCAATCAATCAAATAATGGGAACAATGAAAGGCCTCCATCATTTCAATTCTCCATAGGCAGCAGTAGCAGTGGTTCATCGCTATTTGTATTCATTAAAATGATTTGTGGCCAGATAATAGCATCGTTCTATATCATGAGTATCTTGGTACTGTATGGTGTTCCTGGGTAGTGCTTGGTCAAACGCTGCACAGCACAGTTTTCATTTTGAAATATAACATGTTTTCTTTTTTCCACAAGCTTCAATTCAGTAGAAATAATCTCGTCTTAGATTTTCTCCACTTTGCTTCAGCGCTGCATTGTGTGATTTGCTCAAAGCATCCTACTTTAAGGTTTAGTGACCTTTTTAGAAATGCTTTTGTTAAAGCAGACATTTCATAAAAGCCACAGAAAAATCATTGTGCCCTGCCGGAGTCTAGTTTGCTTTTGGCAAAGCACGGAAATAATATTCTTTCAGAAAATGTACATTTTGAAATATCATCTCTTTGAAAACTCTGTAAACTAATGATTTTTTTAAACGATTTGTACATTTGTTAAGTTTATATATTCCTGTGTTTGACCTTTTAGAGACCTCATTCAAAAGCTAAAAAAATGAGTTACAAATTTTGCTCATAATAGGACACAGATAATGTAAGTGTATGTGACTTCACCAAAGCAGCAGAGGAACTGCACCTCTTCACATCAACACTCTATTCTCTTCTCTTGTGTGACAGAGTAAAGACCCAAGGCAGCTGCAGTAATCATACAAACACATCCTAAAAGCCCTCAGAACGTTAGAGAGCATGCGGTGTCACATTTACATCCACGAAGAGACAGGGCCAGTTTTATCGTCGGTCAGTCTAAAAGCCAATTATGCAGGTTAAACGTTGTGTTTTTGTTCTGTCGAACAGGTTTCAACTGACAGAGGCCCCATGCAGTGACTGTGCACTCCTGGGTGCAAAGTTTGAAACATGCATTACATCTCTGGCCCTTTCATGATTGCAGGCCTGTTGGCTCTGCCTTTTCAAATGGTGTAACACAACAAGCTTTTTCTGAGCACTCTGCTTACAAAATAAATACCTTAAAGCTTTAAACGGATTTAGACTTACAGCTAGTTCTCCGTAAGACCTCCGCAGGTGTGGTGAATTGCAAAATCGGGACCTGTAGAAATGCTTGTAGTATGGAATTCAACATTTGAATATCTCCCCTGCTTCAGGTGATATCGTGAAGTACCGCTGTTTACCTGGATACACACTGATTGGAAAAGCAGAGCTGATGTGCAAACTCAACTCCCATCTGCTCTTTGAAGCCCCGCCCCCATCATGTCAAGGTAAGACGTCAAGCGAGGGTCAAAGTGTTGTGGTATCAGTGCTGTCCGATTGTGTCGTTGGAATGTTTTCCTCATACTGAAACGTGCAGTTATCGAAACTAACCTTGAATCTGTCACTATGAGAGCCATGTGTTCCACAGCGTTCCGTCTGTAAAGCCTTTTATGTATTAACTGAACTGACGGCGTGCATACTCTGAAATGTGTGTAGCTGTCAACACTAATCCTATGCTTCCCACAATGCAACTTGAGGTGCCTTTTTGTTGTATTGTTCGGTCTTTCCAGGATTTCAGTTTTGTTGAGCAGCAACTCTCTGCAGCCACATGGGGTTGTCACCCAGCGGTTTCCTCTGAGTTCTGGTTCTAGCGTCTCCTCTTGGAAAGCGTTCTCCTAGTTTAATGCTAATTCACCTTACTACCATTGTTATTGCTACCCACTACTAATGTGGAACCAAATCCTTGAAGAATCCAAAGCGAATCTGAATCAGAGGACACGTACTGTTGCACTGTATATCCCTCTAAACTGTGCACAAGTTGTTATTGTAGTTTAATACAACACCCCAAAGTTTTTCCTCCGGCAACATGGAGGACAGTTGTCACCGAGGAAGGCTTTAAGCGTCTCATTTGAATATGCAGGTTTTACAGGCAGACACCCACAGATTCTACACATTCTGACTGAGCCCCCTCCTGACCCCTGCTCACCTGTTGCAGTCAGAGAGGAGCTTTGTCAGAAACCAGAAATCTGTCGGTGATTAGCATGTTTTCAGTGTTTTGGTAAATCTGACGAGCTTTCCACTGTGACCCTCCAGCCCAGTGCCCGGCCAATGAGGAGCGGTCTTCGTCATCAGGAGTCATACTGAGTCCCGGGTTTCCTAGCAACTACCCCAACAGCCAGACGTGCTCCTGGCTTCTCCGTATGGTTCCAGGTACAGTGTCGGTCCTAGGGGGACATTCAGAATGTATAAGGCCTGCTACTGCAGAATGTGTCAGTGATGTCTGCAGGACATATAAGCACTTACATTTATTATGTATAAAAGTTTGCATGCAAAGTTTGTGTCTTTGCATTTATGCATATATATATATATATGGTACACATTTCATGTTGCACATTGAAGCTTTTTAGAGAATAATAGATATAATAATATAATAGTGTGTTAATGCATTTCTCTTGTTTCGCAGGTTATACCATCAATATCTACGTGGAGATGTTCCACAGCGAGAAGCAGTTTGATGAACTAGAGATTTTTGATGGTATACAAAGCCTTTCCTCTGTTTTACACACACACATTTGTCAGGACCATTTTCAGCATAGACCTTATGTGAAGTGAGGGTATTTCTATTTATTTTTAGATTTTTATTTTGGAGTAAGTGTTTGTATTTGGTTTAAGTGCAAGGCAGTTATTTCTGGTTGTCAAGGTGAGGGTAAGGGGCTAGCAAATGCATTATGCCAAAAGGTTGTCCTCTCAGCCTCACTAATATAGAACTGCAAGAGTTTATGTGAGCTTTCTAAACACCATTTATTTTGTTTGTGCAATAACTCCACAGTTCTCGACAAATAACTCGAAAAAAAAAGTGTTTTGTCGTGCAAAGAGGAAATGAGAAAGTGATGCAACATAATTGTAAGTCTTTTGGCAGTTCGACCCCCTCATGACGATATCGTGATTTAAAAGAGTGAGACCGTGAGTAGAATTGGAAACCTCACCCGCGTCTAGACAGTGGTGATGGCTGTGATGGCATGGAGGGATTCTGGGAATCTGAATATAATGAACGGGCTCTGGATATGAAGACTGGAGGTTAGTGAGGTGGAGGAGAGTAGCAGTGACTCACTGAAATGACAGCGAGGGCAGATTATATTTTCGAGCAGCAACAACACGATTGGCTAAGTGAGATTGTCACAGAATCCGATTGGATTACAGAAGGAACCCACAGTCATCTGACCAGAGAAGGAGAGACAGAAACAGAGGGAGTTGTGAATAAGAGTGTTCCAGATACTCTGCGATTGAACTTATGCTGAGCATCATTCGTGACAACTAATGCCACATCTTAACCCATTATGTCCTTTTCAGGGGCCCACGGCTCAATTTGTGACCAGCATCGTAATAAACGCACATAACACATGACTTTAATATCTATTGAATCCTGTGATTTGGAACGGAATCCTCGAGTGGGATGAGGAAACATTCAATATGTGTATTATCCTGTTCCACTCTGGCTCATCTGTGATGTTGCCCACGGCGAGGGCATAATTGTTGAGTAGGTGGCTGTGCCGAGATGTTTCTGATTTGCCGTCCCCTTCACTTTGAAAGGAACAAAATGTTGATAGGTGTCAACATTGCAGCTCATTCAGTATGTAAATGTTGTTACTGCTGAATGATTGATAGATATATTTACGATTCATAGAAAATAGGTTCGACTTTAAAAAACATGGCCGAGCCACAGCCTCTTTTTGCTTAATTCAATACAGCAAATTAATGATGATATCACAGAAACGTTAAAATGGTTCTGGACTGCAAAATATTATGTAGTTCACTGATACTCAAGTCAAAAAAGCTACATTGAAGGATAATAACTAAATAAAACATGATATAGTGTCCACTGTAAACACAGCCCCTCTTGTCTCTCCAGGGTCCTCAGGACAAAGTCCTCTGCTTGTTGCTCTGAGTGGGAACCACTCGTCTCAGCTGAACTTCACATCCAAAACAAATCAGCTGTACCTGCGGTGGTCCACCGATCACGCAACCAACAAGAGAGGATTCAAGATACGATACTCAGGTAAGAGCTTTCCTTCTTCTTTTTCTTTCTTTCGCTCCGGGAGCGATGCCAGAAATAACATTTATCAACTATTTCCTCGTATGTTACATTTTTTGAACTGAGTAATTGGTTGTGTGGGTTTTTTATCAGAGATATTTTAAGGCGGTGAGTGTCACACTATGTCAAAGAAAAACACAACTTGAATTTGTTCCCATCCTGCTCTATTGGAAACACGATCTCCTCATATAAATAGACAACCCATTGGCCTTTCTCCTCATGAAGATAATCGATGCATTAGGGTTTAGGTCCATGAGCCACGACCATTTAGACCACACTACTAATTGGAAACATTGTTTTTTTTAAAATGCATTAGGCTAATTAGGAGCCAAGGAAAATTAGCAAGACCAATTTGTTAATTTGACAATTTGTTTCAGATTGAGTGTATTATCTCAGCAGGTTCTTGCCAACTCCATGGTACTCTAACCATTAGCTTTGTTAGATTCATGTTGTGAGGCTCAGCTGCCCCTTAATCACAGGTTTAAACCTTTACATTTGCTGAAGATCTTCATCAATCTCAGTTGCACCAAACACAATTTACAGCAGCCCTGATCCAGTTTGTCCTCGAGAGGAGTGAGTCACGAGGTCAGGGTCCTGGGTCTTTATGCTGCAAAGTAATGTGGGATATATTTCAGTTTGGGGGTTATATCAACACAAAGGCCTGAAGTAATCCCATCGTCTTCTGCCCATGGGGTTCTATTGCTGTGACATCAGCAGCTATATAGAGAACAGAAATTTATTGTAGGTCATTCACTTCCTATACAGTTCATGCTCTGGTGCGCTTTATATTGAATATTAAATACACACAGAGTGCAGTTTATATATTGTATGTTTATCAATTATGTATAACGTTGATTTATGACATTTATCACTTCTCACCTCTTCTCAAGGGTTAAGGTTCCGTTTATGTCAAGGTTTGAAGTTAAATAAGACATAGGGATAGAGACATCATGTGTATAAGAAGGCCTCCATACTAGTACAAGTTTTGTGTGTGTGTGTTCCCATTGTTCAAGCTATTACTATTATAATGTACTTTTCCTTCATTCTCATCATTGTTTTCATTCATGTGTCTGTACTTGGGTTGATTAAATGTATGTATTACATTTACTTTTTTATGTGAATTTGACAAATAGCTGCAAGCCATCATCTGTTCAAAGGATTCAGACTTCATTTAACTGAATATTATTAATTGGCTATAATCAGATTTCGCCTGATTTTACTTTTTATTTTGCAGTCAACACAACTTTCTGTGAAATCTCACTCAGAGGCTCAGTATGTTAAAAGACCTGATTGGAGAATTAGTTTGTAAAGTACTACATATGCTGTAGTAATGGTTAACCCACCCAGTGGCTGCTGTTTGGTCAGGTGAGAGCAGCTTTCAAAACCAGATTAGAGACGGTTAGAGAACAGTGTCACCTGTTAGCGGCCTCTGTACATTTATGACCTCGCTACATGACCTGATGAACACTGGGCATTCACAGGAACACTTGAGGCCATGACATGAGCTTAGATTTATTCTACAAGGTGTCTTAATGTAGTGTGAGTCATTTATTGCCTTTGCATTGTCCTGTCTGTCCACACAGGTATAATTAGGAGTTAAACCCTATCTTCTCTTGTAAAGATCCCAATGGGATTTATTAATTACTGCAACTGTGTCCCTCTGTATCACAAAGGTTCTGTAGGTTATTTGATTTTTTTTTTTTTTTAATTTAGGACATATATTTTTATGTTTGCTGCAGACTGGGACAGAAATCATTCACAGCTCTGATAAAATTGGCACTGCCATTATGCATTAGACAACAGCAAATCATCTGATATGGGGACTCTGGATAAAATCTTATCCAAAAGGAGTTTGTCTCTCTCGTTTAAACAGACATTTGTCAGTAATGAAAGGACCGCACCCTTGTCTTTGGATATTTCTGCAACCAGAAAATGATGATGGCAGAGAAACGCCGGGTTAACATATAAAAATTAACTGCACTGATGAAACAGGTTGAGTTAGAGCAGGTGGAGTGAACTGAAGTGATTGGATATGAATAACTGGGGTTAGTGAGACGTGAGGCACTTCTCAGAGAAAAGGATTGACGATGAAATGGAATGAGTGGCTGCATTGTCTTGTCTGGAGTCAGAAAGTCTGTCCACTGATGTAAAGAGTCAAGACCACATGGGCTGTCAGCTGTCAGGGAAGAGATGACCACGTGGCCTATTGACCTGTCTGTCCTCTAATGGTGCTTTTATGCTCAGCTCTGGGAAGATGCAATTTTACATTACTTGGAAAGGTTGGACTTTAATTGACAAAAGCATCTTTTCTGAGCATGTTCTCTGAACTCACTGACACTGTTCCCTAGCTGTAATGTAATGGGGGATATAAACACAATGGCTGGCAATGGGATTTTGAGCCTGGATTTCATGGTTATCCCTGTCTTTCTTGTTGTTCTCTGCGTCTCCAGCGGCCTACTGCAGCATTAATGACCCCCCAGTTAATGGGGGTGTGGTCAACCGAACCAAACTCCAGCCAGGCAGCCGGCTGCAGTTCTTCTGTAACCGGGGTTCCCACCTGGTGGGCTCAGCCAATGCCACATGCCGGCTCCATTCTAATGGGCTCTTCCAGTGGGATACACCCCCGCCTTTCTGCCAAGGTAAAGTTTTTAACAGCACTCATCATCATCTACAGTGAGCTGGTGGTCTCAGACATAAACATGTGGGTGATGATCAAATATGCTTACCCCAGCTAAAAACTTACCGTCTTATTTCCCTCCATGACACTTGTTGTATGTATTTCAGCTCTGTCGTGCGGAATCCCTCAATCGCCAGGCAACGGCAGCTTCCACGCTTACCAGTACACTGTTGGTAGCCAAGTTACCTACCATTGTAACCAAGGTTTCCACCTTGACCCCGCCGTTCCGATGACAGCTGTGTGTTTGGAGGATGGCACCTGGAGTAATGCTGCCTCAGCCCCCAGATGTCTACGTGAGTTTTTCTAAAACTGGGATTTAGGTTCGTTGACTGTGTGTTGACATGAAAACAAAAACTAATTCAAACTGAAATATTAGAGTTTAAAGACAAATCATTAAGGCAAACCTGAGGGTAAAAGATTGAAAAATCAAGTAAAAAGAAAATGAAAGAAACATATTTTTGTGGATGTTTATAAAAATTATATTCAGTGTGAATAAAGCAAAACAAAGTGTCCTGGATCAAACTCTTGCGTTCTATGATGTCTAATTACATGAATAGCTTCATTTAGTTTATCATTTGAGTGCTATATAGACTTGTGGTATTCTAAATTAACACTTTATTTTTGTCTTCTTTAGCGGTTCACTGCCCTAGCATTGAGGGCGTGTTGACAGATCACATGACCTTCCACCTGCTCTATGGAGCGTTGGGAGAGTTTGGGTCTATGGTGATGCTGGAGTGCTCAGCGGGTTATTACTTGGGTGTGGGGCATCGGACACTTCGCTGCCTTGCCAACGGGACCTGGGAAGGATCTGATGACCTGGCTGCATGCAAAAGTACGTATTGATCTACAAGTCACGATGAGGACTATGACTGAATAACAAATTCTTCTCACTCTGAATAAGAATTAAACTGCGATATGATGTTTGTGCACTCCGGATGAGGCTGCACAGAAAACACCGCCAGAGCTACGGGTCAGGAAATCTCTTTTAGCTGAGTTCCCTCAGACTGTACATTTGCACGTATAAAATGACTCTTTTGTACTTTACGTTGCAAAGATAATGCAGTACTTCTCGTATCAAGATGCTTGTCATGGATGGGGAACCATTTAAATAATGGACTAACTAGACTATCGCTCCCCTTATGAAACAAGAAATGAAAAGATTTCTATGTCGATATTGAGGAGATTCATAGATCATTAATTATTCAATGAGAATAAACAATAATGTTGAAACATGTGGAAGGGAATATTCTTTGATCTGCCTCTTGGTCCACACCAGTGACACGCTCCCCTTACTTTCATGAAATGTCATGGTAATCCGTCCATTAGTCTTTGCTTGAATCTGCTTATCAACCAACGCCAGTGAACACTAAACCCCGCTGGATAAGACGTTCCGAACACTCGCACTTCATCTGCATGAGCAGGAAACACACAAAAGAGCATCAAGGCACAAAAAGAACACGCCGCAACTGCTGCCACAAACCGACGTTAAACTGCAGTGAGGAAACTGCAGGAAAAGTCAGTGAAAGTTTTTTCTGTGATGAAGTTCCCTTCTTTGGTGCCAATACAGCGTTTGCTTTTCCGTTGTTCTTCTGTGGACGAATATGGCCGTGTTTAGGAGACGGGTTTGTGCGTGTTGGCCTTAGCTTCTCAGTGTTCCATAATAAATGACGTTACGGGTGAAAAGGTAAAATGTGTACACTGGAGAAGTAAGATTATTAAAAATTGACATCTATCTTACACCATCTCAGACCACAACATTATTGTGCTACATTCCCAGTTTTTTCCATTTTTCTCAGTTATCCAGGTCCAGCACTATTTTCTTTGACCTGCCTCACAGTGTCTGAGGAATTTAGTAAAGTGGCTATTCTTCAAGCTGACCATTCCTTTCACCACAATGATTTCAAGGACATTAATGGAAAAAAAAAAGAAACTTTATCAGAACGAATTTGCAGTGTTCTTTCCACCACACCTCACATAATGACCTGGCAGCATAACCCACCTCATACCCAAATGTAGCACGGATCAGTATGCACTATGTGTCATCTCTATTTTATTCCTGTATTTAAATGACTTCATAATGTTTATCTGATTGTCCAGTCATCTCCTGTGGCGAGCTTCCCTCTCCACCCTTTGGGGCCAAACTGGGGACGTTGTCCACATTCGGAGCAACTGCAATCTTCATGTGTAACCATGGCTACACCCTGGTGGGGTCACATGTCAGAGAGTGCGGCGCTAATGGGCTGTGGAGTGGTGCAGAGACCAGGTGTTTAGGTAAGGCTCGCTAAGTGCGGGAGGATATGCGTTGTGTTATGTGCCGTCTTAAAAAAATGAATTCCACCAATTTGAGAATATGAATAATTCAAAGTGAAATGCAGCAGTGAGTATTGGTATTGAACTGTAGTAGCTGTTGATAGAGTTAATTCAAGGGCTTGGAGGCATCTTGCATTAAATATATCTTGTATTTATTTTATATTGTTTAATATCAAGCTGAACCTGATTTTGATTGTTATACTTGAGGTATTTATATTCTCACATGATATAAATAATTTAAGTTTTTGTTTAATTAAAGACCAGTATGTTAATATCATTTACATACTGGCATATCTAACCATGCTATGTGATGGAAGCTCCATATTTATCAGAGGGCAAAGCTGCATCAAGGGCTTTTGTAAAGATTGAATGTATGATAGATGTGTGAAGGAATTCCTTCCGCATATCATCTTTGTTAATGCACAGGGCTGCTAAAGGTGTTTGTGTAAAGTCCAAGGAAATTAGACAGGCAGTAAGTAGGATGAACTGCACATGCTTCAGTTACTCACATGATGTACTGTGGGACGTTTTAGCGCTTATTACATTAAGGGCTTGATGCGGACCTTCAGTGAGCACTCGCCACAGATGATTAATACGGATTTCACATGCTCTCTCCTCTCCAGTGATTCAACCATGGAGTTGCATTTCTGAGGAAGAAATGTCATATTTATAATGACTATATAAATGAAAGCATGTGTCCATTGTGTCATGATTATGTCATATAAAGCAAAATAGCATAAGCATTGCTGCAAGAAGAGCTCAACATTTTAAGGTAGTAAAGTTGGAAATGGCTGCAAATGTGTTTTTAATGTCAGTCATTCATCAGCACAACCCGTAAGTTCATGAATGGCTCAGGACTGAAATCAGAATATTATTCATTTAAGCTGATTAGCTGTAATGATTAACTTCAAGCTAAAGTGACTAAACTGTAATTTACCAGTGATGTCATGTCAAATCATTTTATGAAGTTTCTTGTATGTCCATTTATTAACCCACACCCCAAATTATATAGAGGGCTAGTCAACACCACGCTGAGGTAAAATATGTTTTCTGTGTGGTGCCTTCTGTCCTGAGCACACGTATAATGATGTAGTAATGGATGCCTTGCTAATGTCTGCTATTTTTTATTCAAATATTAGTAGTAGTATTGAGTACTCCTGGCTCAAAACATTAGCATGTTGATGAGTGTTGCTGCAGGTGTAACTTCCAGATGTGTCTTGTTGATTAAATTAAGAAACACATCGCTTTAAAGACACACAAACATATGTTCATCAAAATGAAATAGTTTATGTATATATTTGCAGTATTTAAGTTTGCCATGTGCTTGTTTCTCACAGCAGCTCTGTCTTGTGTGTGCAGTTGCTCCTTTTGTAATAACAGTCTTAGATGCTGTTGAAACGAATCGTAGAAATATCAGCATCACAGCAGCAGTAATCTCTAATGATGAAATAATCAATTTTCTAGTGCATCGAATCACCTGAAGAAAAACCACATCAAACAGCATCGGGCTTCAGTCATTGACTGCATGAGGCACAGAAACATGAAGGGATGAATTGACTGTGAAATCTGGATGTTGGTCTCATTACAGACGAAATAGAAGTGAATACAATACAATGATTCTCCACAGTGGAGCTGCCGTGTTGTGTCCTGCAATCGACTGCCTCAGGTTTAAGAAATCATGAAAGGATGTTGTACTGTCATGAAAGCATGCACATGAATGCGTTTGATGGTTAGCCGATTTACAGTTTATTATATATAAACAGCTCCTGCACTTTGTTTATCAGTTTGGACATAAACACTACAGGACAGCTGAAGAAACACCAACTTTAAGACATAAAAAAGTGAGTGCATTCATCTCCGTCCTTCTTTCTCTTCCAGCTGGTCACTGTGACTCTCCAGATCCTATTGTCAACGGGCACATTAGTGGTGATGGGTCAAGTTACCGCGACACGGTGGTGTACCAGTGCATGTTGGGATATCGTCTAATCGGCACATCAGTCAGAATCTGCCAGCAAGACCATCGGTGGTCTGGAACAACGCCTGTCTGTGTCCGTAAGTACTTTTACGGTGCCAGCGTATTCCGGCCCCGGTGCATCGTGATTCACTGCGACTTCACACGACAATGTCTTTCTACTGAAGGGAACTCAGTTAAAAGCAAATGTCATAAAATAAATCACACATTTTAGTTTTGTTTTAAGCTTTGAAATGTCTGCAGCTTTTATATATTACAGTACAAACGATGAGGATATTGCACGCGAGGAGGAAAATCCCAGAGTGCAGCAGACATTACATTTTACACACATCCTGTTTCTCATTAACCTTCTCTTTACTTCATCAGCAATCACCTGTGGTCATCCCGGCAACCCGGCCAACGGGCGGACCAATGGCAGCGAGTTCAACCTCAATGATGTCGTCAACTTCACCTGCAACAGAGGCTACATCCTGAGTGGAAACGCTCGGGCACAGTGTCGCCTCAACGGACAGTGGAGCAGCCCCCTGCCCGTCTGCAAAGGTCACAAACACCTCTGCTTACACAGGATTATGTGCACATCCCTGCAGTTGCTTTCAGATTATTGTGCACAGGATACGGCGGGTTTTCTACCTTTTCACCTTGGCTTTATATTCAGAACTAGTAAACGCAGTACATTTCATTAAGATCGTTCGAGTCACATTGCCACCTCTGCACACAGCTGAGGCAAATGCAACGTGTAAGGTTTTCAAAAACCATAGATCCAAGGACACCAGGGATGGCCTGTATGTGTTCAGTGATATTTTGAGCCGATGTATCTTCATGCTGCAGTATGTCAGCTGGAATGTTTTGTCCAAATCTGCTCCCAGCAAACTGTAAAAATGAGAAGTGAACAACTGTAGCATAAACACGGTCTCCACTGAACTGTATTCAGCCGCAGTCAGGCTGGTTTACGTGTGTCCCTCCATAGACTGAAGTTTTTAAACGCACACACACACACACACACACACACACACACACAGCTGGGTACATGTGCTGAGACGCTTTCTTCGCCTCTGCTAACCATGTGTGGTTGTCATGCTACAAGTTCCAGACTTCTTCTCATTTAACAGTTATGCTTTACTCCAACTCAAACACAGTCATGAGAGCAGATCGATACAACATAGTGCTCACAGGGGTTTTCCATTGAAGGGATATGTCCTTGCCTTCTTTCACCATCTCTCCGACTTTCTCTGTCTTATCCCTCTCTCCCTCCCTGCAGCAGCTGTCAGTTATGAGACTGAAACTTTCTTTGTTCCCATAGGGTGCCAGACATGCGCGCGCACACACACACACACACACACATATGCCCATGTCCCCCACGGACTCGAATTTGAGTGAATGTCAGTCTCCCCTGTGACATGTGGGAAATCAAACTCTTTTTGGACTGGCATGCACCCAGAGAGCACAGCAGAGTCGAGGGGACAGGAGGAGAAAGTAGAGAACAAAGAAGAACTCTGGAGCACAAAGCAGGGTGTGACAAAAGAGCAGTAAAGAGAAGAGCAGGAGAGTGCAACAAGGACAATCTGGATTTGCAACACTGTGATTCAAGGTTTGAGGCCCTGAAGGCTCAAAACACCATCCTGTTCCCTGTCCATTTTCCCACAATGCATTAGGTTCCTTAGACTTTATGGATGGAGTAATCACAGTCATGCAAAAGTAAACCTGTCGGTGGTGACACCAAATGATAATGAATGTCCTGAATTCCCCTGCACCGCTCACTAATCTCTCCTGTAAGTGCTGCAGTATGCACCGCCCATGTTGATCACGTATATGCTGGACACCAACGCAGTGTTTTTCAATGCTCTCTTTCACAGTGGTCAACTGTTCGGACCCTGGCCACGTGGAGAATGGTGTGCGCCAGTCTGGCCTACGTTACCCAGAGGTTTTCAGTTATGGCGTAAGTGTGGCGATCCACTGTAAGCGAGGCTTCTACCTGCTGGGCTCTGCGCTCCTCACGTGTCTCCATGATGGACGATGGGACCGACCGATCCCGCGCTGCCAAGGTATGGATGGATCAAAGCAGGGTGTTTTCAAAATTATTGGGTTTTATTCGAAGCGATGAAAAATCCGGTTTCAGAAAAATACAGAAGAAAAAGAGGCAGAGTGGATAAAAGACTATTCAAAATGTGTATTAAATTGTTCATTCTGTTGTCAGAACTATTTGGAATGTCTGCAAAGGTTTGTCATTGCCAAATATCGGCAAACATGAAATGGTGTCAAGAGCAACTGGGAGGGAGGTGAGGAAGGAATGACAAACTGAAAGAAGCCAGTTCGAGGCTGAACATTTGAGGGAGGCAATCATAAAAGGAAGGCAAGAGCAGGAAAGAAAGAGACTTAAAGGTTTGAGCCTGTCTGTGAATGTGTCTGCGTACGTGCCTGAGTGGATGCGGCCACAGAAAAAAGGTGCGATATGTCTTTCAGGGCTATAGGCGTTGTCAGGGGGCTACCACAGCTGATAGAAACACAGAGATTAAACCAGAGAGTGCAAGAGACAGAAGGAATCTGATTCAGAGATGGAGAGGCGAACACGACTGGCGAACAAGGACACAGTTACAGAGAGCAGGCGATGAGGAATCAGACAGAGAGGAAAGGGGGGCATACACTGGTGAGGTCTTATCGGAAAATTGAGGGGAGTGGGGTGGTGACTATGGGGCAAGGAGAGGATGAAGTAATACAATTTGGGGTAAGAGGGAGAGCAGTTTCATATCTGCGTCCTGCAGAAACCTGTGCTGTGTAAAACATCAATTTCTCCAAAACCGAAGAGCTATTTTTTTTTTCTTTCAGTGACGTCACTGATGGGACATTGCGAGGCGATTGCTGCTTTTTTGATGGAGAGGCTCTTTTATGTTTGATAACTGAAAGGAATTTAATTTGAGATGGCTTATTCCTTCTCTCCCATTAAACTCGATGTAAATAAGCTTTACTGGAATACTGGCGTGTACAGCGTAAACAAGGTTTTAAAGCTTCTGCGTAAACATGTGAGTGCAGGTCATATTAACAGACTCCAAAGAGTCCCATGTCCCTCACATTTGCTATCGGACTTAATAAATATATTCACATTTTTCTTCTTTCTCTATTTTATCTATTTTATCCATTGACACTGTCACTGCCTCACTCTTCCTGTAGCTCTCCTGCACTGACCCAGCTGCACCACCTAATGCAGTGGGATCTGGAATCTATAGCTGGACACAAACCCACACACATTAACACCCTCTCTCTATTTGAATCCATCTCCGTCTCCATAGCGATCTCCTGTGGAGACCCTGGTGTACCCCCAAATGCAGTGGTGTCCGGAGCTCACAGTTGGACCTTTAGCTCGGTGCTGCACTACTCCTGTCTGCCTGGAGGGGTGCTGGTGGGCAATGCTACTCGCCACTGTCAGGAAGACGGCACGTGGAGTGGAGCGCCGCCGTACTGCACAGGTGACGGCTCCTAAAGCAGCACGCCTGGTGGTCGTTATCTTCATTCAGGCTCTTCAGTTTGCTGATATAGATGTGAAGAACAAATACATAATACTCCAAGCCCCTCCCACGGAAACTATTTTAGACTAACTGAAGGCCCAATTAAAAACGTCTTTTACCCACAGTCCCCTTAACTTCTTGAAGACACAGAGACAATATAGCCCAAAGACTGAATATAAAGATGGATCCCAACTCATTGTCTTAGAAAATAATTTTTCTTGTGTGAAACACTATTGTCAGAGCAATTGAGTTTTTCAAGGTTCAGACAATTGGACATGATTGTATGTTACTAGTCCAGACTGAGTCACTACTGTGAATAATCTGGTTCTGAGCTGCATGTGGAAGAATCCTGGTTTACGTCTCGGTTTGTAAGTGCTGCGCTACAGTAGGTGCACACATATCCCACAACAGCACAACCGATCATTTCCAAACGCAGCATCAACTGTCTCTACAGCTGAAATGCAATTAGCTTACTCTGCTGGCCTCAAAACAGAACACTCAGCGGGGCAGAATCCATCCTGCAGCTGAAAACCTCATTGAGATGCAAGGCGCTGCATTTGGAGCTGTACCCTGTTAAACTCACAAATCCCCACCGATGGAATTTAAGCTGCTCAAATTGTGACACGCTCAGTGCGTTTAATGCTAGAACAAGTACAGTTTTACAAAGTTTGCGTGCATGTATATGTGTGTGCGTCACTGTATAGGAAAGAACTGAGTAGGCAAAACATCTAGGGCGTTCGGCACAACAAAGGTTAACATACCACCACATGAAAAGCATCACATATGCGTTGTTGTGTATGTTGTTGACCCGGAGCTGGAATGCAGGAATATATTTTTAACAAGCTGCCCTCAGTGAGAGGCAACCTTTTGACCCCATGTTTTACATAACATGACTAAAACCTATTAGGACGAAAACAGACGCCATCTGAATGCGGTTGTTTTTGGGTTTTTTTTTTTTTTTTTTTACATTAACCATATTGAGCGTATTTAGTGTTGCAGTGCATGTTTGTATCTCAGGAGTTCATGGCTGCGTGGGTTGCGTCAGCGGTGCGCGCATGTGTGCGGTTGTAATTGCGCGTCCTGTACATAAACACAATGTCGCTTTCCTCGCTGTAGGTGGGAGTCCTGGAATCTGCGGAGACCCAGGGGTCCCTCCCCATGGTGCCCGCCTTGGAGGGGAAGAGTTTAAAACCAAGAGCTTGCTGCGTTTCAGCTGTGAGGCAGGATACAGTCTGACTGGCTCGGCTGAGAGGACCTGCCTGCACAACGGCACCTGGAGTGGCACGCAGCCTGTCTGTCAAGGTGGGGAAGTGTGGCAACACTTTTTCATATTCAGATATATATTTGAATATATAAAACACTCAGGTTTCCCTGTTTGGAATTAGCTGTTATCTTTAACTGTGTTAATGCTCTGAGGTTACCTCAGAGGGTTTTTAAAACATTTTCTGGTGCAAAGTGAAGCTTTGAAGATTTTGTGTTCACTCTATCTGGTTAATCTGCAAAGGAGATTTTACAGTAAATGTTTTGTTTAAAAAAAAACAAAAAACAATGACAACAGCCTCAATGCTTCATCACATTTTTTGCCTTATCATCTAGGCTTGAATGATCAAATTTAATTTAGTTTTTTTCATATATTGTGAGTCAGCTCTCTCAGAGGTTTGTTGGGAAATGATCCAATCTTTAGGCCCCATTTCAAGCCTTTTTAAAATTGTAGCGCTGTAATGCAGCTTGATAGAAAGTATGACAGCCACAAAACAAACATTGTGCACATTGCTAAAGAGGAAGTGACTCTATGACAGTGCTGCTGTGAAGAGATGAGCGATCCTGACACCGTGGATGTCTGTGGCAGATATGGTGAAATAAAGCTAATCAGATTTCTCAAAAGGATCTGGCAGGGCAGATATTGTTGGCCGCAGGCTGCCGGTTGCAAATTGCTGCTGTAGTTTATCTGAGGACAAAGAAGAAAAATGACATGTCCGACTGTTATCTTTATTCATATTAAAGGCACCCGGCTCGTGATACGTGACACGTGTGTTCCACATACAGACAGTCTTTTTAGTTCCATCACAGCCCTTGATTATTTATTATTTAATATCAAAGCAGTGGCTTCCTCATGGAGTTAAAATAGACATAAATAGGTTGTTATTCACCGTATTTTATTTATATGCATCATTTATTTAAAATAGCATAAACTGAATTGTCTGTTTAGACAACATTAGCGTTTTGATAGCAAGCTTCCCCTGTCTCCTCTGAGACGTACCTTAAGGCTCCAGCCCAGATTCTATAGAACACGGCAGTATGTGAAAATAAATCAGCTTCGGCGCCAAAGTTGAACAGCGTAATCTTTTCTTTGGAGAATACAGTAGCATCAGGCTACTTGGCATGCTAGTGACAGTAAGCAAATAATCCATCACTAAATATAGCTTAAAGCACATTACACACCACACCCTGTGCATTGTACATTATAAATATTTAGTAAGTGAAGCTTACACACCCCATATACGTAAATAGGGATAAATATAATTCATAACATGAAAAGTCATATGTATGCTGAATCGCCTTGTATGTAAAATTGTGTTCTAAGCAACAATATGAATTGTCGTTCTGCAGCACAACATCCAATAAAAAAACGATTGTAGCTTTACTTTACATGCAGATTTGATATGTAGACTGACCTCTGAAGTGTTATTGAAAAGCATTCAGTGTGTGTGCGTGTGTGTAGTTGTGCAGTCTCAAGTACTGAAGTGTGTCACTCCTGACTGACTGAGCAGGATCTTCTACAGCACAGTGGCAATAAAGTGGCTCCTATACAGCAGCAGGTTTCAGAGACACTTTTTAAACCCATGAGGGTTTAGGGGAAATTAAAGTGGGTCCCCAAATCCTAAGCCGCTGCCTGTGTGCCGCCTGCTCCCTATCGCCAGCTACGTTAGGTGGGCTGAATAAAACACTGCTGACATCAACTCCATTGTTCTTTGATGCACAATCTAGCCTCAGCTGGATGGAGAGACTGTTCCTGCAGTAAGTTTAGTGGATAGTGGGTGGGAGAGTGAGTCATGCAGTTTCCTCTGCTGTAATATTGTGTGGCTGTGACCCAAAACATCAGCAGTTTACTAAATATGGAGCTCTGCAAAGATCAAATGCCAAGCGGATTCAAATGAGAAAAATACACAGTGGATAATCATTGCTAATAAATATATTTGGCTGATAATCTGCAGCTTCTGTTGGCATATTTCATACCACCATACCATATATGTTGTTCAAAATTGTTCTATTTTAAAACGTAATTCCAATCATTAAAAAGTTGTTGCTTGTTGTAATTTGTTTTTTAAATCCTCTGGGCTGTTATTAGAAATCCATAATGTAGTTTTATTGCCATAAATATTTTATTAATATTTTGAGACTTTATCTTTATTTGGAATAAAACTCTTTACCGAGGCAACTCTCCCAAATCTGTAGACACCCATTTCTAAACCGAGCTGCAGTTGAACAAACGTTGTGGACAGTGTGTGGTTGAGAAGTCTCGACGGTCGTGGTTTCCTGACATGCGCTGAATCAGTAACATCAAAACCCACTCTTTTTGTCTCAGGGCACTCGCTCATGGGCACATAGACACACACACACACACACACACTCTGTTTGTGTCAAGCTAATTATTTATGCTGGTCTTCAGTTTTTCATTAAGCTAATAGTGGTCAGAAGCTGATTCAGGAAGGATGAGGCATCTATCACCGGGACACAAACACAAAGAAATCCATAAACAACTAAATACATCTACACAGTCAAACACAGACTGAAGCTCACGCACACACAGACACACACACACACACACACAGGTTTGTGTGACATGCTCCACCTACGCGCCCGTCTTGGACTGAGCTTTTAAAGGCTCTAACTAATGAATGCCATCAATAGGTGTTTGATTGTTAGAGGACACCAGCTGTCATGATCTTATTAGTGAGATGTGCTGTGGTTAGTTGTTAATTCGTGTTGGTTCCGCTAACGCGCCGCGTCAGCAAACTTTCAGCCTGATGAATCATTGCTTCAGACCACAGCCTCTGCCCTTCCTCAGCCTCACGTCCCCTCTGTCAGTTTTGTCTTACAATCTACCAGAGCAGCAGGGGCTTGAAACCAAAGAAAGCCGGGGATGGATAAAGATCGCAGACTTAGACCGGTTAAGAAAAATGTTTCACTGTGAGAACGATGCATCGTGTGGGCTTTAGTGCAAAGCCTGCTGAGGCAGCTGTGAGACCTCAGCGCGTCCTAAAGGATGTTGCACTATCCTGCATGCAGCTGTTCTCAAATTCGGAATGTGCGCTCTCTGAGCTCTCGTCGCTGGGACTTTGTTTTCCCTGAGATGGCTTCAGAAGGACATCGTCCACCAGCGCTGACTGGTAATTAGCTTCACAGCCCTGCTGCAGGACCAGCGCTTTGTCTTACATGTATTTGTTTTTTTTTTTTCATTTCGAAGCTGTTGGGAGTCAGACCATGATGATCTTATGCAAAACACTGGCACTTATCTGCTCACATCGTCGTGTCTTGTTTCTTAATAAGAGGCAGAACCTTGTCCTTGGAGCGTTTAAAGCCTCGGTGCTTGGCTCAGTGGCACTTAGAGCGGTTGCTGCAGATGCATTACCAGCCTCCTGCCAGCTCCTCGCAGAATACTGTACATCTGCCATTCAGTCGGGGCTGGGAATCAGTCCAACAACCTTTAGTTATTAATCAGCCTCACTCCCTCAGGGATATATTTTATGTTATTTCCAGCTGACTCGGGTGATAATCTCATTATTGCAGCCCACAGCTGATCAGACTTGAGTGACAGCAAGACATTATTTTTCACACTGATATCATCAGTATCATTAATCAACTGCTGTTTAATATTTCCTCCATCCGCAGCTGTATCCTGTGGTAACCCTGGCACGCCAGCGCACGGCAGGATTGTCTTCAGCGACGGCATCACCTTCGGCAGCTCAGTGGCTTACGCGTGCTGGGAAGGCTTCAAAACATCAGGCCTGACCACCAGACACTGCACGACAAACGGGACGTGGACAGGGCAACCGCCAGACTGCACCGGTACGATGAATACTGTTGCTATTTTACTGTTGTATCATCGGCTCAAACAAGCACTGAAGCTGCAGCAAATAATGTCTGTGTCTGTGCGAATGCGCATTTTATTTTGAGACAAGGACATGGTATTAGCATAAATTGTGCATGGACTACAGCAGCGTGCCACTGTGCAGATGCAGAGCTGGACAAGGTTGTTGTGTTGTAGTCTGACTGAGTCAGACAGGGGTCTGGGGGTGAGACATATAAAGAAGGTGGGAGGCAGATGAAGTGAGGTGGTGATGTGCTTCAGGGGAAGTTAAGGAAGGCTTCTTTTAGAAAGTTGAGTAGGAGGCCAAGGTAAAGGGGCAAGCAGAGTCCAAAAGTGTTACTGCCCTGATGCATTACTACGCCACTGCAGGCTTCATCTGACAGATATATACTGCACATACTCAAACCATGATGTGCCCTATAAAACGTCTCCCTCACCTCCTTTTAGTGATCAGTTGCGGAGACCCTGGGCCGGTAGCCAATGGGATCTATCTCGGAAGAGAGTTTACCTTCAACCACACTGTGACCTACCGCTGTAACCCTGGACACCTGATGGAACCGCCTGGATCGGGACGCAGTGTTCTACACTGCACCAAAGATGGAACCTGGAACCAAACCAAACCCAGCTGTAAAGGTGACAAGAACGACAACTCATAATAACTGCTCCCAAAGTACAACAAGACGAGGACAGCAACTTTTGAGTTTGTACAGGAATATAATCGGCATCTTGGGATCTGCAGGAGAGCGTGTCGGAATACGGCAGCTTGTCGGTAAATCATTTTCAACCAAGGCTGGAGTTTTTGAAGCCAGGAACAGGGGTTTATATAAAAATGTGAATAAATTAAACATTATATATTCTTTATTATAGCACCTTAAAAACAAACAATTAGCATAAATATCATCAATCAGAAAAATAAAAAGGACTCGGAAATATAAAAACTACATCCTATAAAACTTGATATGTACTAAAATGTGAAATAATTTAAGAGTGTGGTGTTGGAAAGCATATATAATGAGCATTTCATTAAGTTAATAGAATTCAGATTGGCGCCCTGTACCAATCTATGATTAATCTTTAAGTGTAAATGTATCCGTAGTGACTAAACCTGAATAGCAAGTAGCTATACCGACATTAGGTTACATTCTGCACTGCAGTTGAACACTACTCAGAACATTAGCTGAAAGTGAAAAACATATTGAGTCTGAAACAATCTATAAACAATGTATTTTTACAGAGCCGCATAAATCAAGTGACAATATAAACAAGTAGAGCAGAATTTCAGTGCAAGCTGGCAGACTGAAATAACAGAGTGGGACTTTAACGGTACATTAAAAAGAGGCCAAGGAAAGGGGGAAATGAAAAAGAATCTATTAAAATAAGATGGGACGGCGTTTTACGGCGGCCCATATGTAGAGTTTGGACTATGATACTCAACAACAGCAAAAGGGAATGTTTCCTGAGATCCTCCCTGCCGCTTCTTCCCACAAACAGAAAATCTCCTGCTGGCTGCTGCAGTTGCAGAGGCTTTGAACTGAGATAAGAAAAAAAAAAAAACTGAGAAAGCAGGCAGAGGGGCTACTGAGAGGGAACTCGAGAGAGAGATGCAAACGGAGGGGGAAACAGAGGAGTGAAAGGAACTGTAGGTCAAAGAAAATGAGACCGGGCCGGAAGATGGGAATGTGAAAATTAAAGGGGACAAAAAAATAGAGGAGAAGAGAGGCAGATATAGGTGAGAGAATGTGGCTCTCCTTTTGTTTCTCTCACTCTCTTTTTCAAGTCTTTTCCTCCCTCCCCTCCTTTTCTTCTCCCGCTCTTCATCTCTTTAGGTTCTGCTGTTCACGTCTTTTTGTTTATCTCCCTCCATTTTCATCCCCTTTGATTTCAGCCACTTCAAACAATCCACAAGTCTTCATTTGATCCTGTTGTAGAACAACAGCTTCTCACACACACAGAAGCATATTGAATGAGGAGCTGTAAGACATAAAAGTGTCACTTGAGTGGCAAAAGCATCAAGTCAGATCTAGGAAGAGATCAGTGCCGGGGCACAATGGAGGAAAACATTACAACAACTCCAAAACACAAGACCCAAATTACTGCAGAGATTAAGAAAATGGGCGAAGAGGGAGGGTGTAAATTACAGAGGGAAAAGAAAGAGTGTGATGAGCTAAATACAGAAACAACAAAGAAGTGAGAGAGGGGAAACGAGAGATGGGAGAAACAATGAGAGGCAAATCAATACCTGTCCCTAAACCTGTAAACACACCGTGAGGAAAGGGATTAAGCCCATAAAATGTGTTGACTGGCTGAAGTGCACCAAGAGAGAGATATGCCTAAAAGACGAGGGGAGGGGGAGAGAGGAAAGACGGAGCTATAAAGGAGGACTAGAGGATGGGGGAAAAGGTGCAGGGAGGAAGAAAGAGATGACTTTCTGGAGGGAGCGAGAAGTGGAAAGGGAGGAAGGAGGCAGGGGACCGGGGTGGAGACATGAGAGGAAAGAACAAAGGGCGGGGGAAAGGGAAAAGAGTCAATGATCGCTGTGACAGAGAAGAGGAGCAGTGGGTAGAAAGCAGACGTGAGATACCTCTGCAGACTAATATGAGGCCAACCCAGTTTATTAAGAACAAAGCAACGTAACAAATAGAAAAGGAGAGTTCAAGAAACCTTCAATTACACACACAGGTGTTGTTTGGGCATCAGAGACCTGCAGAAATATTGGTCTGAAATATGAAACTTCTGAAGTCAATGAAAAAAAACAAGAAACCTTTTATTCTATTTTAAGACAGCTAGAGTGTAATGCCTGACTACAAAGCTGTTTGTATGAAGGAGAAAGCACTCATTCAATTACTAATTTAAATCCCCATTAGCTGCTGGCGAACCACCAGCTATTATTCCTGGAGTCACACGGCAAATATGATGAATGGCACAATTTAAAAACTGCGATTTGGCATGGGCCTGTGAGTGGAGGTGTGGGGAGCTTTGGCTTCTTCATGTATGAATCAGAATTAGTCGAGTTATGAATGTGCCACATGCACATGTGGTTGCTTGGAAACTGCAAGGTTACTTTTTTCCCTTTAGTTTGGAAAAACATTTTTTAATAGAAAGTGTATTTATTAAGTATTGTTTTTGGAAGAGACAGGAAACCAACGTAAGAGAAAAGACTGGTGACTACTGGAAGGATTGTGTGTGTGTGTGTGTGTGTGTGTGTGCCCTGTATGATATCATAGAGTGAATGGTGCATGAAACCATCTGTCTTGCGATTATATGAGATTTACACTGGCTTTATTAGATGTTTGAAGCCATGCAGATGGTTATCATTATCTGAGGGATTTGGGCACACACACAAGCATGCACAGATGTTATTGCACATACAACATGTATGAACACGCAGGACCACACAGACACACTGTAAAATATCAAACGCATGCTGTTGATTCTCTGTGTAGAACAGTTGTGGTTTTAAAGCCGTCTAATCAATTTAAACATTGGTTATGTCTACTAGTCTTTCTAAAAGCTTAAAGTTTGTGTGTGATCGTTAGCAGTGCATAAACAGCCAGCCCACTAATTGAGGTTCAGTATAAGTGTGTATTTGTTCTTTAAATCCCATCGGTGAACAGCGTTTCATAACAAGACAGCTGATGGAAAAGTTATCATGTGGATAATGTTGTCAGCATCGAACTGAGCCGGCTGAAGGGAAACACCGTCACAGATTAGACCCAACAACCAGAGTGGAAGCAGACATGGCAGCACACGCAACGCCAAAGTTCAAATGTCCTTTCAGAAACTCTCACCGTCCATATGGTGACCGCGCTTGGTCTTTTGGTTTCGCAACTTGAATGTGGTGACCTCGTGTGCTGTTTTAAGACAGTTAATGTCCATATGGTGATCACAGCTGCCGGCTGCTTCTGCTGTTCTTTGTTTTCACTCGATGTCACACCTCCATCTGTAGCCATCTTCTCATGTAGCCTGCGCTGACCTTGAATATGGACGACTCCGGCTCCGGAAACAGTCATGATGTTTTTCTGGCTTCAGAAACCTGTTGTTTCATTTGTTGGTTCACGTCTTCGTCGTCTTGGGTCAGCACATCCTCTAAATACATTATTACTGCTTTTCACTATAAATGTTGATAGTGTCTAGGTTACAGTGGTCACACAAACACATGCTACATTCATACAACACATGAGAAGGCTTAAATTCTAAGAGCAATTTACACTATTTATACTACTTCTACTACTAATACTACTAATACCACCACCACTGATGATAATAATAATAATAATTTAGTTGGATTAAAGAAAACATACCACCAGGAACTATGCTTATAGTCATCATATGATATTTGTATGTGTTTTCCAGTGATCCAGTGTGGTCCACCTCCCCAAATGCATCATGGGAAAGTGGAGGGGACGGACCACTCCTGGGGATCCAGTGTGAGCTACAGTTGTTTCCACGGTTACCAGTTGTCCACTCCAGCTGTGTTAACCTGTGAGGGGAATGGGACGTGGACAGGAGACATACCGCAGTGTCTGCGTAAGTTAACCGTCACGTTCTTCGGAACTTACCGCGATGCACATCGCTACCTGTGTAGCAGGTGAGAACTGAGCGAGCATGTTAACAGTCTTTGTTGTGTCTTTCAAGCTGTCCTGTGTGGAGATCCTGGCTCTCCTGGAGGAGGGTTCAGAGAAGGAAACATCTTTTCTTTCCGGTAAAATATGAATACCTTGTTACTTGCCAGCTACTTGCCACACATCCATTACAGTGCTAATGCTAACTACTTGCTAAGTTCTGTCTCTCTGATCCATCAAGGTCACCAAACTTTGCCTCCTTTAGTTTTTGAAATGGATTAGACATTTTCTGGCTTCTTTGTCAGTTTGAAATGCTGCAAGGACAAAAGAGACTTTTGTTTGTGACCCAGAAAAAAAAGTATGTCACCAGAGCTCAGATTAGGACGTTCAGACATGTATCACACTCCACACTGTCCGACTGCAGATGTTTGAAATGAATCACACTGCATCTGAAATCATTTATTCACCATTTGTGTGTGTGTGTTTTTTGTATGTGTGATTAAATGTGTGTTTCCCCCATCAGGTCAGACGTCAGGTTCTACTGCCATGCCCCCTACATGCTGGTAGGCTCTGCCTCCAGGGCCTGTCAGGCTGATGGGATGTGGAGTGGCCAACAACCAGCCTGCATCGGTAATTCAAATAATGTGACATCTGCATCGAGTGAGAAAGTGTTTTTGAAATTAAAGCTGTTCACTGCCATGATGGTGCAGTGGCCCCAAAATGTCCACATGAATACGAGGGAGGTACTAACTAAAGCATCTATATTTCAAACCACTGGATATATTAAACACATAATCCATGTTATAGCTCGACCTATATATATCAATTCAAAAGTGTGCTCGCTAAACACTGCATGATAACATGTAATGTTTATTTGTATTTGGTTTCTCGCGTTCATTATATCTGGGGCTTTGGAGTTTGAGATGTTTTATACACACTTCACATTCTTTTACTAACTTCTGTTTATTCAGGGATCACCAGCATTAAAAGGATGCTCATTTAAATCTTTGAAAGAATTCATTTCTTGCCGTAATGGATTTATTTATTGCATTAGAAGACATCGCATCAACACACCATGAATGGAATGATTAGAGAACAGATTATAGGTAAACCGATTATAGATGTTGCTCACACGCACTTGTTAGCATTAGTATTCCTGCGCAGGTGGAGCCGGAGATGTTATCTAATCAGTCACTGACACGTGTAGGTTTGATATCAGCATTTTAACTCTAAAGTACTTTATCTCAGAAATCAGACGCAAAGATTGGGTTTTTATGGTAATGTCGAGAAAACACAAATTTGAGAACTAACAAGACTGCAGCAGCCTTGTGGCCACACAATAGCCATTTATGTCATGTAACTCTGCTAAAAATATCTCTGCTATGTCCTGCAATACAAGACTGTCCTGTTCTGACAACACACTCTGACCAGCTCTGCAGTGTCGCACGTATCTGTGTAAGTTGTTTCTGAGTGATGCAACTGGCCAGACTGACAGAATATGGCTCTCCATATGACGGAGGCTCTGAATAGTTCCCTGACTGAATACTAGCTGCACCACACAAATGGAGGTGGAATTCATTCATTAACAAAAAATTGTGTGTGTCTCTGTGTGTAGACCCAGCCTTCAACAGCTGTCGTGACCCAGGAACTCCAGCCTACGGTATCCCAGTCATGGCCCAGGGCTTTCAGGTGAGAATCACATGGGTGTACTGTAAAACTACTGCAACACCCTAAACAGTTAAATAAAATGAAAAAATAATTCAAATAATCAATAAAACAGCTTTGTGGCGGTGGACTAAAATATATATCTGACCTGTCTGAACTATTTCCTGTATAATTTAAGCAGTTATTTGCAATTTGATTCATAATATCAAATAATTCATAATTTTGTCATTTACTTTTATTTATAGAATAATGCATTAACTATATCATTATACACTGATGCATATTTCATTGTGTTAATTAATGAAAGGGCTTCATCCCAGTTTCTGTAGCCATTGCCGACCTCTATAAGCGTCTACCAAGCAAAATAGGAAAAGGGAATGATGAAATAATGTTAGCAGGATGACTAAATGCATAAATATTATTATCCATGTGCGTTACAATAGCCTTAAGGTTTCAAGATTCAATCAAGCATCAACATGAAGGTCAAAAATAAAGGCCAGGTGAGACGTGGAGCCCAGATTGTTAAGGTTAGACTTTACGAGTGACAGGCAGTATTTTCCTTTGTCTTATGGACGGGGCTGTCTGTAGCAGGAATAAAAACCTGTTGGTTGAACATATTGGACATCAAATCCTTAATGGGATTTGATCAGGCTTAATAGGACTCCATCCACATGTCGTGTTTCCACTGACATCGCTACAAAGGAGGAGGAAGGGGTTACGAGCATCTTTAGAAAAACAGACACAGCATGTGTGTCATTTATTCTGACAATAATTGCTCCCTTCTTCGGCTGCACCATTCTGCCGTGTGTGGCAGGTCTTAAGGCTATGTTGTTAACGGTGAATAAAGACATGTTTGCGTGTCAACGCAGGTTGGCAGTAAGATTTCATTCAAGTGCCGCAAAAACTACCACATCCTTGGCTCCACCACGAGAACGTGCCTAGAAAATCTAACGTGGAGCGGAACCCAACCCGAGTGCATTGGTAAGAAATAACGTTTTCACTGTGTGCAACAAGTACTTGCCCTCATTTTACTAGTAGAATTGTGTTTTTTTTATACTCCGCTAATTTATTCTAGAATCTGTATATACTGTTTATTAACTCAAATTCGTATCTATACGTCTCATTGCACTTCTGATTAGATGCTAAACTGCATGTCGTTGCTCTGTACTTGTACATGTGTAATGACAATCAAGTTTAATCTAACGTTTTATGCTCAGACATTAATATCGGTGCTAAATGACTTTATTTCCTCTTCCCATGACTCAGCCCATTCCTGCAGGCAGCCAGAGACTCCCACCAGTGTAGATGTTCGCTCAATGGACCTGCCCACTCTGGGGTATACGCTGATCTACACCTGTCAGGAGGGTTTCTATCTGGCCGGGGGGTCAGAGCACAGAACCTGCAAAAGTGATGGGAGATGGTCGGGCAAGCCCCCGCTCTGTAAAGGTATTCAGCTCCTTTGTCAAAAGTGCCGACCCTAAGTGTAAAACGATCTGATGCTGAGCCTCCAATCTAAACTGGATGTGATAATCCCATATGGTTTAAGATTATAGAGATTATCTCCCCGATACGGTTGCTACACTTTCATGAATCAGCCTCAGGCCCACCACGGCATCGGAGATGGTGCTGTTTTTCTATTCTCATGGTAGGGAGCTGATGGCGGTGAATACTGTGATGTATGAAAACACAACAATAACTTTAATAGAGGAAACTTTCTATCTAGTTTTAGAAATTGAGAAATACTTTTCTAGGTCTCAGTCCTGTTCCTCTGACTCTGTACGAGCATATTATAAGTAAAGCCTTAGCTGTCAAGGGAGGTTAACCAGATGTTGTTCTGCATTTCAGTTGGAGTCAAAGTCAATCCCATAGGCAGAGGAGAGTCAGATGTCCAAAAGAACAAGATCCGTGGTATGACACACACACACAAATTTGAACAAGTCATGATTCTGCAGTGACCTAATTCCAACCCTGACCCTTCTATGGCCCATCATCCCAGTTTTGACTTGAAGCTGGGGGAAAGTTTCCTGCGGCAGTTTTTTGCTGCAGCTGATTTTTTTCCCCCTCCTCACTTACAGTTCCAGCGGACGTGTTCTCACCCAACTCTGAGTGGAGCGGTTTCTACGAGTATCTTGGGAAGAGACAGGCCACCACTCTGACCGTCACCGGCTTCAACGCTACCAGCGGCAGAGTTAATATCACGTTACTGGAGACCAGTGGAGTGTCAATCAGACTGTCAGGTAAAAACAAGGAAAACACCCATCATTGTTTAGAGTCACTCTAATTCATTTCACTGGGAATATCTGAAACATACCTATTATCCTGTTGTGTCAAATAAACATTAGATTTTCCACTGACCCAGAACGAGATGAGGTGTGGGAAATACTTGATGTATTCCTAAAGTGATGAATAAATGCACTTTAAATGCATTGGAAAAAAAACTGTTGTAGGTGTCGTTACACAGCAGGTTAATAGGGATCCTGCTTTCATTCATGCTCAGTCAGAATGCCATCACTGACTGAGGAATCTTCAAAATGGCATAATTCCAAGGCAAGCATATAAGCTTTCATAGATGTTTACAGGCTGCGAGGCAGTAAAATGGGTTTGCAAGTGCTACAGAAAAAGGAAACAGGTCATTAATACCTGACATAAAAAACATGCAGGTGCGGTGGTGGGAATTCTGAACAAGTGGAGCATCTGCTGAATCAACAAATCAGTCTAAGTTAATACAGTAATGTAGATTTCCTGCACAGAATCCCAACGCACATGCTGGGGGACTTGTGATTATGAAAGTGACTGGCAGGTTAAAGCAGGGACAAATGAAAGAAAGACTGTGTGACTCTTTCCCTGACACTCACATGTATGTTTGACATTTCACTATGACACTTCTCGTCAGCCTGAGCCTGGAGTCACAGGGAGGAGACCAGGGTTACTGACAGCTTAGAAATCTGTGATATTTGTACATGGACTTGTCATACAGAACAGCGAGGGCTCTATGTTAGCAATGTGTAGCTGAAGGGCAAGACGCTTTTTCTCAGTAGGTGTTGAAGGTAATAGAATAGTACATGGAAGAGGACAATTCAAAATGTCAATGTGTTTCTGTTTCTCTTTGTCACTCACCCTGTCTGTCTGTCTGTCTTTCTTTGACCTCAATGTTTTTTGCTTGTTACTGCCAACTGCCATCACAATATAGAAGTTGAAAGGATGGTTCACAGCAAAATGAAAATCCACTCATTATCTACTCGCCACTACGCTGACGGAGGAGTGGGGGCAGTGTTTGAGTCTACAAAACACCTTTTGAGTTTCTGTGGTAAACAGCCTTGCAGCTAAATCCAATACAATTGAAGTAAACATGGTGCACTTCTTCAAGTGTAAATTCAACCAAAGCAAAAAGCATAAACTGCTTCCATACTGCTCCAGTGGTGCCATCCAAGCGTCTGCAAGCACAGGTATTCACAGTGGACTTGAGGTCGTCCACACCATTTATTTTGGACGCCAGCTAAGAGCCACGCTCAGAAGAGGACAGAGGACGTTTGTTTCAATTCAGACATTTGAAGGTCTGGAGGCTTTCCGGAGAAGAAACGAGTTGGTCACCTTTTTATTTATTGTATTATATTGTGCTGTAACTGAAACGTCCCCCACCCCTCCATCAACATATTAGTGAGTAGATAATGTGTGAATTTTCATTTTTTCTGTGAACCATCCCTTTAATATGTTGTTCTAGATACTGAACCTGGCCCCTATCTCTCTGTGTCTCTGTCCAGGCACCTATAAGTCAGAGGAAAACCAGCTGCTGTTGAAAGTGTACCAGGTGAAGGGCCCCACAGAGCATTACTACAGCAAGTTTAAAAATGACAACTGGGCGATGGATGGCTACGTAAGATAAACCTCCTCTTATATTTGACATCAATCAAGTGAACAGAGGTTTCAGTCCTCTCCTCATTAATCACACTATTAATGTGTATATTTCTGGGAAACAGATAAATGATGGTACTGAATTACCCTTCCCTCCTCTGTATTAATGATGTAATACTGTCTCTGCCACATTACTCACCCTGCGTCCACCACAAGCCGCTTGAGCTCGAGAGAGGTGTGTTGACATTCCAGAGAAATCTTCAGTGACATTATTCAAAACAGATTTACAAACCCAATGAAATCCAATTAGCATCTTTTCAGAAAGGATTAATGTGGTTCACCAAAAAGCATTTGTCCCCATCGCCTTAAAGGTGGACTAAGCAGTTATCTTGAAAGACTGTTTATATTTGAACTCAACAAAACCCTCAAACAAAAACCCTGCAGCTCTACCTCAGGAATTCATACATGTGCACCGCCGTGACAGCGACACGGTGGATACGATCAAACCTTAGGATGACAGAAACAAACGAAACAAACCTGTTATCCAGAAAATGAATGGTCACTCAATGTAAGCCGCCGCCTTCGTGCGCTGTGTGTGGTAAAAAGGGAACATTTTTGACAAAATAATCAAACATTTATTCCACCTGCACTAAACAACACAAGCACAACCAGGACATCAGGGTTAGAGTGTCTGCAGTGATCTGGATTCATGATCCGACACCATCGATTAATAGCTGAATTAATGCGATTGTCAGTTTGTGCGTGAAGAGCAAAAGAGACGCACACACACACACACACACACACACACACAGTTTTGTGCTACTATCTTAGAGAGGACACTCATTCACATCATTTATATTCTCTAGCCCCTTACCTTCACCATCCCCACTGAATGAACCTTGACCTTAACTAAACCCGAGTCTTAGCTTTTAAACCACCCACTGAAAAAGTGAGAACTGGTCAAATGCCCTCACTCTGTTGGGTCTATGTTTGTAAGTCCAGGAACCTACACACACATACACAGAGAGAGACACACCATTGGTCACCCACCATTGTGTTCACATTTAACATCCTTGCTGCAGAAGACGTTTCAACCTCTGATCCAGGAACATTAATAGAAACTCAGCAGGTCATTCTACAGATCAGGAAACACATAGCGTCGATGACGTTTTAACAGTTGTTGCATCAGGACAGTTTTTTTTAGTATTGACTCTTACTGAAATCCTGCTGCTCCTCTCACCCGGAGCCTTGGCCAGCAGCTCAGCAGGACCCGTCAAAGCCTGTGTCTGAATCTTCTAAGTCCTTTTCATTGTTGGTCTCTTCGAAGTAAGTGCTGTATACTGCTTCAATTCCCTGGCTTATTGTTTGAAGCATAACTTTAAAAACTTGGCTGGAAATTCCCACCTCTCGTTTCATGTTCAGGATGTGAAATTCAGTGATACATGATGGACTTTCTTAAAAGGAATATTGTTTTAAAAAAACCTGCTTAGTCATTACGATTTACACGCACAATTGTTTCCACTCCATGTCTTCAAACATGTGGACAAATTATGATGATTTCTCTGTGTGTGGGATGAAAGACAAGGACAAAACAAGAAAGTTAGTTCCGTGGAACATGCAGGAGACTTTTCTACTTGCTCGAGGTGATGGGCCTTCTATACATCATTTCTACAACTAGGGAATAGATTGAAAAATATCTGATACTGTTTGACTTGTCGACAGCGAGGACCAGAGCAGGAGGCATGGAGGAACCCAGTGGGCAGGCTGTAAAGGATAGAAGCAGGAAGCGATGTATAGAAGAGCGATGATGGAGGAAAGAAGGAATGAGACGCTGACGGCCAATTTTTCATGTGGCCGATGACAGAAAGAGTGAAGGAGGAGAAGAGTCGGCTGATAATGCCCTGTCTGTGTGGCTCCCGAAAAACAATCTTTCCACTGTTAGAAGATGAAATTTCTATTGTCGGTGTGTGGTTAAAACATCGCTGCTTCAATCTCGGGAACAAGAAATGGTGGGAGGTGGAGAAGACAGAGGAGATGCCAAAGTGCAGGCGGGGGGGGGGTGGCTGTTGATTAGGGGAGAGAACAATGTGAAACCTGCTCAAAGGTGCACGACACAATCAAAATGTTTCTCACATCAACTGCACTTCAACTCTTAAAGATATTCTACGCCACAGTTCCTCATTCCAATGTCTAAAGACAAATAGACCTATGATATATATTTTCTTTACTTTCATTATTCCAAATGTTTCCAACAATGTTCAATTATTCAAGGTCACAGACGTTTGATCGGGGCCGACTCTTTGAATCCATGGATTTGGCTCTGCTCTATCTGATACACAATTTATGAGGGAGGAAATACAAACTGGGGTTATTCAGTTTTCCCCTTAATGTATCATAATTATTCATTGTTGTTGAGTAGTGAATAGATAAATACATGACCTCATCCATAAACATGCACCCAAGTCACCTCAGGTTGACTTTTATCGGCCCACGATCCACTGCTGCTTCACAAAATGCTCTCTTGTTATTGCTTTGACTTGAAGACCCCCCTGGGCCTGTGGGCCCAAGTCATGCCCTGTACATTTGAACCAGAACACAGGAGCGGAGTCAGAGGAAAAGTTTTCAAAGATTTACTGTAAAACTTTAAACAAATACTGAAGGTAGTGACAGAATGAATGATCACAGTCTAACAGGCTGGCGAGCAGCTCTCCAGAATCCAGGTCCGGAGTTCACAGAGGTTATTCAGAGACAAAGGCTGGCAGGAGTCCAAGGCAGAAGAACGGTAATGAGAGCTGGCTGAGCGTTGCAGGAGCAGGAGTCAGGGAGATGATCCTCAGCATGGACAAAAACACAGAGATTAATATTCATGCACGGGGCAGGTGGATGGGCAGGTAACAGAAGTTTAAAAGAAAAGATTTTCGCAAAACCAGGAGAAGCCAAGCGAAAGACATCTGAGTGTTGACATAGAGCAGAAGGTTTTTGGCAGAGACACGTGAAGGAGGACACACCACGGACTGAGGGAGCCGAACCACGGACAGGCCTGCAACAGGAAAACAAGCATTCCATAATCCTACCAGTAAAATCCTTAAAGTTAAAATTGTTTTTTTAAAGTTTAAATGAATTTGTTTAGTGTGACATTTTGTTAGGTGTAAATAAAACCAAGCAACACATTGCTTTAAAGAAGAAGAGCATTTGCTGGCTAAGAAGTGAACTTCTTGCTAAGAACTTAGTTCCTTTAAATCTTAAGGATGACAACATTAAGCTGATTACCGTTCGCTTCATGTTGTCATCCATCTGTAGCCATCTCTACAGGAAGGTAATTACACATTCACCTGTTAGCTCTTAAAATGTTTTCACCCTCCAAACACACCTGTCTCATATTTTCCTCCTTTTTGATCCGTAAGCCACTGTGATTAAAATTCTGCACTGTTGTTGGAGAAATAAAATATTCTCTCCTTGAAATAGAAAAAGAAACCGAGACAGTTGCTCCCACTGCCGGCGCTGATTTTCAACTGTGGTGTATGTGTTGTTTTTCAGGTTACCGCCGAATCAGACCAGAAGACGTTTGTTTACCAGGGGCATATTCACAGTAAAGACTTTGGCAAGTTCCATCTGACGAGGCAAGGTGGGTCTGTCAGTCACATCTGCGTCAATGTCAAGCACAGCGAACAATGCAGACTTTATATTCCGGTTAAACACACTAAAATATGGACGCGTTAAAATAATCTGTCATTCAGGGATATATTGAAATGGTCTGGTCAGCGTAGTGTAAAATAAATTCCATTTCAGACTGACGCGAGCTTGATGTATACAGGATGAATGAATGCAGTGAGCATATATTACACGTGCACAAAAGGGTTTTTATATGTGTTTATTCATGCATGAGTTGGGTTGTTTTTTTCTGTCTGCATCCCCAGGCCCGGTAACCATGGCGATGGACCCATCCAACCCTTACACCAACAGCAGCTCTGTGGCAGCAGCCATCTTAGTTCCTTTCTTTGCCCTCATCCTGTCGGGATTTGCCTTCTACCTCTACAAGCACAGGTAAGCTATATGCCCAACGCACCCCCCCCAAGCAACAGAGTAGAATATTAAACAGACAGCTTGTCTGCAAGAAAAAAAACATGATTCACTCAGCCAAAAGTAATATCACACCCAACAAGGTATCTCTAAAAATATAGCTGAAGATGTAAATATTAGAGGTAATGATGGGACATTTCACTAAAAGGGGCTGACACCAAAAAGGGGGCATGTATTTATCAAGATTCTCAAAGTAAGATATAAGTTTAAACTTTTTTTTCAGTGACATATTCATAGTGACAAATACAGAGCTGGATGGCTGTAGATTGATTGCTTATGGGGACCAGAGGTGCAGACGCAGCCCTGGGGCCTGCATGAAGTAGGAAGGATAAATTATCAGGAGGTGGAGTTCTGTTGCATCTCCCAACTACGGCGCCAGGCAGATCACCTTAATGGACCTAGAATCCAGGCCAGTTCACCTACAGTACAGGACTAACCAATCTAATATGCAGCACACTTTAATGCTTAAATGGATCAGCGTGTCCTGTAAACTTCACCTTTACGTGACAAAACATATTGTGAAGAATCACAAGAGACACAAGACAGAAGAGGAACAATCATTACAGCAGATATTCCACTTCATACTCTGCATTTTCCAAACTCCAAGCCTCATCGTGTCACACCCCTGTTCCAAACTCCTGTTGAGAAGATGGAACTAAAACAGAATGGAAATAGAATGACGAGTGAAGGGTTCATTTTTAGGACAGGCAGGTTTACTGAAATGTGGAAACTTAATTATAGTTTGAAAGAACACCCACAGCCTGGAGGTTTAATCTGATTGACCTTTTTTATTTAAATATTGGCCCTAGAAAGTTTACAATAGACTTAAAAAGCCATCTGATGTGAGATAAGTCCGCACTTTATTGAGGGTAAAATGTCATCATTGATTCTTCATGTTTAAGAGTCTTTATCTAAAGTATGATCTGAGTTCTGCACTTCATCACTCAGAGTCTTACAAAGTCATTTGGCTTTACTAACAATAATCCTTATTCCATGTTAATCTGTTGACTTGTTTCTGCAGAGACTTTGTGTTTTAACCTGTTATAGATGGAACAGCCAGTCAGTAATAGATAGTAACTTGTTACTAACTGAAGTTTACACTTTGCCATTTGCTTTGCACTTTTTACGCTGCTTAGCAGTTAGCAGTGCACTAATGCCAGTAGATGTACATTAAAGCTAATGGTTGTATGCAGGACGTTGTCTGCTGACACAGATGACAATGAAAGACCAAAAGACACCTGGGGGCCTGGCGGCAGGTAAGACTGACACTTGTCATTCACCTGGTTTCCGACGGCAACCAGACCTCCGCCCGCCGCCACATCCTCCGTCAAACTTTTCATCTCTTCTTTTTGATTTTTTGGGTTTTGCTCATGCTGTTTAGTAAGGCTGCACAATTTATCAAAGTCATTTCCGAACTGAATTGAAACTTACATCACTTGAAATACCAGCTAAAACTTTTAAAAGAGTCATATTTTTTGGGGTGACATTAATACTGAGGACAAAAATCAGCTTGTTATATTGGTTTTATTTTAAAGGCAGTGCAGCCCTACTGTGTTAAAACAGCATCATCATTAAAACGAGACGGAGGACTTTTATTATTTCGTCTCTGATCTCATTGTCATCTCTCTGTCAGCATGATGCCATCAAGAACAAATCTTTGGCCTGCTTTAAACTGGTCTAATCAAAGCCAGAGATACATTCACCTCTGTTTGCTGCCGCTTCTCATTATTGTTTCCCACTGTTTCCTATAACCAGAATATTAGTCGCATCTTGACTTAACTGCAGGTGTTTGATAAACCTAGTTTTGCTAATGCAACATAATGCCAGTGGAAAGAGTTGCTTTTCTAATTAGTGCTTCATAATGGGAGAAGCTGAACGTACGAGTGCGTGCGCTGCAGTGTCGTATTGCTTTGCCCTATTTGTCTGTGCAGTGTCTATAATACTGTCATAGTAATTATGTGTGCTGTTTCTCACTCCACCAATAAAACTAAACTATTGCACCTACAGCCACAAACAGAAACTAGTGCAGCCATTTGAACTACTGCCACGCAGCGAGGTCTGTTTGCTGGGGTGTGTGCAGTTTTGTAAAGTAATGGGTTGAGCATGTAGGGTAGGCTTAGTGGCTCCCCAGGGTTGGATTCCCACTATTTCGTATACACACACATACACATACACACACATCTTAATGAGGTCAGAGTCAAACAGCGTTTCAGCTGCAGCACTCCTCCCTACTAATAGTTCCACAGGGTTTGGGAGTAAGTGATTATATCTAACTGGATTATAAAGCCTGATTATCCAAAAATGTAATCTGCAGCAAACAGACGAATCAGAACGGGAGCAGTACCATTTCATCATGTTTGTGTTTGAACCTGTGTAGCAAGTTTCTTAAGATCTTATTCAAGCAAAAAATTCTTTTGAACCATAACTATTGAAAAGCATTTGAAGGATGATGGCAGGTTGCATGCACGCAGAGACATGAGAGCAGCAGATGGGCACTGGGCAGCGGAATCACTGAAGCAGACAGTTGTTATGGTTCATGTCCTCTCGCCTGCCACAAATTTCATAGCAATTTGAAAAAAAAAAAAGATTTTCTCTTTTTTTTGTAAAGCAGAAACCTGCTCTTTGAAAGTTTGCACATTTGATCTCAAGGGTAAAGTTGCCATCGATTTATCTGATAATACAAGAATCATGTCATACGTGGTATTTTAACTGACCAACAAATAGTATTTTGAGAGTTATTGTTTTGCAGTTATGTCCACATTTCTCTTGCAGTCCAGTGTTTCTTGGAGCGAAACACTGATCATTTTCCTCCTGGGTTTTAAAAAAGAGTGAAAATGAGGCTTATATGGAAATGTTTAAAATTGTTCCACTTACTATTAAAAAAAACTCATAATTTCACATTGACCTCAAATAAATCCTTTAATTTGCAACCATCTAAAAAAAATTCTGAAAGTTTTTTGGTTTTTGAAGTTCCATAACAACCTCACAGACACAAATGAAACCATCCTGAGCATCCCAATAGAGTGGTGTTTCTGGCCCCCTGACAGATGCGGTGCGATATTCCCCGGCTATTTGGTTCTGTTTTGATTCACTGACTCCTGGGAAAAGTATCTGGATCTGTTGAGGCTGACTTCTTTCATCGGTCACTGATTCGTTAGAGCTCTTTGCTGTTATGTGCTGGGAAAGTGTCATACAGCCGGTGGGCAGCAGCGAGAGCTGTGAGACTCTACCATCCGCTTTATGTAATGAAAGACCTTCAGCTGCATCAAGCTACCCATTTCAGTCTCTCACTGGGAACAGCGCTAAGAGTGACAGAGCCAATTATAAATATCACTCTTCAGCAGGACCAAGATGTAGATATGCGTGAGGGTGCACAAGTAGAGGTGGCAAAGGTTCAAATATTAAGGGTTAACTGTTCAACGTGATAGGGAGTGTGAAAGAGAGGTGAAGAGGAGAGAGCGGCCAGGGTGGAGAGTGTCAGGAGTGATTTACGACAGAAGAATGCCTGCGAGGATAAAAGAGACGGTTAACAAGTCGGTTATAAGACCAGATACGACCCTGTTCACACCTGGGATTATCATCGGGGGTGTGATCGCAGGTGGTCAGCTCTGAGTACTGAACACAGCCAAGACGTGTGTTGCAACACATTCAGAAGTGGTGTGGGATGCACGTGGCCACATTCTGTTAGCATGTATGAATGCAAATCAGTCCTGAAGTCCTCTAATCCTCCACATTTTCGCCACGAACCAAAAACATTTTCATTCCCACTTATACATTGATCGATTTCTTTGAAGGTGGCACTGTGGCACAGTGGTTAGCACTGTCTTTCTCTGTGGAGTCATCAAGAACATGCACATTGGGATTAGGTGAATTAGAGGCTCCAGATTGCCCTTAGTGATAGTGAGCATCTGTGTACAGTATGTTGTCCCTGTGATGGACTGTTGACCTGACCACGGTAAGCCTCATCTCTTGCACGATGTCAGGTGAGGCGGCTCCACCCTCTGGATGAACTGGATGAGTATAGATAATGGATGGGTGGGCTTCATTGTAGAGCAGCACGAAGCACTTATTCACTCAGCCCCTCCTGGCCCCTCAAAAACAGATGGGCCTGTCACAGTTAGAGAGAGTTTACCCAGAGCTTGCCTTTTCCACATGCACAACGCAGTGGGAGGTTCTCGGCAAAGACGTGTTGGCTCTTATCACCATAAACTCTTTTGAAATCTTGGTCTCTGTCTCCGTTGTGGTATCACTTTTTCAGCAGCTATTTTCTTTCATTTTTTTTAAACGTATTACGTAACGTTTTTTTGGCTGTTAGCGGCCTCATCAACTGGATACCCATTTTGACTTCTCCTGGATCTCTAAAGACATTTTACGAGGAGGCCAGACAAAGATACCTTTGGTTTCACACATTCGTCTCCTCATACGTAGGAGCTACAGAGTCCAGTGTGTGTCTGAAAGCAGCTTCAGACTAACTAGAGATTATTGGTTCATCTTTAGCACACATGTAGAATATAGGTTTTTGCATATAAGAACAAGGGAAGTGAGATCTGCTCTGAACTTGGAACACAAGTGGAGAAGCATGCTAATACCAGGTGTGAACTGAGCTGTTTTATGATGATCATGTCACTCAAGTCCCCACATGAACAGAGCCTGTACCTTAACATTTGGATATTTTGGCCCTGACATTAAAACAGGAGGTGGTGCTGGAGGGGCCAGAGTCTGAGATGTTGAGCATTGTGTTGGGCGTGACAAACATGGACAGGATTAGGAATTAATGCATTAAAGCAGTGGCTCACACAGGACGGTTGGACAGACAAAGACAAGAGGACTGAGAGTGAGATTGTTGTGACAAGGAGTGATGGTGGGTATATTGGGGAAAGCAAGCTAAAGATGGAGCTGCCAGACGAAGGGATAGTAGGGGGGCTATGGGAGAGGTTTATAGATGTGGGGAGAGGAGACATGCAGGTAGTTGGCGTGACAGAGGACAGGAAGAGATAGAAAGTGATGATTCGCAGTGGCAACCTCTAATGGGAGCAGCCAAAAGAAGAAAACTCAATGCAGGTTTAATATTATGCTATACTTAGTGTCACTGCAAGATAAGCATGACTAACCTTGTTTTTTTTAGCGTCCTCGGTGACACTTCATGCATATTTTAAATTAAAAACACCAGCAAATGCTGGCACTTTAACCCTGACTTCCTGAGTTGAACTTGATTTCGTGTTTCAGATGCATGTGAACATCTTTGTTGAAGCCCTTACGCCATCATTAATGCACCCCTATTTCCTTCTCTTTACAGGACACGTCCCAAGGTCCAGTTCAATGGCTACGTTGGCCATGAGAGCTCCAATGGTCAGGCCTCTTTTGAGAACCCAATGTATGACACCAACATGAAGCCCACTGAGGCTAAGGCGGTTCGATTCGATACCACACTCAACACAGTCTGCACTGTGGTATAGTCCAGCAAACCTGCCACTCAACAGTGGTTTAGTCCAACCTGTTGCAGTCTGCGGTGTGGTTTAACCAAACGAACAAGAAAGAGCAAATACATGTTTTGGACACGTCACCGTGAGCAGTCTGTGTTGTAGCATGCTGGTCCTGTGTCAGCATAATCTGCACAGTAATGCAGCTCTGCTCCTGCTCCTGAACAATGGTATCATCCACTTCTCCCTGTAGTCCAAAAGAGGTAAGCAAGTTGGAGCTAACAAACAAGGGAGTACAGGAGAGGACAATGACGCCATCAAGTAAGATGAACCCTGTTGTTCAGGAGATCAATACTGGGACCAGAATTCTTCTTTAAGCACTGTTGCAGTTCAAACACCAAGAAATATGGTACGATTAGTAGAACTTCCTCCATTAGCGACAACATAATTGAACAGGACTTATTCAGCAAGTGACTGCTTAAGTTTGACCCAACCTCCTTATGGAAAGGGCTTTGTATGCCTCTCAGATCCCTGCCCTTCAACCTCAACAGTGGTTTACGCCAACCTAACCCAGTACCCCAATGCCAAATTTGCACAGTGGTATAGGCTTACTAACTCCTCCTACTATGGGCTAGACGTGAGTTTGACCACTTTCAGGCTTTACCCTCAGGGGAAGCACACAGACTATTCCACCTCTCAGCTCCCTCCAGACATTGAATAGTAATTGGACAATTTCTGTCAACACAAAAACCATGACTGGTGCTGGACCAAATCCTCCCACTGGACTTCCATCACTCTAGACTTGACAGGACCGATCTCTGAGGTAACGACAGCTCACAGCTCAGCTCAGTCTGTTTTGGTGGAACCTGACATTTACAGCACAGGCTGCTGTTAATAAAGCTGACAACCAAACACAGTCAATGCAGTGACAAGTTCAGACTGATCAATTCCTCATGAAAACACGATCCTCCTGTCCAGCACTGGATGATCAGCATTAGACCAGTACAGCGAGTGGTGGACTAGTGCTGAATGGGTTGAAATAAGAGTTGCAGATAAGTTTGTTTTAGTCTACTTGTGGAACTGAATGGGATCAACTCAGGAGGACAATCACAGAGGACAGCAATTGTTTAAATGGCATTTTTTTTATTGTGTTCCTGTGATTGTACCTTCTGCCACTTCCTGTACTGCCTTTTATGACTGTGTCTATTTACAGTATTTGGCAACAGTACGGCGAAAACACATCGAATCAAGCATTCGCAAATGTTGTTTTGTCCAGGTTTAGTACTAGCATTTTAAAAATATAGTACTAGTATGTTAGGTTTATATGAGGTTTGGATAATCTGAATAATCGACAGAGGTACCACACACTTAAAATTTGTCAAATACACAATATTCCACTCTAGCACCAGACAAAATGTGCTGAACCTGAATACCTGACATTTGAGCTGCCCGACTGGTGGACACAATGGACTGGTTTCCAGTGGCCTGTCCAACACAATCAGAGTCAGACGCCTGATTCTTGTTCTTGGCCTGGATTCTCTGGAAGCTTGGAGGCAATAAGCTGTCAAGATATTTGACTGCTGAATTCAGCAACATCCAGGAGATGATTTGTCGTCTTGAAACTCTGGTTGAGATGATCAGTCAAGTGATTTTTTTTTCTGTGGTTTATTCTCCAGCCACAACATCAGAGACAGATGGACACACTGGTTGACCGACAGAAATTAGACAGACGGCTACAGATGAATGGACAGACAGGCACATTTCTCAATTGTGCTGGGAAAAAGAAGAGACAATGACAGGTTGCTATGGAAACAGAGACAGATAATTGTCTCCTGTTGTCTCTTCTGGCATTTTTCTTCAGTGAAGATATTGATGAACAGACTCTTATGTTCAAAAACCCAGTGGCCCCATGGGACTTCCCAAACTACTGCTGCTGGGGACCCCAAAATATAAACTTTATATTAACTCTTAAACTGCACAAATTTTGCACTAGTGTGTTTTTCTGACTGGGTTATTAAAACAAACTAAGAATTTTGGGGTCTGAAGTGGGTTTGAAAAATGAGTCATTCAAAAAAGTCAATTTTATTCAAAAGCTTCTATCTTTAAAAAGATGATAAAATGTCTAAATACAGGGTTACAGAGTGTTTGTATATACACATTTATATTTCAGACTCCCTGTTAGCAGAAGGTGTGACCACATGCTATAATGTTGTTTATTTCATCGTCATGACAACACGCTAGCCAAACCCAGTTGTTTGGATCACTTTACCTGTGGACCTCCGAGCTTCTAGTGTCACATAGTGGCAACACACTCCTGCCATTTACAGAGCAGTGACTGTTTCTGAAAGCTTCTACTGAATCCTGGTACTATGATATGTAAATGAAATATTTTGAAAGCCTTACATCCACGACATGCAGTATGGTCCCATTGTGAGACTGTGGTACCACACTGTTGCTTTTATTTCCAGGTATTATAGCCTGTCATTGTCTGACGTCCGGCATACACACTTTAAGATAAAACAGTAACTTAATGGAGACACATTTTTCTCAGTGAGCATCTTGTAGCAGCAGACAGTCGAAGTTTTCAGAAGCATGATGTGACCGTTCCTCTACGTCTCTTTAAAAAGATGTGTTGCTTTGTTCCCCGCCACTCACATTGTCATGCATCATCTGTCCACACACTCACATTTCAACACACCTTTTTAAAGAGCACATGGTGAGATCTGCTGGAGATCTGTTGAGATACAGTCCTACGACAACATGCACAATTATTGTTGTCGAAGCGCGTTGTCCCCTTCCCAACACTGAACCCCTACATTGTTTGAGAAATACCTCGTGTGCAGACAGTAAGTTACAAACTGCTATGCTGGAACCTCACTGCAACAAATACTCAAGCTTAGCGAGGGTAACCCCTCTTTGTGCTTATTTCCTGGTAATTTCAGTCTAAACTTTGCGCTAACACTTATAAATCTGCAGGATCCATGATCCCTCTAAGATATTTTTATTTTTTGAAAGATGCTGCACTTGGTTTAGAACACAGATGTAACTGCTTTCAGTGTGTGTCCTTCACTTGGCGCATCACATTGTAGTACACTTCAGGTGTTTTATTTAACCAGCGTGGTTTTTATTGTTCAACTGAATTTTTCTTTACGGTTTTCCATGTTTTCAGTCACTCCACCTGTTCATCATGTACAATAAATCCCAGTTCCATTCATTCGCTCATACTATATCAAATGGTGAGTAGTGTATGATGTCAGATAATGAAAATCTACTACTGTTATTTTTTAAACTCATGAAACACATAATTAAAATGTTATCCTCGAGGCCAAGACTCAATTCAGATCAGAGAATGGATTTCTTTTTGAGAACTCAAATAATGAAGAAAGCATTTGGCATGAGAAAGTTGTCACATTGACCTATTTTGAAAGAATTCATTAAAAAGTGGGTTGTTGTTTCTATTTAAATTTTTAATTGACAACGTCCCTACCCTGGCCCTGACTGCTGCAAATTAAATGTCCTGAAACAATGTGATGATTTTTGGAATAATGTCAAAGGGATACTCTTAGTATTATAACACCCATTGTCAGTGCGGGGTCAAACAGCCACAGATGGAAAGAGCAGTGTGAGACACAGACAGTAGAAATATGCAGATGTGTAAAGTAGCTAATTTACTGGTGAAAGTAAAAGAATGACAAGACAGAAGAGCCGCATTTAAGATCTCTTTGCAGGAATAAACAAGACATCTGTAAACAATAGTTGAGCCTTGCTCATAAGCTTGTGCGCTTCCTCTATTTTATTGCTGGAGTGCACCCAGTGCCTTCATTTTAATTGATTTAATTAATTCAGTGAAGATTTCCTGGAGTCGAGAGTGCATAATGGAGCCTGAAAATTAGAGGCTGCATCGTTTCCAAAAAGCATCATAAAAGGTCTAATTTTTAACACGTAATGACAGAGATCAGATCACCCATCGTGCCCAGAGAAAGAGAATCTAGACTCGTCGAAATAATTGTGTGTAAAGACAAGAGAGGTGCAGCAGAGGTTAGATCTCAGATCTCACATAAACTCAGCCAAATATGAAGCAAATATTTGTGCAGGTCCTTTAAGGTTATGGCGTTCGGGCCTTAATAACATCTGAAGCTTACAGCAGAGCTCTAAAATTATGACAGTGTTTCTGAGCCCACAAGGATGCCAGATGAGCTCAGTTTATGACTGCCAGCATCGAACCCCTTCATTTTAAAAGAGATTGACTTTCCCCCCAGTAGCCTTTCAATGTTTCTCTCAGTAACCAGCTGTGCAGAGGCAGATGTTTCTTTCAGGAGCTGTTTTCACTCCCAGCTTTTCTAACATGAAGGGTGTGGTTTCATTATGTCAGCCTTAAGCTATTTCTGAGCCGCTCAAACATGGATACTGTCCATGTCCGTTTCATTTTCCTTAACATTTCGACAAAGGTTTGATGGGATGTTGGTGGAACATGTGTTTATTAAGCTCTATTTTTTTACCATTGCTTTTTTAAAAAAAAAAATATTTTAACTGTTGTTATACTGAGTCATGGTGGAAGTGCAGATGAATATGAACGTACAAAACAAATGAAATATTTATGAATATATGTAATTATAGAAAGCCATTTATATTCAATCTATAAGAAATTATATTTTTTCAAAAAAAATTAATGTATTTCTTTCAACAGCATTATATCAGGTTCACCTGAAAGGAAGACAAATGCTCAATAAATAAATAATATCTAGAAATAGTTGTAGGACTCATGAGGGTGAGTGAAGGTTGTGATTTTCAATCTTCCAGCCCTGAGCTCTGATTAAGATCATTTCAATCAGACAGCTCATGTCTGAAATGTTTATTTCAGCAGCAGAACATAGAGTTTTCTAGGCTCACATTCATGTGAAGGGGAGTGAAGAGCTAATATCTTCATAACAAAGGACAACTCCTGGCGTAATGAGATAATCTCCTCCATTCATTTTCTTTGGAAAATGTATCATATGCAACTGAGCCTCTGTAGCTTTATCCACACCTCCACTTGACTCTCTCACTCAACTTTCTAAAAGTTCAGTTTGTGTTTTAACGTTTACTTGAAGATGTCTTGAAAGTTTGCCTTCCTCCTTCTCTCAAACTTTTGTTTCAAAATTGTGTAGAAGTTTTCAGATGTGTCCTTCGCTTGACACCATCAGCATTTCTCAATTAAAAAGCAACAGCTGGCTGGAGGTAAAAAAAATGAAATGAAACTACCCACTAAATTCTAAAATGTCAAGGTTGTTTCTGCTTCTTCAGCTCAGACTTTCTGCAGTTTGGAGAACAAAGTTCCATTTCTCTCACTTTCTTACATGGTGGTGTTGTCAGCAGTCTTCTCTGAGACAAAAGAGTCTGGCATTGCTGTGAGCTTGAAAAATAATGGCTTAAATTTTAAATGTTACACTTTTCCTTTCCAAACCCTGTCCCTGGGTACAGGCGTGTTACTTGATTACACCTCAATGTAATCGGAATCACATCAAGAGGGGTTCTGGGGTCATTTTAACACTGAGGCATGCAGGGAGGGCTGCAGAGAGATGCTGCTAAACAGGGAAGGAAAATCCAGTTTTAGTCTAGCATGGATAGAAATCAAATAATCCATGTGTTAAAATGTGGCTCTGTTACCGTATCGATCTGTAGACGGATTTTTATCTTTGCAGGAATTTTATTGCGAGAAATCAAGCCCTTCTGCATTTTGTCTGGGTGTGTCTCTGACACACACACACTGAACACTATATCTGGGCTGCTTCACTTCTTTGTGTAATATGAATTAAAATATGAGTTACTGGAGTTGGTTTGCCCTCGACAGACCTGCATCTTCTCCTCCACAGTTTGAATAGGACAAACTTCTCATGCCGCACATTCAGAATTGGAGCTTTGAGGACAATCTGCTGGTGGTTTAACTGTAGCCCTGTTTCACTTATTAGTGCAAAAGGATGCATCATTTTCTTTTCAGCACATGGCCTGAGTAGATTGCAATGTTACATATTAGCGTAACAGCCACATGCTACAACGACAAGACGCAGCAACGTATATCGAAATGCAGTAAACCGCTGATTGTTGCTTGCGAATGTCTCGTTAAAGATATCGTTTTGTCTTTCCCGAATGGCCACTAGATACATTTCAAAATGGAGAAGTCATCATTTAAGGTTATTGTTTTAACCATCTCATTCACTGTCATTATCATCACTCTCAGCCTCCTCCTCCTCATCGTCATCATCATCATGTGCTGCTGAACTTGAAGTAGGTGCAAAAGAGAAAAATTTTTTGTACAGAAATCTATTTTTTATGGAGAATTTGTAAAAAAAAAAGAAAAAAAAAGAGAGAAGTAAACTTATTATTAAACATGCTGTACTTTTTATGAATAATGATGTAGGTACAACTAAATCTTGTTCATTAAAGTCAATGTTTTTACTGTTACACACCATGTAAAAATCTACAGTTCAAGCTGAGTAACAAATATCCAAATGTCATGTGATCTCTTTTGTCTGATGTGGCTGCTTTTACACAGGAACTTAAAACCTTTGGGGGGGTCTGAAATAAATCGTCTGGCATTTATCTCTGGGTCACACCTGTCAAACAAATTAGCTGTCAACAATCTAAATGCATCGGTTTTATAAAATGATGTGACGCTTCCTTTAAATCAGTGTTCTTGTGTAACAGCAGCCCTGCGAGACTGATCGTGAGCGTCTGGGAGAGAAATGACTTCCACAGGCACAGAGGATTTTGGATGACTCGACCCCTTTACAGCCCAAAGTATAACCTCGTGTCTAAACGAGGAGGGATCTGCTTCTCCTTGTTCAGACATTACGGGTTTGGAATGGAAAATACATTTAAAAGTACATTTTTACTCTCGCAGCAGCTTTGGCAAATCGGCCGCCATTTAGGAGGCTTCTCTGTCACTCAGTAAAATAACTGACTTCAAGCTTCGAAATGAAGGATGGAGAATGAAACATCTCTGTCTGATGAGAGAGAGACAACATGGAGTGTTAAACAACAGATACTGTATGTGAATGCAGCCCCACAGCCCGCTGCTAATGAGACTCAGTTTATCTATTTTGAAGACATTATTTGAGAATAAAGTTTTTTATACAATACTTCTCCTCTTTTGCACTATTACTGTTGTTGTTTTGTCAATGAATTTCCCAATTTATGAATCCAACATATTGTCATGCCAAGTTCACATTACATGACCTGCTGTCTCGTGATTGAGATTCTTCCAGTTGAGATCACACTTCCCAACCGACTGATGACAGGAGGTCCCACGCTACATGATCTCTCACCAGGAGAAGGCCTTGACTCATGAGTAGCCCGATGGAAATATAGGTCTATATTAATTGTTCATGAATTTAAAAAAAAGGTTAAAAACTATATAAAGGTCTAATATTGCTTCATTTGCAAGGGTTATATGATCTTTTGGTTTGTTCATTATTTACATATGTTATGTTATTAGTTGTCCAACAGCTGGTTTTTTTATTTATTTATTTTTTATTATTCTGCCACACTAAAAGTGATACTGCAGCATAAGTTCCTTTGATTTAGTATATGATCCACCTAATTAACCCTAACCCTAACCTAACCCCCACCCCTTGCCCTAGCCCTAACCTTAACCCATCTCCTAACCCTATCCCCCACCCTTATGTGGAATTCTTTGAAAAAAGCAGAAAAAAATAAAACAATTAAGATTTTTAATATAAAAAAATATTAATAGTTAATTAATATTTATTATTATATATAATTAAACTGTGATTAAGAAAGTAATTCATGGGACCTTAAGAATGTTAAATTCCTATTGGGGAAATCATTAAAATCAATGGGAAAAAGAAAAAACACCTGGTGCAAAAAAAATAAAATAAAAAAAAACACACCAACATTGAATTAGAAACAGAAAACCTAAAGTCAAGAAGGAAAACACACTGCAGGGCTTCATTCTGCTGCTGGCTCCTGAAGAGCAAACACCTCCACAGTCCAGTCAAGGACATTTTCTTCTTTTTCAGCTAGTTTAGCTTTAGCTTTAGCGTGTCTGGGCCTGAAGAAGACCCTTGACGGGTCGAAACGGCCCACTTAGGAAGTGCGCCCGCAGATTTTGTTAAAAAAATCATACTTTTTGAGTTTTTCTTTCAGCTTTTTTCTTTTGTTTTAGTTTAGTCTATGAAATAACAACCAGTTTATATTTACCTGAAAGTTAAAATTAGAGTGCATCCCTCTAACACCACTTTCTGAACAAATGTTCATAACTCAAAAACTACAAGTCCCGTCTGAAAAACGCTGGCCGGCAATTATTGGAAATACACCAAATAGACAAAGATATCACATAATCATTGTGTTAAAAAAGGACCTAAAAAGACCTCAGGTTAGCTACCCCTATTAATTGCCACCACTTTGCCTTTAATAACAGCAAAGGGGCGCTACACACATAACGCTACATCTCGCTGCTCTGGGTGGCTGTATTGTCACAGATATTTAGCCTGCTGCTCATCTAGTCAAAGGTGAGGTGTTGCTGAGCGGTCAACTTGTGTCTTTGAGGAGTTGACACAAATCAAAACTAGTTCTGGCTCCAATCTGGGTCATCGGAGAATTTGAAATGTGGCATGAACTCGACATAAGACATTTGTTTAAATCTGAGTTGACATGTTTTCTTAAGCTTAGTCCAGGTCCATCACCATCCCTGTCCAAAGATTTACTAATGGGTCCAAAGATGCTGAGATCTACTACTATTGTTTTCATTTAGGTCTATCAGACCACACACTCACAGTAACTATAAGATACTATATGAACTAATTGCTTATTTGAGAATGGAAACCCTTTGCAGGCTCATCTCTTCATTGAGGAAGATCTTTACTTTGTCGTTAATAAGTTAAAGACTTCTGTTTGTTTGTCTCTGTGTTGTGGCTAAAGTAGTGAAGATAATCTGCCATGATTTATCCACTTACTGACAGCAAACAACAGGGTGGTCTATTACCATTTATTTACTGTAGGGACTGGAGTGGATTATGTCACTTTCCACAGTGCAGTGAGTAATGGCTGCTGGTGCTTTGCAGCTTTATGCTGTTTATTTATAAATATGTTGCTGGACTGTTATCCTCCAACCACTGCTGCTATTCCATTTTGTTACTGTACGAAAACAAAGGGGTCTTCACCAACCAAGGTGAGATTCTGTTTTTAAATAATAGTTTTTTTTGTCTTTAATGTTTTATGGAGACTTGAAAGACTTATTGGGTTGGGGATGGGTTCTGTTTCCAGATTTATGGCATTTGATTAGAGACTGTGTGACCAGCAGATCAGTGAGAGACTGATTTAAACAGGTGACAGAGGGGCTGCATGTGTAATTAATGATGATGACCAATGACAAGAGGCCAGTCCATGTTACCTCTTCTATTCACAGCCTCTTCAACCTCGATCGATCTGGTGAGTGGCTCATTTAACTTTACTGTTGCCCCATGTGATTCCATTCTGGCCACTGTTGCTGTGTTGCCGCTGGTACCAAAGATGATCGACTGAGCCGCTCCTCAAATGCTGAGTGAGTACTTTTCTTTTTCACACATTTTTCAGCACAGGGCCCAGAGTGAAAAATTTGGTCGTTGACCCTACTAATGAACAAACCCCGAGAACCTAAGAAGACATTTCCAGTGATATTGTTAACATTTATTATTTTTTGGTGTAAATTCTGATCCATCAAGACATGATTCAGATTTACATTTTGTGAGTGATTTTTTTTTTTTTAATTGCAAGCTCCTCTGACATTGTCCTTAACAAAAGGAACTAAACAGTAATGCAGTGATATTGCATCACGGCCATGCTGGTCAGTTGATTTTAGTAAATCAAAAATCAAACCACACTTAATTATCATAACATGAGGGAGCTAATTTTCCCCCATTAAACAAGGCTTGATTCTACAATCAGACCACCACTGTCTGATACCACCACTCTGTGTTGTACACTTCAGTGAAACAATATATAAACAACAATATCAAAATATAAATTATCCACTAATGAAGAAAACGCTGATACGTTTGGTTAATTAACACGAGGCCTCTCAGTACACGGACAAGAGATCGCTTTGTTGGCCACTTCAAAACATTTCTAGAAATCATTGGACATAATAATCAGAGAGAGGAACCATTTCATCAGCACAAATCACTGTCATTCTAACATCGTCAAATATTTGTTCACATGTAAGAGGCGACCACAGGCAATTGAAGGCAATCTGTGTTTCTGTGCAGCCTCATTGAACTTTTAAGTTGTCTTTTTCCATGAATGTTTAAGCGTGTGTGTGTGTGTGTGTGAGAGAGAGAGAGAGATCGTGTGACAGATGGTCTCCACTGATGCTTTATTAAACGTATCTGATAACTCAAAAATACGATATGTCTGTTGGAACAGAATGAGAGAGTGAGATGGGTTTTAACATGCTCACATTTCCACATGCATGGCTGCTCACACACCCCTGCCTCTCTCTCTTGAACACACGCTCACATTTCCCAGGATCATTAACACTTCTGCATTTCATATATTGATAATTTTGCCTGGCTCATATTGTAGTTCCAACTATCGCCTGCGGTTATTTTTTGTTATTACTGTTCTGCGATTACCGTCATTACTGACAGTGTTCATAGGGTTAGAGCTGTCATGTAAGTATGGAAGTAAATTGAGACAAAGAAGTGGAATTAAAAAAGAGCAAAGCTGGTGACATGAGACCCTCACATGAACTCATGAAGAGGATGATGATGATGATGATGAGGCAGATGACAGACGCTTTAGCATCTCAGTCATTATCATCTCCATGGTCTCTCATGCACTGTGTTATTCCCAATCCTTGTGGCATCGATTTATCCTTAAATCACAGTTTATTGTGTCAGTAACTGTAAAGTTCATAATGCCAGGTTTAACACAGTAGAACCTCAATAAGTGAATCTCGTGTTTCAGAAAGTCTTTGTTTCCCACAGTAACACAGTAGATGATGTTGTTATTTTCATAATTATGACATCAGATACAGGCGGTGTCAATGAGTCTGCGTCATCCAGCGCGGGTTCAGAGCGGTGTTCGTTTATTGTTATTACGCTGGCCCACTCACGTTGCTGTTGATCAGTGGATGAGAGGGCCACACAGCAGCCTGTTGCATGTTTGTGTTTTCATGTTCCTCCCTCAGGTGTCAGATTTCCAATCTCCCTCAACAGCGTTGGACTCTTGCACGGTTATCACCATAATGCAGACGCTGCAATCTTCAGTCACCACGCAGAACAAACTCTTTGTTTGTCAGTGTGTAAATCGGGAGGAGGGGGAGTTGAACAGGAGGTCAGATTCCGCTTATCAGTTTTGTGGGAGCTGCGCCGATTTGTCTCGACAAGTGTTCTAATTTCCACAAAGTAGAAAATAATACTTCCTCCACTTTTTTGAGTTGAGAGCAGTTGATGTAAATGAAGGCAGCGCATGCATTTTTCATCTGTCGTTTGATAAACTATTATTAAGACAAGTTAGCATTATACCAAGTTATTTTTGGGCCAAGTCCTGATCAAATTACTGCATACACAAATGTGATTCAAATCGACAGGTATATGCTGGAGATGTAATAGACGCTGAATTCAGAACTCGTGATTGATGGACTTGACAGTGAAGGCTCAACTCAGACCTGACAAACTGAAGCAGAACTGCCAACTTTTGGAGCCAAGTCAGCGTTCTGTGCTAGTGTTCATCAATACCACGATGTTCCACAAATCAAACCTGAGCCCACATTTGTCTCAGAGGCTCAAAGGTTGAAAGATAGATAGCCTGGTCTTTATTTATGTCCCCTAGGATGCATCAATTTGTCTTCTACTCTTGTCACCCAAAGTGGGACAAATCCAAGTGCAGCAAACCACGGTGACACCCAGTGGTTTGTGAATGTGTGATTTGAGGCCATGAGTTTGCATATTGACCAGTGACACTGCACAACTACCTGCATGTGCCACCTGCACTCATTCAGTAGCCACACCCCCATGCACACTGTGCTTTATCTTCATTTTAGTGTTTATGCTGCATATATATTTATGCACATCTTCTTTAGTCTCGAACATGAACGCGTATTTTCTTAGATCCAAAGCAAGAGACAAAAACATGCTGCTTGGACCTGGGCACTTGCATGGTTTAAAGTGAAGTCACCTTCTGCTGGTCATTTCAGAGAACACATGTTTCAGGCACTTCTAGTCTACGTCCATTTTCAAATACAGTCTGTGGACAAAACCACAAGTTGGGATCCATGAAATTCATATTCCCTCATGTTTATCAGATCAGGCCATTATCAGGCTGATATCATGTCATGGCTTAAAGTGACTAGAAAACTGTATAAATAAGCGTGAGCTGGTGTGCAGCTCATTATCTGGGAAGGAGCGCCTGCATCTGTCTCCCGATGGCATCACAGATTAGGGCCTTCGCTGCTCTGGGTTCATCTTTGGCAGACAGTGGTGGATTTAACAGGAGAACTTTGTCACCGCGTGGTCTTCCTGTCACAGAATTTCATTATTATTGGTTTCAGTGGAGAGTTTGAGTATTACATCTAGATGCTGTTTCTGGGGCCTTTTCACGCTGCCAAAAAACATATCTTGGGGAAACACTGAAATGCTATTATGTGCTTATTGTGTTGGCCAATTGCCTAAACTGGGAAATGGCGATGGATTTTGGCATCATTGCTGGGATTTGGGCATTATTATCGTTTTGGCTTGGTCCACAGTTGGCAGGACGAGTGAATCATTTTCCATCATTCGTGCTCTCTCTCTCTCAGCCTGTACCTTTGTGTTGTCGCGTTGTGTGTCCGTGACACGGAAAGGAGATTCAGGATTCCTGTTGTGCGAACACGTCCTGAGTCTCGTCTCATCATCCACTCCGCTCGTCTCCATCTACTCATCCTGTGTTTTTCTTCCCGAGCTTTTGCTCTCCACTGCTCCCGTCCTCTCTCTTTGTAGTGCGATGGTGGATGTTCACAACGACAGCTTGTTATCGGGACACACGCGCACAGGGCGATAACAAATTGTACCATGCTATCAAAAGCTCAAATGTCGTGTGTGTCTATGTGTGCGTGCGTACAAGTGTGTGTGTGTTCTTGCGGGCGTCCGTGCATGTCTTAAACTACCTTCGGGAGCAAATTTCAGACTAAAGACCAACTGGGCCACACCTCGACCAGGTGGGCAGGACATTAGCGGTTGCCAGCTCTAATAAGTAACTTTGGATTTGAGCTTTCTGTGTAAAATCAATTCCGACCTCCCAGACACGTTGGTGTGTTTCTGTGTGTGCACCATGTGGGTGTCAGGTGTTATATTCAGGAATCTGTAGAGGTTATTATGACCTACAAACACCCAGGTGTTAGATCAGGAGTTGTGTGATAGGGAGGCTGTAATAGAATCTGAAGAGGCAGAGACATACAGAGATATAGAAGTGTACGTCCTTTCCTCCTCACCACACCAGCAGCTTTATTCTCTGCTGCGCTATAAAACACAAAGGAATGGTTCTTTAAAAAATTGTATCCCATCTATGGCCTGTTCCTTATTTCTTGGGTCCTGCATCTAGCATCCATTAGTCCAGTGGCAGCCTTTGCCTGAGAGCCTTGTACCCACTTACCTCACTATGGAACTTTTCTTTTTTTTTCAAAACTTTTTATTAAAACTTTTTCTCCCCCAAAGGACAAGCTGTTCACTAAGTAGAAAGAACAGGTTGTGTTAGTTGAGCCAGTTATTAATGATTTGGACACAATGACTGATTGGGAAATTGGATGGAATCGGTTCCAGCCTGGCTCAGATGATGTTTGCAGTTGGAAGATAAATCGTACATAGTGTGCTGTCGCAGGATTCTGATCATTTGTCTGTTGATTGAGTTGAAATGTAAAACTGAAATTAGTTATGTGTGACACATTGTGTGAGCAGGGGAAACAACCCAACTCCCTGAGAATGGCAAACAAATGGCAGGCTCATTCTTTATGAAGCAGGTAGAGCTGCATGATTAATCCCGGTTTCCCTTTTTCTGGGATTTGCTCAGTTTGTCGCAGCGCCGGACATTTTGGAGTTTTAAATGAAGAAATATAAAACCCCTGGTTCTATTTCAATGTAATGGAGAAATATAGGTTTTCGTTAATACAGTAATACATATCATGGATTACTTTATTGTTCTCTGTTTTTCTCACAATTTCTTGTTCATATTAATGTTAATGTAAAAATGTCCCTATTGTAAAAATTCTATTGAATAAATGTTTGTTTTCATGTTTTATTCATTCCGACAGATGGAGCAAAAAGGTTTAAAGGACGGAGGATTGTAGTGAGAGCTCTGTGGTGTCAGGTGGGACTGTTGTGGCACTGGCAAATGGTTTACATGGCTCAAGGGTCAGGTAGAAGTGCCACTTAGCAGAATTCTATTCAGGGCCCCAGGGAGCTCCGGATTGGCTCTGCATGGGGAATCGAAGTGCAAATTCAATAAAAACTGGAAAAGATTTCATGGCATGGCTGAAACGGTTACCAGTGATTCAGGCCCGTGGAATCCCAGGTGCAGAGACAAATGCAAAACTGTCAAATCCACCAACAGATGCCAGACATTTCCAGCTTCTGTTCTACCTACACAGAACCATTCAGGTGTCACCTGAGCTGAAAGCAGAGGCATGTCTGTGTCTAGATACTCCGACAACACCACTCAGAGGATGTTGTAGGAGATTTATTTCTACAAAATGTTCCTGGAATCCAGATTTGTCCCTTTTGAAAGCAGCTAGTTGTTACACTTACATCAGATTGTGTTTCGCAGTTTAGAATGTTCATGAATGTAATTTGTCTTAGGCTGCAGGGAGCATGTCTGTCAAGTTTTGAATCAGTGCAGTAGTTTGTCATTCTCATAAACAGTTCAACATGTTCCTGACAACATGCAAATTATAACACACTAAGCAATCTAAGATAAAAAAATATTTTCCAAGAATGAAAAAACATAAATAAAACCACATAATCTGCACATCAAAAATATTGAGAACAGATATTTGAGCTGCGAGAAGTTGAAGCAACCAGCTTTCCTTACCTCCTCCAGCGGAGTGTACAGTGCAGCAGAGCAGAAACTGAGACTTGTGGCTGCATGGGCAGCTCCCGAAATCCATCTTAAAGCTCAGCAAATATTTTCAATTCAGTTCGCCAGTGTAGCCAGGAAAATATTCTGACAGACAGTAGGAGGCACAGAGAGACAGACACAGATTAGAAGGGTTTGGGCAGAGCAGAAAGAGGTCGCATGAACTGGAAAAGAAGGAGATGAAGCATGTTCGGCTCTTGGTGCCTGAGTAAATAAAGCAGCTTTCTTCACCTGGTATCCAACACACACACACACACACACATGAGCAGGAGAAACACACACATTTCTGTACTTACTGTATCTACCTCCACAGTATTATGTAAGTGCTCCACATGCCTTTGATTGGGAACTAGGACACAAGAAACAGTCAGAATTTCCCCACACAAATCCAAAATTCATACAACCCACAGCAAAAACCTTTATACCGTTTATATGAGTGTGGGTGTGAGAATGTTAAATCATATTGGTAATGTATGTATATACAGTATGTTTTGCTCGTTTTCTGTTAAGCTGACGGCAAAGGCAGCGTTCACAGCCTAACACTTGTTTTCTGATGGCGATATCTTGTTTACCATGAAAAATTCAAAGGTACATCCAATTTGAGATAACGCTTATCAAATGAATAGGGTTTTTCTGCATATTATGTAAAGATATGATGATATGGAAAACATATTATTATTCATCATTTTGTCTGTGGACATAGATATATTTATATAATTTAGACTATTTAAACATATATTTTCATATAATATAGCCAGTCATAAACATCACCTATTTTTAGCTTCTGCAGCACACAGCAGAACACACCTGTAGCTCAGCCAAGCACTCCTGCACATGACCAGGTTTCTACCAATAGACCAGCAAAACAGACAGATAACCTTGATGGATTCATTGTTATAGAAAGGGGAAAAGGAACTCTAGCCCTGGTCCCTTCATCCATATTTGCAACAGATTGTAAGTCTTGTTGTGTTTGCATAATCCTGGTAACTAAAGAACACAACCTCCTTGGTGGAGGTAGCAATGGCCAGATAGAGATCCTGCATCGTATTAATGCAACAGCTCCATTAATTTGAAATCCATTTGCAGGAGATATTCTCATCACTGATATGCAGCGCAGACCACAGTATACATACGATATATATCAATGGATGGAACAATGTTGTAAATGAGATGGATGACGGGTACATTATGTAACTACTTACCTTTACCTTCAACTACACAAGACAAAACTTTTCAGACAAAATATCTTAAGCCTCACAGAACTAATGATGCCGCAGGATAATATCATCCTGATATTTCTGCTGAAAATTGATGGGATAATTATTGACTGCATTATTAGCCAGACCTTCTATTTACACTGACTTGTGCTGCCACAACGCAACCACCGCACCCTTTTCAAATCGAGCATGTGAATGTAGCTCTCCCTGCTTCTTAATCTGTTTCCAATACTGTTGCACATCCACACATGTCTTTGCTTGATGTAATATGTTTGTACCTTATCCTGTGTGAACAACATGAAATCCTCTCATTGCTCCTTGAAAGGAGTGTTTTCATTTTCTCTGGACTGGAGCACCCACGTGATATGGATGCATGTTCCTCGCCTGCTCAGTGAAATCCTTTGATTATGTAAAGGACCAGTGAGTATGTTTGTCTTGCGGATGACATGTCTTAACAGAGTCCAGGGCCAGCACATCTTTATTGCAGGTTGTTATCCACTCTGTCTGTATATGAAAGCTAAAACCTGTATATGTGTGTGAGAGAGAGCGTACAGAAGCGCTGTGGTCGTCTTGATGATGATTGGCCATGACGGGAAGTGTACAGAGCAAGAACCTGTTATTACACACGGACACATATGTACATATATACATGGCTTTAATAAATGATGTAGAAACATAGGAGATGCAAATGATCCCATAAAGGGCTCCGTGGGTCAGTGGATGATTTGATGAGTATAAAATAATATGCCTCATATGATATGGCTCTCACATGCATCACATCACAATCCAATTAAATGCATATGGCAGAACAGGGACCACCAGCTTGATCAACTCACAGAATGAGAAGATGTGTGTGATGGGAACAGTGTTGGAGCCCTCCTCCTAATTTACAGACTGTATGTAGTTTATGCTGTTTTCCTTTTCATTAGTCATGAATCCATGAGGTTTCCCTCAGCATCCCAACATCTCTCATATCCATTCATTATGGGGTACAGTGGTCTTTAACCCCATTAACAGTCACGGTTATAAATAATTGCTAGATATTTTATTTCATAAATGTCTGATTATTAACATGCCCTTTGTTAATAAAACATCCTTACTAATTATGTGCCGATAACATTACAGTTTCAGGTGCAGAATTAAAAAGAAAACTAAGTCTTACCTCGTAAAAAACTGAACAGAATTTAATAAAATATTGTTAGATGCAGGTTCATAACCTTTCAAAATAAAAGCACTGTAATTCATCTCATTTTAAATCATTGCAGCAACAAAGCCGATGCTGTGCTCTCATTTTGAAGCCAAATTGCTATCCCACTTGATTAGCACCTGATAGATTACTGACCAGGGCTGTAGTTTATATGATGATGTAGAAAACTCAGTCCACAAACTCGAATCACACTGCTCTTTTGTACCTGTTTATTCAAATTTCATCATAACTCAAACCAATTAAGTGTTGAATTCGCAGCATTCTGAACTGCAGTTCCACGAGCCCTGAACAAAACATGTCAAGAATGAAGGTGATAAGATAAAGTGTATATGAACTATAAACGCAGTCCACACCCTGGACTAGCTTTATTAACACACACTGTCACACGTATATGGTAACTATTTATAAAAAAAAAAAAAATCACAGCCTTTAGAGAAACAGGGCCTGTAGCTGCTATCAAATAAAAGAGTGTTAGAATCACATGTAAACAGGTGTAGTAGAAAAAACTTCAAAATGGTGATCACTCAACTAAAATTGATCTGAAGAATGGTACGATGACCTCACCTGATCCTCAGAGCACTATCCACCTTCAACTTTTATCCCAGACACTAGAAGTAAAGTTTGCCTACTCTTGCCATCGTCCCAGAGCTGAATCCCTTTCAGTTGGACACAAAGATGTTGCTTCAGCACTGGCTTCACTCGCAGCTCTCCCAGTGAGGGGACACTCCCTGGGATGCAGCAGTTGCTGAGCAGTGAGGGTCGGACAGCGGGGCTCCTCGGCTGATCTGGAAATCTCACTGCATGGTTGACTGAGCGGAGTTTTAGGGCGGACGATGATTCCTGCAAGCAGGCAGGCGTCGGTAGGCAGCACAGCCTTCGCTGGCTTCTCGGCTTGGCACTCAAGTGAGGCAGCGGCAGGATCAGAGGCAAGTTGAGCAACAGCCTTGTCTGACTTCTTATTCAAGACTCGCTCTGCAGTTGCAAGACACCACATGGGAAAATATAAAAGCAATACTGAAGGCTAAGACACTGTCTCACCACTGAGGGACAGGAATCATTGGCCACACACTGGTACAGCAGACTGTATATTGAGATCATTTCTGAGTTGTTTGGGAACTGATTCGAGTAAACTGTGCATTGTTACCTCAGCCAAGAAAATTATGTTTTCACTTTGTCATGTCACTCTGTCATGCAAAAACAACTGGAGAAATTCCTTCATGGAAGGATGGAATAAAATCAGAGTCAGAGATTCCTGATTTTGTCATGAGAATTATGGGAAAACATGTTTTTGGTCAATGATGAAACCCTGGGGGAGGGCCTACAGTCAAGATAATTACTGGTAAATGCTGTTTGCCAAGGTGAGATAGGGCATTGGCCTTGGCAGAGGTTGAGATTATGTGATTTGTCACTTGACTCTGGGGATGAGGAGGCTGCTGAGGCTCCTGCTGGCAAGGAGTGCAACTGCAGGGCAAAAGAATTTTCACTGACGTGACATTTTGAGAGTCGTGTTGTTTCAAGTTTATTTCATTTGTAGAACATTCAGTTGGCTTTCTGTCGCCTTCATATGCGATGCTCAAATGTTGAAAATGTCAGTGAGAAAACTTTCAAACACTTTCAAATGTAAATATTCTGCTATGCTGCTTTGATGTGTAAGTTGTTTAAGTGTGTTGCTTATGTGGAGTTGTGTCTTCAAAAACGATTTAAGATGTTGTTAAACATTCAAAATAATACAAACTCGTAAGTGAAATGCTGCTGTGTAGATTTATTATGACATGATGTAACCTCAGCTCTCCCAGTGCTGACCTTCCTCCCCAGTCTCCCTGTGGATAAGCCAAAAGTAGATATTCTTTTATTCATATCCATAAAATCCATAAATCTTTTTATTGATTTTTCAGAAAACTAACTGCTACTATTATCAATTCTGCCCACTCTTAAAAATGTGCATCTTAAAATTTACAATCAATTTCAGAAAGTGTCAAGGAGATCAAAAAAAAGAAAATAGATCACCAGGGCAATAAAAGATTCAAATGGAAGCTGGGATGGATGTGTTGCCTGCTTGGCAGCAGTTCAGAAGGTGGAAGTGTTTCTCTTTAAAGTCTCAGCGAGGACTTCTGAGTTCATTTAGACCCACACAGCAGAGGGCTCAAAGCGTTACTGGTATACCTCCTGACCTGGTGCTGCACTGGTAAACCCGGGTACAGCTAAGATAAGGTTTGGATGGCCAGAATATCGTGGCAGGTGCAGCAGGTGAAAATGTTCCAAGTAAATAATTTTCTTTAATATTATGAGGCAGATCTGAGAGCGAGGACAGCACCAGAAGCCTTTTATGTTGAACGCTGTAACTTTTAAGTCATTTCTTGTTTTTTATTCGATGATTCAGAGCCGTGAAAGATTCAAGAGATGAAACGAGAGAGCCAGTGACATTGACCGTGAGGTCGACTGCAAAGAGTAGAAGTTTACATCCGCCTGCTGCTTTATGAGCTGCATCAGGCATAATACACCGCCATGTCTTCAGGAATGAATATCACTTAAGCGGACATATAATGCACGTACTGTCACAGATTTGATTCCTTCTCATTAGACCTTCTTTAATCCTCAGGAGACCTTGTGGGCAGAAGTCCGCTCCTCTAATTGTAAGGTCACAGCCACGACCGCTGCACTCTCATGTCCGTGCATGCATATTAAAACGCAGCACAGCAATAATAGCTCCCTGCAGAAGTTAAACGGCTCACTTCACTTTACCAAAGGCTGGATGTGACCCGAGGGATTTTTTTTACCTCGCATACTGTCCTTATTAAACAAGGAGGCAACTTTACAATTAAGTCAGCATACTGCAAGCTCACAGAGCTTCAGAGTGTCCGGGAAACATTAATGATGTGAACCCACTTTAATAACAATTATTACAATATAGCAGATTAATGAATTGCTAAATGTACGCACGTACAAATGTAAAGTTAATTATTTTAAATATTAAAAAACAATTGTATGATGCAGGTGAAGTCTTTTCCCACAGGACAAAAAAGTAATAATTCATAGCTATATTTATGGGTTTAAAGGGAACACTTTGAATCAACAATTGGTACACTCCAACATGTAAATGTACCAGATGTAGTGAGGCAGTTTCCAGTGTTGGGTATAATATTCGTTGCCATTCAAATGTTTCTCCAGCAGTCACAGATATCTATCTGCTCTACTTTCAATTGGCTCCACTTCCTGTCTGCAGTGGTGTAAACATGTTATCCAGGTGGGCGTGCAAACCTGTTCTCTGTGTGATTATTTCTTTTGGAGCACACACTAAACACTAAAAATGTGCACGAATACACTAATGCATGTAAGCTGTGAGTGGCAACGTGCAGGCCCATTGAACGTGTGCTGCACTAGGAGATGTCCACAGCAGGACAACGAGACTGAAAGAACAACCAAAGAGCAGAAGGAACAGATGCATTTAGGCAAACTGAAATGTTGCTGCTTTTTAGTCAGTTTACCTGTTTCAGAAGAAAACTGCAGTGCTGCTGATTTCAGTGTAAAAAGTGAATAATTGGAAAGTGTGTGTGTGTGTGTGTGTGTTTGTGTGTGTGAATGAGTCAGTATGCTGTCTGGAAAGCAGCTGACCTCATGAAATCCCAAAGAAAACCCATTTCTTAATGAGGCCTTTCAGTTGACACCGAGGTGGAGCTGTTACTGGCTGTTGGACTTCCTCTCTTTCTCCCCCTGGCACATATGCTGTGAGATACGCTGTGAGAGATACAGTAACACTGACAAGGGCCCAGGTTCAGTACAACTCCGCTGAATCTGCTTCACTGTCTACAGTCTACCTTGCCGCTGTTGTTTAATGTAGTAAAAAAAAAATGCACATCACCCCTATACAGAGAGTAACAGCACAGATTCTATTCTACAAGCACACACTAGATCAGTGATGTATTACGTCCACTCTATGTATCCTCTCCATACTTGAACATGTATGGTCATGTAAAATACATGTTCTTTCAGGAAGCCGGTTAGATTCACTTAAAGAAAAATAGATTATCCATTATTAATGTATGACCACTTGTTAAGGTTGGGATGAGCTCTCATGATAGTCATAATAAGCTGCTAATATGTAGGAGTCCTTTCATTTTTTATGAGCCTCAAATCCTGGTTATTGTCCCTCCTGTAGCATGACACGTCAGATCTCCCACCTACTACTGAGTAGGTACAGATACACTAAAATGAACCGGGTACAGAGCATTTCATATGTTTGTTTCTCATTCAGTAGAATGCGAAGCAGCGCCAAGGCCCAACACTCCCCATATGACACCACATTTACATTCACTAGATCCGGATTATTCACTCATAAATATCTGTCACCCAAACAAGTCTGATTCTTTTCATCCAGACTCCAGAGTTATTGTCAGAGAAAGGAAGGAAGAAGTGAAAGACAGATCCTGATTCCGTTCCACATCTAAATTGAATGGGTCCTTCCCTGAAGCACAAAGTGTCTTTGAAATCACTTCAGCAACGCACGGATCAAACATTACTCATGATTACTGATCATGTGCATTTTAGAAACATTGACTTCAGCTGACGATCTTATTTGAAGGGCTACTGGGCGATAGGGGGTAAAGTCTTTCTCGGACCATCTTGCTTTTATATTGCTCATGTGATGTCAAAGATGATAAGCACTTTAGGGACAAGAACAGAAAGATGTGTAGGAGAGGTAGAAGATAAGGTCGCAGAAACATTTGACGCCAAGGGGAGAGGGAACGCTCGTCACTCCCTCGGCTTCTCTTTGCCTGACGTTTTTGCGAGGCTGTGCGGAAGGCTGAATTTGAAGTGGCTGATTAGAATATAGCTCTCCGCCTCAGATTCTTCTCCTCTGCCTAAGAAGGTGCCGACACCTGTTCGCTGTGCCGTGACAGTGTCACGCAGAAAGTCAAGAAGAACATGTGATGCGCGGGACAGACAGGTGAAGAGGAGTCGTTGTGCTGCCGTCACATAATAATCTCAGCCAGACAGCTGGCCCCACACATATCAGTGGGGGGGGGGGAGGAAAATTGCCAATAGACTCACAGCTTCCTTTGTCTGTGTGACTGCGACATGTTGACGTGCATCAGGGACTGAGCTGTTTCAAATCAGCTCCCAACGTGCCCGCGTGCAGCGTGTAAGGGAATAAGACAGGTTGTTGTGAGACTGTGCAGAATAACACGACCTGCAGCGCCGATACACACCAGGATAAACATCGTATTTATGTTTGAATGATACTTTGCTAAAGTGTGCTGTCCATCTCTCTGATTTCTCATGTGTCTCCGCGCAGCTGCAGCTGCAGCTTCTCGTCTCTTGTCTCTAAAGTCACTGTATTGGCTTCTGCTTGTTGGTACGTCACCAGTGACACCTCTGGGGTGTTAATTGTGTTTCGCATGAGCAAAAAGAGAGAAATGAGTGAGTGAGTGTGTGAAAAAGAGAACGAGAGGGGCGGGAGACTTGCAGATTGTCAGTGTCTGCCTGTCTGGGTGGGTGTGCCTGTGAGGCTGCAAAATCATTTAAATTGGGGGAAAGGAATGCAGGAATGCTCGGTGGTGATTCTGATCGGAGCCAAATTTCTCTGTCAGAAAAGTCCCCAACCAGCCGCTGTGCAATTTCACAGTGATTGGAGAAGGAGTGGGGGGAAGAAAAAAAAAAGGAGAGAGAGAGGCAGGAGAGACTGAAAACGAGAAGAAAATAGAGGAAGAGAGAGGGCGAGACGTGAATAGAGAGTAGAGGGAGAGGAGTTAGAGGGAGATAGAGGCAGAGAGAGGAAGAGTATGGTAATACTAAGTTCATTTTTGTTGGCAATTCACTGACGGGGGGGAGAAGAACAGTGCTGTCAGATGAGTTCTTTAAAAGAAAAAAAAAAAATCAGCTTTCCAGGAAAAAACACCAGGTTAATATCACTCGTCACTGTCTCCATTCAGACGACCCTGAAAACAAGTTTTGCAAATTGTTATTCATTTTCCTTCTTTCGCGGAGGCCAGGGCGACACAGGCTCAGACAGCTGATGAGTCGAATCATTTACGTGAACTGTCTGGACGCTGCTACTATAGCCACGCAGGCAAGAGCTCGCGTATACATTCAGGTTTTTCTCCAAAACCAAAGTCACTGCTCCATCCAACATGGCTTCCAACAGCAAGGCACATCCTTGTGGTTCTTTTAGTCTGGCAGATGATTTATTACGCGGTGTTGACACAAACAATGCGTCCAGATTTAATGTGTGTGGGGGCCCCTACTGTATCCCAGCAGAGTGGCATTAGGGCTACTGAGTGGAATGGCAAGTAGGTGCACTGTCCTTGGACCAGAGATCCAGGGTGTAAGTCCTCGTGTTGTCAAGCATTTGTCTCGGTGAAGCCTCCAACACCGAGTGACCAGACGCAGGATCCAGGGAGCTACCTAATGCCCTTGCACCGACAGCATGTGTCCCTGTAAAGCTCTACCTCATATCAGCGGCGAAATACAAAGGTGAACGTCTAACAGGCCTCCTTGTTAGGACGAGCCATTTTCCACTCAAGGCAGGCAGATAGCTTTGAACATGATGGGGATAAAAAATATATATTTATGTCAAATTATTTTCCTGAGGAAAATCACCTGAAAGGTGCCCGTATTAATGTGCACAGTGTGAACTGGGATGGCACTCAGTGGAATACATGCCTAGGCTCAGGCCCAACAGCCACATCGAATTACACACTCACAGACATCAGTACCCTGAACGTGTCTGATCATTTCTATCATCATTCATGAGTTGTTTCTATGGAAGATGTTTTTAAAGTGCCCTGTCTCACAATGTACAAGACAGAGGGAATAAATTCTTGGACCAGTTCTTCTTGCGACCACGCCCCATTCTCCCACAAATCAACAAAAAAAATAAGACACATATGAATATGAATACACATTTCAATATAACAACTTTATCATTTCAAATGTGATATTTCAATATCAAAATATTATTTCAGTTCAACAGAAATGCAATTATGGATCATTTCAATAACACAGAGTTTAGAAAAGTACACTAACTTAAATCATCTCTTCAGAAAAACAAAAGTAGGCATCATGAGGATGTTTAGAAATAGTTATTTTACCTACCTGTGACAGATGAGGAAGAGGACACGTTACGTCGCATTGCTTTGTTCAGCCAGCAGCGGTTTGTTCCTGACTGCGCATGCGTGGGGCCAACGCTGCTTTGTGTTCCTCTCCCTTCACAGGGGCGCAAGGGCGCCATCTAGTGACCAAGCAGTCTAACAGCATGTAGCCTTACAGAAATGTAACAGTAAAAAATGGGGGGTATGTTTTAATAAAAACTTAGAGGCAATAGAGGCAATTTCTGAAGCCTCTACACTATAATTCCCCTAACTAATTTTTCATCAAGTTTATTCCTTGCGACTGTGTTCATGTCAAGAAGTGCTCTGTCTTGCAATGTTGAACCAAGTGGAGAAAATGTCCTCGGTCCGTGTTTTGGTGTCTGCATCGTTCCTCCAAGTTCTGTGTTGGTTCATCCGGTAGATTTTGTTTCATCTCTCTTACTAACAGACGCACCAACCAGCCTTGAAAACATTGCCTGCTTGTTACGACTCAAATATATGATTTTCCTGAAGAAAACAATCCAAAGACTCAGAATCAGCGTCAATCTAATCTGCTCACAAATCATATATGTTGATATAGTCAAACCTCAAAGAGCAACTCACCTGCCTTATCTTTCATAATCTGTTCTGATTTTAGGATTAATTCACCCATCTCGCTCACGTTTCTCCCTCTCTTTCCCACCTTCCTCCCTCTCTCTTGTCGCTCCCCTCCAGGTTTTCTGCATGTCTGACTTACTCCTGACCGTCCTCGCCTCTCTTCGGTCGCCGTTCTTCTGCATTATGGCGAAATAAAGTCGTGATCATCTGTGCTGAAACAGAGAGAGACAACATAGCAAAATAAGCCTCTACGTGTTTCTCTCCTCCTTCCTCGCTCCTTTATTACTTCCTCTCACCCCTCGTTCCTCACATTCCTTCTCCTCTCATATTCCCCTGTGTTCCCCTCTCCTCCGTCGTCCATATCACTATCATAATAATTATCGTCATTTACACCCACAATGCACAGCACATTGCAAATTGCAATTTAAAAAAGTGTGTGTGTGTGTGTGTGTGTATGTGGTTAGCAGTCTGTGTGGGTGTGATTGTTCTGTGTGTGCTCAGTATATTTGAAATGTGGTTGTGTGTCAGTGCACACCCACAAAATGTCTGTGCTCCGAGTTTATCTCATTGTTTAAACAGCACTGCTTTAATTAGGACAGGCCTGTCTATCTGTGTGTGTGTGTGTGTGTGTGTGCGCGCGTGTGTGTGTGAGGGAGAGAGAGAGGGAGAAAGAGAGAGAGACAGTGCGTACAAGAACCTAAAAGTGAGTAACATAGTCTGTGTGTGTGTGTGTGTGTGTGTGTGTGTGTGTGTGTGTGTGTGTGTGTTACCATAGTGCCCCCATGTGGAGAAATGTGGAAAAGCATATATTCTCCAGTCGTGTTTCTCTCAACGCACGCACAGACACACTCACAGACTCCAATGACACGGTGTTATATTTAGAAACACAATTTCATGCTATCAGCACTGGCTAGCTATTCCATTTAGATAGCAGCCGTCTATACGTGTGTGTGCATGTGTGTTCACGCCTGTGCTTGTGTGTGTGGTCGTGTGTCTGTATGTATGCTGTTTCTGTTTGTGTGACTGCGGGTGTGTTTCACAGAGACAACCCTTGCATCCAAGTTTGTTGAAATTGAAAGTTTGTCGTCATGGTAACATTTGGATTCTCGGTAATTACGTTGATTAAAAATGTGAAAATTAATTAAAAAGTCAGGGAAAAGATCTCACAGCAGATGATCAGTGAAACATCAAAAATGATTCAGATCTCTGTCTCTCCTCCTCTCTCTCCCCCTCATCCACTTCAGAGGTCCTCGAACGCCACGCAGCGCTGAATTACCTACGTCCATCTCTTGGAGCAAAAACACTTTTACTTTTATGTTTGTGTTTTCCACCACTGTGCTCGTGTGGGCCGTCCCGGCCACCGTACATAAGAAACTCAACCCAACACAGGTGCATGGAGAAACTGTTCCCCTCTCCCTCACTCAACTCATTCAGAACTTGTTAACAAGCACGACAACGCTCCTCTCAAGCTGCCAGAGCCGACACATCAGCAGCAGAAGTGACAGGAATCAATGGCGACTTCACAATCTCTCTCTTTCTCTCTCTCGTCCAGTCCCACCGTCACTCTCTCTCATGCTCACGATCCCTCTCTTGTTCGCCACCTCTCTTTCTCCCAGACAGACAGTGCGAACAAACAGGCTCAGCACATTATAATCTCTTTCTTTTATTAGCGACGGCAAACACAGAAACAATGAAGTTACCCCGCCCCCCCCTCCCTCCCTCGCCCCTCTCTCTCTGCTGCTCCCCTCTCATCAGCTTTAATGAACCGCAAATCTCATCAGCCATCTTTTCATCAACGCTGCCATCTCCACTTCCTGCTCAACTCTTTAAACCCGACTCCTGACCTGTTCCTCTGTTGCTGCTGCCGGCTGCTGACCAGGAGGCCCGTACAGTATTAACACTTGGCTCTAAGGCAGAATCAAGATTTTTCTATATATACGGCAGAGCTATTAATTTAGTAATTGTCAGTCGGAGCAGTGAGGCAGGGGCAGTCTTAGCGGCAGAAGTGCTGGTGTGACATTGCTTCACGACTCTGTGACTCACTGCCAGCTGATCTCCGGCTTGTTCAGTATTTCTCCATGGTGATGTAAAGGAGATTGCAGCGTTACATATTTGCCCCCATCAGTGTATGTGCTGAGGAGGTGGCGGCGTACTGACAGCTTTGTGCAGCCTGAGATTTTCCTCCTTGTGCCCATTCATAACGGGCTCTTTGCGAAGGCTGCAGTAGATCTCCCAAGCAGATCAAACCGTTTGAGCATTCATCCATCACGTTGGGTGAGGCGCAGTCGTGGCGAGCCGCGATGCTAAACCCCTGTTTTGTATTTTTGTGCATCATCATGCTTGGAGATTTTTGGAAACATGTGCAGGAAGTCCTTCATGAATTAAACATGTGTCCTGACTGTGATACCAAGCCAAACCAATGATCATATGCAGAGCCATGCCTCCCTATAGGCAGCGCCAGCCCACCTCTCTCCACAGGAGCACGATGTGGCTTGGCCCTGTCTTCAAAGTGTGTGTGTGTGTGTGTGTGTGTGTGTGTGTGTGGTAGGGGAAATTAAGAAATTCTGCCAAGGGTTTCTTGAAGACAGGGTTAAAGAAGCAGGAATCAATGGAAAATATTTTCATTCATTTTCTGCAGGGCACTGAGGGGGCATGACAGCGCTCATCATTCCAAATGTATCTGTTTTTATGGCACAGTGACATATTGTGAGTGTCCTGTAACTCTGGCGCTCACTCAGTATTCTGTGCAGACAGCTCCACAGAGGTGACAAACATACACTATTCATGAAGTCTAAGTGAATCTGTTAAAAAGTGGATTTTTAAAACATTTGTACACAAGGCGGTCTGTGAAAACTAGGATTTTATTTGCTGTGTCTGGTTTACATTCACCGTGTCAATTTAAAACACATTTCATTCTTTTTCCAGCAATGGTTTTATTCAAATTTCAGCTTTGTTCAAGTTTCATTTGAGTTACTTTTCCGTTCAGACTTACAATACTCATCACATAGTACTGCAGTTATTAATTTACCCGTCAACATTTTGTTGACGCTCCATTTCTTTAAATGGTTTTTAATATTTGTCTGAAGGACAGCACCAGTAGAAGCTTCCAAGTGTGGTCTATGTGTTTGAATATGTGAGTATAGTTATTCCTCTCATATCACTTTCATGCTTTTCTACTTCCTCCTGGTGGGGGTGGGGCTCTTCGCACCTTTTCCTGGGGCTGCCTTGGGAGGGGCGGGGCTCACAGCGGCAGGGCTTGGAGCCGGCTGGCTCTTAGGCTGAGGGATCTCAATGGGGAGTTTGGGGGGGATGATTGTTTTAGGGGTCAGAGTGGGTTTGGCCTCAGGGATTTTCTCTCCGTGGCGGTACACGCTCACCTGGAGAGAGAAAGTAGAACAGTGGGACACAAACACATTTACTCCAATATATGATGGTAAAATAAACTAGACTCAGCACCCTGCCTGTGACCTTTGACCTGTGACCACTGGAATCTAATAAGTTCATCTTTAGGTTAAAGACACACTTGGTCAAAATATGAGGAAATTCCCAAAAGGCAGATTTTAGGTTATCTCCAAATCCAAGTGTATGTTTGTGCCAAATCTCATAGATATTGCCTGGGTATTCCTCATATATTTAATTCATTAGGACCTTGACCTTTGACCATCATCAGTTCAAACTTCTTTTGGTGAAAGTGAGTGTTAGTTTAAAGGAACTGTTGTTCTTAAGATGGAACATATGAATGAAGAAAGCATCATGGCTGACGTGCATAAAAATGAGCCCTAACAATGTTGCTGATTCATTTCACATTTCATCTTGATTCTCAAAGAAGGAACATCACAGTTCAGAACCGTGCAGCATCTTCAGCGTTAATACTGTGTAATCGGGTTCTGAGAAAAGTCACAAGGTCGACTATCGGCTCTGTTACAGCTCCTGACAAAAAACATCTGTGATCACCAAATTATCTCACGTTCAGGTTGTGATGAAAAGCCCAGATCTGTGCCACAGATGGTCTGAAACGTTTAAGAAAATCCAGTCATTTGCAGTAAACGCAGCAGCGACACTCACCACTATATCCACAGATTCCCCTCCGTATTTATTCTGGACAATCATGGTGTATCTGCCAGAACCCTCCATGGAAATACCTTTGATCGTCAGACTGGCAAACTTGCCCTGGTCCAGGGAGACCACGTACTGAAACAGAAAATCAAAGGTTGAAATAAAAGACGGAAAAAGGCAGCAGAGGGATTTTAGCACGATTTAACATTTACAAAATGCCTGCCACTTCAAGTTTTATTTAAAAATGGATTTGAATTTGACTCAGTGCTGCAGCAGCAGCAGCTGTGATTGGCACCTCACTTTAGCAGGAGTTGAGCACTGCTCACTCTGGGCTTGGTGGACACAAGGACTATTGATTTGTTCCAGTCTGTGCTCTGTTCAGAGCCCTGTTAGCTCAATCAGAATCGTATGGTATAAAATGACAATAAAAACATGTTCCCTCGCTTCGTCTTGAGGCCAAAAAGAGAGAAATGTCTGAGATTAAAGTCTCCAGAGTTGGACAATTAGTAGGGGAAGATAAGGTCCTCGTACTCTGACTGTTGAGCCCCGTCTCTCATATACCTGCCCACTCATTTGCATGCTCTGGATATTACTATAATTTAATGAAGTGCTTGTAGCAGACTAATTGCATCTATTAAGAGAAACACCTTTCATTTTGAGTGAAATCACTGCAGGTCTAAAAAATGTAGACCACTTATGCAAAATACATATGCAATTTAATTCAATTCTCAAAATGTCACATCCTGCTCTCGTATAATTTGTGGGAAGTGAATGTGGTATTCATGGCACAGTCCTGATAAAATGGACCTTTGCTGTTCACTCTCTCCTCCAGGTCACCTCTGCTTAAACCTGTTAAGCTATACAGTCACACTCATTTCTATTCAGTTTCAGAGTTTCAGCGCAGTCGTCTCTCACTCTGTTTGTGTTTTTTTTTTGTCTGTTAATATCTTCAGTAGCCACTGCGCTAACGCTGCAGGGGAGAGACAGGGGAGAGACACACCTGAGGTTTGGGAAACACATCACTGAGGATGTCAGTTCCTGTTTTAGACAGATTATTAACAGGTGAGGGAATGAATAAAGACTTGAGTGTAAATTCCTCCTGGACCGGGGGGTTTCTCAAGCTCACATCTTCAAAGCTGTGAGGAGCCGCAGGATGCTGATGCTGTTGAAAGAGCCTCCACTGACAGGGGACAGACTGTAGATTTATACTGGTTGGCAAGTAGGTCAATGAGTTAGGAGAGGCAGAAGTGATACCGATCCAGGAACGCTGCTGATAAAACTGTCCTCAACTCAAGAAAGAGTCCAACTCCTGCTCGGTCTCATCCAAACTCAAGTGGAGCGTGTTTTACTTCAAAATGGTCAGCTCAGCAGCACAGAGAGGACACGTGTGTGGAGCTATATAAATATATTCTTAAACAATGGACGCCAGTAGAGGTTACACAGCAGAATGTCGTTCTGTGGGTGTGGGAATCCCTCAGTGTCTCTTGACAAGTTAATACGATCATACCATCGCAATTGTGTGTGATTAATAAGGTAATTAATCATGAGCGGGGGGGGGGGCGGAGCTGAGTTTCTAAGGAGGTTAAACAGCTCAAAGACTCAGCAGCAGAGTGTGACAGGTAAAAACCAACGAATGCAGCGCAGTTACATTTTAATTACCCGCACGCTTCAGTGCGCGTCAAAAACAAGATTAGAGAAGTACTCTGATCACAACAAGAGAGGCGCTCACCTGATCGTCAGGTTCAACCTCCGCGCCGTTCTTCAGCCATGACACCTGCGGCTTGGGGTCCCCACACACTGTGCAAGTTAAACTCAGGGTCTGTGCGGAGCAGAGATGCAAAGAGTGATCGCACAAAGCCACACTTGTGCAGATAGAGATGAAAATAACGCTCGCCGTCGCACGTTACCTTCTTCTCCATGATGGTGACCACGTCAGGCAGACCTCCCACAACCTTACCACGATCTGAGACAAGACAATCACCGGTATCACTCTGACTGATTGGTACTGTGGCGTCAGGGCCCTAATACGATTCATTCATTTTAATTTGCTTTTGTTTATGGTTCAAAGGATTACAAAACAACTGCTGGATGAATTACCATAAAACTTTGTGGAAGTTAATGTTAATGTACATTTCAAATGCTGTTTCATGTGAGCAGTTTGCAGAAAACTGTGTAGCCTGCTTGGTGTATGAGCCTTATTGCAATGTGCAGAATGATGATTAAGTGGTCAATTAAGTAGAAGCATGCGCCCTCCAGGTGTCCTTCATGTCCTTTATAACATGCACAGTTGATCTATGGATTTGAACGCTGCAGGATCATGTGATGGGGATCATTTGTATCAGCCCTTCTTTGAAGCATGTACTCACTCTTTTCAGCGTAGGCTTCAGCCCTGAAACACAAAGAAAAGGGAGATTATTAAAACAAATTGTTTATCTGTACCTCTTTTTTTTTAGAACTGACCATTCATTTCAGCAAGACCAGTTAAATGGACTGTTCACTATGAAATTAGTCCGTAATGAAGAACTTCTATTCCTACAGGAGCTAGGATGATGTGTCTGATGACAACACACACGATACTGTCTCCGTCTCTGGGTCAATGGTTGTGGTCAGATGGCGTCCCAGAAGCTATATTTGGGTTTGGAGCCAAACCACATTCTGGTTCAATGTGGCACTTTGAGAATCTTCTCATGAGAAAAATGATATTGCTTTGTAATAACCGGGCAAGGCTGTCGGAGCAGCGTGGGAGGAGCAGGGGTCAGCCACAGGACCAGATGGCTGGGGGGGGGGGCTCACTGCTCCCCTCTCTGCATGTTGATGCTCAATCAAAAGGGCAACGTGATGTCACCCGCTTAACATGTTTGTATATTCTTGTGCTTGAAACGTCTTTCTTTGAATTCTAAGTACAAAGGGGATTTGGGAGATTTTCCACTCAGCATGCAGAGTTTAGTATTTGGAGTTCAAATTGATTTTTGTTCTAAAAGGTTCTAAAAGTATTTAAGGAGTGTGTGTGTGTGTGTGTTGGGGTGGGGGGGGGATTTGTTCAGACAGCACCATTTATGGACTCATGTTCAAATATTTGATTTGTAAATGGAGAAGAGGAATCTTTACTCAAACTGACCGTTCCATCCCAAACAGAAATGTCCATAAACACCTAATCATATATTGGGTGTTTCAGTGGAACACTGTAGAAGGAGCAGTGAACCAGTGAAGCATGTTGGCATCTCCGTTAGACTCTGACCTTGTCACTTCACACAGTCATGTACTTAGCTGGTCTTCGTTTAGTGTTTGCTTGAGCGCGCCAGAGTCAGACAGGCTGCATATTACTCAACAGAAGCATCAGTGTTTGCAAACAGAAGAGTGAAACAGCAACATTCGATTAACAGCCTTCAGATTTGTGTCCTCAGGTCAGTGTCAGTTGAGCGTGTAGAGCCTCAGCTCCACAGCTACATTGTTTTGAAGGAAGGATGAAGGGTGTGATGATCAGCTCGTGAACAGGAAGTAGCTCATCAAATCAATACAACTCCATTCCTGGACATTTGCTGGCGTTAATGTCTGAAGAGGCTCACGCTGCCAGATGCCAAACTTGCAGTGATCAAGCAGAGTAAGTTGACAAGACAAATATAGAGGAAAAGAAGGTGTATTCTTACTTGAGTCTCTGGAACTCAGCAAAGGCCTTTTCATATACTGAAAACACAAAAACACAATATTATTTCATCATATTTCATGCAAAACTGATCTCAATGCAAATGTGAATTAAACCTAGCTTTAGAATTTGACAGATGGAATGCATCTGGACAGCGATGCAGACTGAGAAAATCACGGTTTGAGTTTCTTTGGACATTTTATACATTGTTTTTTTTGTTTGTTTGTTTTCAAATCCCAAACTACTGGATTCCATTATAACCAAAATGAGTTTAAGCCGACCACAGGTGATTTTGAAGAAGCACATTTTTCGGAAAACCATTTTTTTTTGAGCATGCAGGGATGAGTGTCTGAAATCAAAAAATAGATTTTTGTTTGGAGCATCTCTCCCTCCATGCCTCAAACCACAGATTGGATCCCAGCGCTCCATAAAAACAAGTCACTGTGTTGTTTCTAACCCTTTTTTTACGGTGCAAACAGTGAGTGACACACAACGAGAACAAAATGAAAAAAGCGAGGGAGATAAAAACAAGTGACTGACCGTCACCGCTGAGGTCCAGTTTGCGTTTATGTGAGGTTTCAGAGTTGGCGATTACGATGGTGTAAATTCCTTTGTCCCTTGCTTCGGGCTCGATCAGCTGCAAACAACAAATCAATACATCAGTCATTCAGCATGTGATCAACAAACCAATCCACTCGTCAGTTGTTTATTTCTACTTCTGTTCCTTGCAATTTCCAATTATAAAGCCATGCAAAACAACAAAGTTTAAAAAGTGCCTAATTCAATCACGTGCCATGTTTTTATATTCATCACTCCTTCTGACCATTTTATATTTCATTCCTCTGCCATAGTTTCACCTCTTCTGAGGACATTTTAAGCATCCGTTACACCACTGGCGGTGCTTGACAGTTATAAAACCACAAACAAGCATATAGGTAGACTGCTCAGCGCTGCACAGGAGACAACAATACCTCCATTGTTGCCATAGCAGGGGTTCCTCCAATCACATGCTTGTCACTGTGGGAGAGTTTAGTCTCACTGCGGAGAAGAGCAGAGGAGAGGAGTCAGCGTGCATGGGTGTGGAGACCGGGTGAGGTCATGGAGAATCATGTTTACATGCCTGCCTAGTGTTGCACCAGCGGGATAGCACTTTCTCTCTTTTGCTATCGCTCGCCCCGGCTGGCTTGCACGTGCACACTCACACGCACAAGGCAGCGATGGGGTTAAAAATAACATTTTGGCTTCTTTGTGCAATTAAATAACAGAAAAGCTGCGACGCTGTGGCCCTGTTCCTGCTCTCTCCCTTCGTTGTTTTTTCTTCTTCTCATGTCCCCTCCCTCCACACTTACATATAACCTCTCGGGTAAGACAAAGCGCCTTTGAGTGCAGGAAAAAAATAACTTGCGGCTTTTTAGAAGATGATGGGGGGGCGATTCTTGTCACAAAGCAGGGCAATTTTACTGAAATAAGCAGGATAATGAAACACTCACTGAAAGCCATCACAAGTTTTATTATGTGTGGCTTATTGTTTTTACCGCTCCTTGGGGTTTTACTGGAGAGAAAAAACACAATCATATGTTTGCAGTGAGCATATTTAAGACTAAGAGGAGATTTCGTATTCCTCCCAAAGCTGCCGCCATGACGACCAGCACCGGAGCTCTTGTTATTCTTATTTATTCCGTTTGTTCTCACACCAGTGGCTCTTAATGTCACGTTAGCGGGGATGGTAGTGTGTGCTATTTGTATTAGTGCAATAAATTGAGCATCTTACCCATGAAGCCAGGTGATGTCCATCTCTGAGGTGTAATACTTCATGTGACACTGAAGCTGAATGCCTGTTGCTGTGCAGTGAATCACCAGCTCTGCTGCACTGGCTCCTGGAGGAGGTGACGGAGGTTGTGGAAGACATTAAACTCAGATTCCTATTCTCTTTAAATCTGCGATTGGTTAACCGCTCTGGAGCTACAAGATACAACCCCCCTGCTCGCCCTTAATGAATCAAATACAAGCAAACATCCCTCTGCAGCCATTTTTTATGTAATGCTCGTCCGTCATGGAGAGCAGAGTCATACTGACACAGCAGAGAGCAGGTCGTCGAGAGCAAACTGTTTGCATTCACGGTTTTTACTTACTCCTCTTCGTGGAAGCCGCTCCATCTTAAAAATGGAGTTGCACACTTCACTAGGTCCGTGTGGGACTTTGCTCGCCGCACATTACAAGTGTACAAGTGTGTCATCCACCTGGTCACATCACCATGGTTTCCCATTATCACAGTAATGAACCCCGCTCTCCTTTGCTGCCACTGCTGCAACAGTGGAGCTGTCAAGTGGCTGTCTCTTAAAATAGGAGTAAGATGCTCCTCCACACTGTCACTGTGACAGAGCAGTGGAATTTTAAAGTGATTTCAACACACGATGGTATGATGGCCAAATGCTTCCAGCACGACAACTTCTGCCACATGCTGATAAGTGTGTGTGTGTGTGTGTGTGTGTGTATGTTTTTGTGTGTGATGGATCTTCTGAATCGATCAGTGCTGCGATGTGATTGTGTTGAGATGAATTTAGATCATTTGCACCTGATCCCGTCAGTGGGCAGAGGATGATGGTGATGTTACTGGTGCCAGTGCTGTTTTTAACACGGATGTGTTATTAGGTTATTCACATATGGGTATTCATATCTCTGTGTGTGTGTGTGTGAGACACATACCTGCCAGTTGGCTGATCTTATTTATGGCATCGTCAAAGACTAGAGGGGGGAGAGACAGTGAGGGAGGTCAGGAGAGCCAGAAAATCACAATACTGCCCTCTGCTGGCTGTTTAACGCTCAGCATGGCAATGTTAAATAAGACACACACACACACGTGTACATCATGTATATACATTTCCATACAGCAGTAAACATCTGGGTGTCTGTTGCTCCATTGGGGCACATTTCAACTCTCTCTATTTCCTTTAATTAAGCAATTAATTCTTCACACCTCACTTTCAAATACTCAGGAAACTGGATCCGTTCACTGAACTCCCTTCAAGGGCTGATTAAACTCCGGCACACTTCTTATACCGTGTGGATAAGAAACACTGAAAAGCAGAGCAATGTCTAGTCGTGCCGTCGAAATGAGAACAAGCTTAAAGCACGGCAGTGGAGCGGCTTATGTCGACTCCACACAAACTTTTGCAGGGAAATTAAAAAAGGATTTTCTCAGGAATAAGCACAGCCAGCAGGTCAACAACTGCGTCAGGTAGCGTGTTTACGCCGTCGTCGGAGAAACAAGGTCGGGGTTAGAGGGCTGGTGAAAAACTCATTAGTTTGCCATGTACAGACACACAATATCAGTCTGCATTCTGTCTCCCACATTTTTAATTGTTAGTGTGGAGTTGAAGCCCTGTTTCGGCCGTTCGTGTTTAACAGGCCATTATGCTGAGGGTTAGTCTTTATTCTTGCTCCGACCAGATGAGAGGTCAGTCAGCGAGTGATTACTCCCGTAATTCATCAGACAAAATGGGTTTACCTTTTCCAGCGATGTCAATTTGACTCATATCTTTTCCTCTGTCATCGCTGATGGTGGCCCTATAAACTCCCGCTGTCTTCAATGAAAACTGGGGAAGCAAAACAGGAAAGACATAAAGCAGCGTGAGGCAACTATGGGGAATAAAGTGCTCTGAATGTGAGCACATTATGCGGCCGACTTCTTTCTCTTCTTCTGCTTAAAAAAAAAGTGCCCCTGTTTTGGGGATCCTCAGAGAAATACTAAAAATGTGTAACTATCACCGAAGAAACTAGAATGGCACTGAGTAAAGCACAAACCTCTGCCAAGGCCCAACAGGCTCCTTAAATTCAATCAAGCTGCACCAAATGTCACACTCACTGACATCAGTTTCCTTAACGTGCCTTATTCTTTTCATCAAGGTCCATGAATTATTTCCTTGGGAAACCAAATGTTGAAAAACACCTCAAATTCTCACAAATAAGCAGATGGGGTGAAAATACCCTCCTCACAACGCCGCACCACTTCCTAATGTAATCACATTACCCACACTGGTTTATGAGCATTCAGGGGACCAGTGGCACCAACTTACCAGTTTAATTGGCAGTTTGCAGACTCCGGATCCAAGGTCAGGCTTCACATCAGGGATGATCTCTGTGTCTTCTCTGTACCAGTGGAACTCGGATTCCTTCTTCAAATTAGCGACCTGCAATGAAAAACCTAATGAAATATCATTTTAAAACATTCGTGTAATTAGCATTAACGAGGTTTCAGCTCCTTTTATTGCCGATATAAAGCAGATCGTAAAATCCCAACAACACGGAGTCGGGCTCAGACGCACCCAACCCCAAAACTGCGTGTTAGCTTTGCTTCCATTAATCAGCGTTTACTAGACTCTCGTCTGTCCTGATTTTCCAATTCCCCGACTGATCACTGACTGAGGGACAACATGCACTTATCTGGACCAAAGGATTCACTGGAATGATACCTCACGCTGACTATATTCTTCACGCCAGCAGAGCCAGGACAGAAGCGACTGGTTGTTTGCGATGTGGACCTCATTATTACAGAGCTTTGTCAAATCCTGCCCTCAGCCCCCATGAAGCAGCTAATCAGCCATTCACGAGTCAGCCTCCCTTTTGTTTAGAGTGTAAATGTTCAGTCATTATCGACGTTGCCTGTGTTTACCTTGCACACCAAAGTGACGGAGCAGTCGTCTCCAACCTGAAGTGACAGGAACTCACTGAAGTGGGGGCCTGTGGTGGATTAAGACGGGAGAGAAACACCCAGGGAGGGAAAGTTATTTAAAATAAATGACTTGTGGGCCTCCTTTGTTTGAGCTCTATTAATTAGCCAGTGGGTAATTCTTGCTTACTGTGCCTGAGTACATTTCTCAGGCACGTATATTGACTTTAATTAAGTAAATGCAGGTATTTTACAAAGCATGGTAAAGCGTTCCACGTAATTGTTTACCTCGTTAAAAGAGATAAATAAGATAATCCAATCAGACCAGGCAGGTAACACTAGACCCCGCCTCCTGCACTGGTGGGTAAAAACACACCACTCAAGACCAGAGAGACCAGAACAATGCAGTAGACTGTAGCATTAAGAAGTACTTTTACTTTGACAGTTATACTTTACTTGAGTGCCTTTTTGTCTGTTTATTCTCCTGAAATCTGCGAGTGCTTCCTTCACCTTTGCAATTACCTCATGTCTGAGTGTGGTTTCAAAATTCAAAATGCCTTTTACACTGAACCAATTCATTTTTTAATTTCCAGTTTCCAATTTCCTCTTTTGAAGAAGTGTTGGTCGCGTCGCTCCCGCGTACGCACTGATTAGATGAGTTCTCTGCCAGACAACAAAGATGACAAGCTTAGAAGTGGGAGCTGTTTTGCTTCTTACCTTCCTTGACTCGGATGTACTCCCTCCTCTGGTACTCAGCCTCAGCCAGCGCTGCCTTGAAAGCTGCGTGCACATAGGAGCACACATAAACAGAGAATAATTAAAAAGATCAAAGTGGTGCCAGTAGTTGCTGGATGTATTTGCTGGATTACTGAGACTAATGGCCTCATGCATGAGGGTAGAATCATAATTCATCACATAAAGCATCTCCTGATGCGTAACTGCGCTCAGTAACAGTGTCCTTCATACATTTGAATGTCACCGTACTGGGTAAGTTCTTTAATCTCCCCTTACACGCGCACGCACACGCACCTTCATCAACACACATATATATATATATATATACGTTGCTCTCGACATATTCATCACAGTAACATTTATGGTTTAATCATGCTGTGAAGTATCCTGGCGTGTTTTTACCATCTCCAATCAGAACCAGGGAGCTCTGTCCTTTGCCGCCGCCATCTGTGATCTGGCAGGTGAATGTGCCCTCGTTCTCCTCGGTGAAATGGTCCATGATGAACTCGATGACACCTGTAGAGACGTCATGACCCATCTTGTTGGGCTGCAAGATAAAAATAGCGCTTTGTCAAATTCAAGCGCAGATATTGAGAAAATGGACTGTTTTAGCTTCAGCTTTTCAACACGCCAGACAGAAATCATTTGTTTCTTCATGTCTCTCTGTGTCCCTTTTTTTAAAAACTCAAGTGGATCTTACATCAGCTCCAGACAGTTCCTTGTTGTTTGCAAAGAATTTGTATGTGACATTGGAAGAAATCTCTTCAGCTTGCAGCCAGAATCTCATTCTTCCTCTCTCCAAAATCTTATATGTCAGCTCTGTCTTCAGCGGGATGACTAGAGGAGGGAAGAGGAGTGAAGTCATTATAGTGAGTACAAGAGGGGAGAGGAGAGGAGACAAGAAAGGAGAGCAGAAGAAAGGAGAGCAGAGGAGTCAGTTGGAAGGCAAAAGATGGCAGAGGTGAATGGTGGTTAGGCAGGTGATGCAAAAGCAGGTAAGACTTTTTGGGATGAAATGAAAAGAGAAATGTGCGTCTAAAAGAAGAATGAAATGTGAAAGGTTCAAAGCAAGTGAGAACAAAGCGAAATGAATCCATGAAAGATAGAACTGGAGAGAGAGAGAGAGAGAGAGAGAGAGTGGGTAAGACAGATTAAAGACGCAGCGGAGAAAACGTGTAAGAGACGAGAAATCACAATGGACAAAGAGAAAGAGATTACAAGAGATTGAAAGTGTTTTGTTTGTTTGAAAGTGTTGGCCAAAGGTACCTACTTGGGTGTCTGATCTCATAGCTGAGTGCCAGCATCTTTGCCAACTCTGAAATGAGAAGAAACAGTTCATTCAGGTGATAGCGCTGCGGGCACCAGCATATTTACACTCCTGTGTACACGCCATCTATCACAGACTTTGAGGGGGCTCTTCAAGTACAGAGTCTGGGGCTGAAGAATTCATTACAGTAATTGTTTTTAATAGGCAGAGGCTGATGAATGCACAAACACTTAAAACGCACGGAGCTGGACCCACAGGCCCGCTGTGAAACTCCTCCAACAAAATGCAACTAATAATTGCAGTTTCCGCTATTACCCATGATATAAGAGAAATGCATAATACGTGCAGATGAAACCCTTATTATGAGTCGTCCTGGAGGAAAGAAAAAAAACAACAACAATACAAGGCCAAACAAGAAGCAATCAGCATGAGGCACAATAAGTAACAGATGCTGTGCAAGTTTCTTTAAAAATGTGCTTTTAAAACACACACGCGGCTGCAAGCTCGAAAAGCAATGTGAGCAATGCGCTCCACTGGTCTTCATCAGATGTGGAATGTAAGTGTTTGTTGACTTGTTGCAATTGTGAACGTTTTTAAGCTTTCATCTGGAGTTCCTCCTCCACCATTGTTCTATACATTCTTTCCTTAGGAGTCTCGTTTAAGCCCGTACCGCCGATGTCCTCGTCTGCCAGCTATGAGCGTGTCCTCCCAAATACCTGTCAGCTAATGTGATGTGAATGTGGGAAAGAATAAACTAATGTCACATAGGAATTTGTCAAGAAGAATATATAATCGTGAAGTCGGTCTACATTTTGAAAACTGGGCCAGACTTACAGAGCGGCAGGTACATTTTACCTTCAGCAGAGATCGTATAGCTGGATGAAACTCCCTCTGTGTTGGTGACAGAAACAGAATATGTCCCAAAGTCTTCCTTCTCTGCGTTCTTGAAGATCAGCTTAGAACTACGATACAGACGACAACAGAGACAGAAGTTTCAAAAAGCAGTTTTTGCGTGTGTGTGTGTGTGTGTGTGAGAGAGAGAGAGAAAGCTCTCACTTGCTGCCTTCAGTCTTTATCACCACTCCTTTGGAGAAATCTGTTATTTCTTTATAATTTTTCTTCCAGACAAACTGAGAGCCCTCATTCATTTGGCAGGAGGCAAAGGACAGAACGATGTCACCAGTCTTCTCGTCCACCACACAGGAAACCTCCTGAGAACCTTCCCACACACAATAACAATAATGTGAGCATTGCAGGTATTTCAGGACAGTGCTGTGGTGCAGGATATACAGGGGGCGGTTAGACAATCAGAAATATTGATTATGTTGGATCGCCCCTTCGTTTCAGCACTTTACAACACAGCTCTGTGACTTTGAGTTACCTTCCGTGGCTTTGGCAGTCACAGGATCAGAGGTCATTGAAGCCATGCCCACTCCTGCATCATTGACTGCACGCACCCTCACCACGTAGTTGCTGCCCTCCTCCAAGCCTGTTACCTAGGAAACAAGCGGGAGAACAAAGAGCCATGATTGTTGGCCTGGATGTGTAAATCTGCCAGGTTAAATGACTGTGACTCTGCAGCAGTAGGTCTGTCCACAACATCAGAATCTGTTGCTGCTAAATTATCTCATTTCTTACTTGGCAAATGAGACTATGACAGAACATATCATCTGGGTTAAGGTAGATCATAGAGCTGCTAGTTAGGGGTCCAAGCAGCAACAGCTGTGGGAACCCCATTGTTCTTGCTTGTTTTTTTATTTTTATTACTATTATTCTGCCACAATAATTAATGTATAAAATGTATGTAAATGTTATTGTTATTTATCACCATTATTATTATTTTTACTATTGGTATTAAATGACTTACTATATTCCATCATGCTTAATCTGTACTGTAAATCATGTTTTGTCAGACCACTGAATAAATTAATGAAAATATTCTTAAATTTAATTTAAATTAATAGGTTAAATCTATATCTGCTGACTGAGTCACCGTTGTGCTGCTATTGTTCATTACTATTTACTTTTTGTTTTGTCAGTTGCTCCTTTTGTCCACTAGATGTCAGCACATCACAGTTTAATATCAGCATTGCTACTTTTTCCAGTCGACATTATGAAATACTAGAATCGTCCAGAAGGTTAAAATTCAAGTGATGCGTGTCAGCCAACAACAGTGTCACTGTCAGGAGCCAAAAGCAAGCTTAAGAGGACACAGTGATATTATTAGCATACAGTGATATACAGCGTGTGTGAGGTAACGGGTATAAAGTACGATAGTTCCACTAATACACTTGCACGAAACACTACCATCCAATTCCTCCTCAGCATCAGAGAACAAATTCTTATTCATCAATAAGTATAAACAATTGTGTGCAAATATATGTATGTATGTGCTTTGCCATTCAAAAAGGTTTTTACATTTTGCGATTAAGGTCGGATGAAGAACTACAAAAACAAAATTCACTAGAAGTTTTAAAGGAAGAGAATCCACCTCTAGAAGCCTTTTGAGGTTTTCTTACCTTCAGGAAGCGGTGACTGACAGCTGTCTCGTTTGCTGTGACCCAGTCAGAAGATCCCTTCTTAGCATACTCGACATGATAGCCTGTGATTGGCCCGGAACCAGAATACACAGGCTTTTTCCACTCAACCACCAAAGAGCTGCCTCTTATCTCACAGAAAGACAGATCATAGGCAGGACCTGAAAGAAGAACACATTCACATTTGTGTTTCAGTTTACGTTGCACTGACCTTGTTGATTCACCTCTACCTGATTCTCACAGTTATTTGGTTGATGTGGTTGTGACTATTTAAACCTGACCCTATGATTATTCTCCATGATTCAGACTCATCAGCGTTTACTGACCAGGCTCAGGCATCGTCCAGGCCTCGCAGGTGAAGTCAGCTGAAGGCAGGGAGGGCGCTCCCAGGCCGGCCAGGTTGGCGGCATGAACCAAGAACTGATAAACCGCTCCCGTGGTCAGGCCCTCAACCTGTAAATAACAGGTTTCCATGGTTACTCAAATGAAATTGAGTATAGTTGTAGAAATGGGGGGAGTCTATTGAGTAAAGTTTAATGTATACAGACACCGTTGTACCTTGTACAGTCTTTCTGTGAGAGGTGGGATGTGAACCTCCCTCCACTCGCTTGTTCCACTGCGTCTTTTGTCCACGTAATACTCCTTGATCTTTGCCCCTCCAGAGCGCAGAGGCTTCTTCCAGTTCAGGACCATTGAGTTGCCGTCGCAGTTCAGCAGAGCAATGTCGTAAGGAGCAGAAGGGGTGGCTGAAACGGCAAGGTTGAATTGTTATACTGGTACTAACATTACAATAACACTACCTCACTTTCATCAGGGCATTTGTTAGAGTGGTAGAAAGCAGAGACTGATCATTATCAGCGTCACCGTCAATGACATAGCGTTTCAGTACTGACTGAGAGCAGCCTTGACTGTCAGAGGAGCAGACTCCTGGGATTCATCGCTCAGACCCAGCTCGTTGATGGCCTGGACGCGGAACACGTAGGTTTCTCCTTTGGTCAGACCGCTGACCACAAACCTGAATGGAAAAATAAAAACAGGGTTTAGTGTCTTTGATTATAAATAAATCCAACAACCAAAGAAAGACACATTGCACAATTGACACATTGGGCTGAAAACACACCTGGTGTTCTTGCGAGGCTTGTGATTGGCTGAGGTCCAGTCTTTGGAACCGTTAACACACTGGTCGATGTAGTAGCCAATGAGATTGTTGGGTTCCTTTGGAGGAGCCCACTGGATGAGGACAGAGGTGTCTGTCTCTCTGGTAGCAATCACCTGACCAGGAGCTGATGGCACACCTGGGAAAGGGAACATCTTTTAGACTTTCACTTTAACATGATGCCCACTTGTAGAATAATCTGCAGAGACACAGACCTTTTAGCTCCAGGGTCTCGACCACGCTTGTCGGCTGTGAGGGCTCACTGGTTCCGTAGATATTGGCCGACAAAACTCTGAACTTATATTGCTTTCCCTCTGCCAGGTCAAAGACGGCATAACGTGGGGACCGAATGGGGACCTGAGTGTTTACACGCTGCCATGCGTCACTGTCTGCCAAGCTCTGTGGGGACACGAGAAACATACAGGACAGGAGTAAGTGTGTTGCTTCATTTGCACACATGATGACATGTTGCACTGTTAAACTGGTTGTAGTGTAGTATTCATTTTCTACCTTCTCCATATAGTACCACATTGGAGCCTTGCTGGAATATGCAGGAGCTTTCCAGCTCAGAACGACATACGTCCGGTCGATCTCTGAGACATGAATTCCTGATGGAGCACCAGGAGGCTTCCCCTCAGCTAAACAGAAACACAAAGACATTTGATGTTATATTTAATTATAGATTTAATCTCTGGAATAATTTTAGATGAGTGTCGATTTTATTTGAAAAACCTACCTTCAACTTCATCATGGTAAGACACGACGTCCAGCTGTCCTCCAAGCTTTTTGGCTACAGGATGATAAAAGACACAATGAGATATTGAAGGTAGTTCAGCTCAGGTTAATGTAGAAGTTAAGATAAATTGGATTCTTATTCAGCCGTGCTTGAATCTTATAAAACAGCAAAGCAAAAATGATCAGAATCACAGATTGTTATTTCAAATTAACCCTGACACTGAATGATCTGAATTTGAAGGAATAAAATGTAGACTATTCATGTTAATAATAAAGATGAAGTATCTCTACAATAAACCTTTTTTTGAAAAGTTGAGTTAAAGTTAAATAAATCACTTTTGAATACATCCACGCCAAGGTTCATCACTTTACAATCATTCAAACATCCTTTAATGACTCAGACATTTGGCTTCTCACCTCAAATGATTTGTTATCATAAAAGATGCAAAAGATGACATTATAATGTCCTGTGACACCCACCGTGCAGCCTCTCAAACTCAGTGGGGTCCAGAGCTGCGATGGGGTCAGACATGCGGGACGGTTTGCTTATTCCGTGGGAGTTGACAGCTCTGACTCTGAAGTAGTAGGAGTGTCCTTCAAAGAGCCCAGACACTGGGTATTTACAGATCTTAATGGGGTGATCATTGCATTGAGTCCAGTTTTCAGTGCCGACCTCACATCTACAAAAACAAACAAAAGGAAAGAAGGAGGAGAAGAGTTCAGGAGAGAAGAAAGTGTGTTCTAGGACAAAGCACAATGTTTTGCATTATTTAAGTATGTTGAATGTGGTACCGGTCAACTGCTGCTATTTCACTATGAAAAGTATAATTAAAAGTAGCGTAAGCTTGTCTTGCTGGTCACGATTGCAGCAAATGATGCGACAGGCAACTAAATAAGAACATTTCTATCTTAGCTCTTAAATAACGTTGCAGTACAGCAAATCTGTCCATTGAGATAGTAACTGCTTCAAAAGCACAGATAGTCAGGGAAACTCTACGTGAAGACTTACAGTAATCACTTTGTTGTTATGTTGGTCAGTTTGTTTATTTATGGTATTTATGTCAGTAACTCCTACTTGTCCACAAAGTATCCCAGGATCGGACCCTCTGTGGTGGTATTAGGTGGCTTCCATGACACAATGACATAGTCTCTATTAGCATCATGGATCTTGATGTCCATAGGAGCACCAGGTGCCCCAGGGACTGGGGGAGGACCATCTACAAAGGATGGGAGGAGGGGGACACTGTTTTAATAATCATGTTAGGCAGACTCTTTATGGTTTTGTGAATGAGTTCTGTAAAAAAAAAAAAAAAGGGCAGAAAATGAAGTGGCAATGTTCAAAGGGAGGCATTAGTCTTTAACACCATCAACTCCTCTTGGACTGCAGAGCCACGCGGCGTCGCTCACCTTCAACAGATACAAAAGCGCTGTGTTCCGCGGTGCCTCCTTTAGTGACCAAGCGCAGCGTGTAGAGTCCTTCATCGTCTTTGTACAGATTAGGGAGACTCAAGGTGGTGTATCCCCTGCCAGTGTCAATCTTCACCCATTTAGAGTCAGTCAGACGAGTTTCTGGAAACCAGATGGGATTCTGAATTCAAATTACAAACTTACACATGATGTTTGACTGTATATAGTTATTTAAAGATGAATTCATTTCAATTTGCCAGTATTCCACATTGCACCTTTAACTGAGGTCTTCCGACTCCCACATGGCAAATTAAGCTATACTCAGGATCTGTGGTTATATCACCAGAATCTATTACAACTCTCAGTGTAATTAATTTGCAGTAGAAATGTTCCCATTTGTCCATAGCTGTGCCTCAGGCCGCATGCCGACAGGACTGGGTGTTCTAGTCTCAGCGGAAGCTGGCATATATCTCTTGCAATTACGGTGCAATTACTCTGTCATAATATATTGCTTTATAACAATTACCATCTCTATACCACTGTGCCTCGGGCTGCAGGTTGGCCAGGTTGGGGTTCAGGGTCATAGAAGCAGACAGAGAGGCAGATCCTCCCTCAGCACTAAACACAGGCCCAAACGTTTCCAGGAAACTAATGTGGATTTTTGTGTAGTGGATCTTGGGAAGCATGGAAGCTGCGGGACAAGGAACAGGAAGAAACATTATAACAGAGCGATGGGATCAGGGTCGGTGCAGGGTGTGGTACTTTGTATCGCTGGACATAATGGGGATGAAGTCAATGCTGGCGTTTACCTGTGAAAGGCAACCACCCATATGGACACGTCTCTTCCTCATCCTTGAGTCCTACATGATTATAACACAAACACTTAAAAGTTAGACAATACAAATAGATGAGAGGTTTACATTCAGGTGGTGCTGGTGGCAAACTGTGAGATTAGTCTCTGACCTCTTCAAAAGTGTTGAACTAAGTAGTGTGACTTGATGAGAAAGGGCTTACTCTTGACAATGATGGAGGCCTGAGTGGAGGCCTGTCCGTGGAGGTTGCAAGCAACAGCAGTGTACTGGGCGGTGTCATCAATGCAGCATCTGTTCAAGAAAGCACAATTCAGGGTTTCCAGGTCAGTGCACCCAGGCAGATCACACTATACGATAACAGACCGTAGGACATGGAAAAGGCCACATACCAGATGTAGTGAGCATCCATAAGTATAAGTTCTGACATCACTACCTGCAACCTGCTGATGGAATGCCAGTGTGGATTAACCTCTAAAGTATATAAGAAACTCGTTTACCAAATGAGCAATACTTTGCCACATGAATGCATTATCCTGCCCGGGATGGACGGCAGCTGAGAGAGCAGACACACTGCAGTACTGCAGAGTTCAGTAGTCTGGTGATGGGATCTGCTTCGACTGGCAGCATATGTTTGGGTTGGTCCTACGTGACCTGTTCTACACAGATAAGTTAATGCATGCACAAGACTTGGCCATTCAGAGGCTCTTCCATCAGACATTCTCTAATGACTTAAACACTTGGATATGAATTTACAATACATGGCCCCTACAGTTTGAGAGCATAGTGATTTGACACAACAAGAAACATACTTGGAGTTTAAAAGCTTAATTTTCATTCATCACTAAAGAGCAATATGTCCCTGGTTGTATTTCATTACTGCGTGGTGATGCTCAAGGCTGAAATCTGACTCTGTACTATAGATCAAAACCTGCTGACAACAGGGCTGCCACTAATATGTGGTGTCAAACACAAACCAGTTTGCTGCAGAAATCCTTACATTCCACAGATCTGTCATTGGAACAAGTACAACCCCCCGAGCCGACAATCTTTTGCCTCTCCCTCTCTTTATCTTTCTAGCTCTGCCTGATGCTCCTCTCAACCTATTCCTCACAAGCTGCTAGTAAAACAGTATCCTCTACAGTGAGCGTAGGGCTGGTGCAGTCAGGACGAGATGGCTTTGACATTATTAACTAAAGTGATTGCAGTGAGTTGCATCAGGGAGCTGAGGGATGGCAGCAAAAATATTCTTATTTTCAACTATAATAACATTCAGTCAATACTTCACATACACCCATGCACGTGTGTGTGTGTGTGTGTGAGAGAGAGAGACAGTGTGCGCGCTTCCAGCGTGCGTGTGTGCAGGGCTGTGCAGGAATGTCATATGGTGTAAAGATCCAAGACTGGGGCCCTTAACATCTTCCAGTCCATTTGAGAAGCTTGAATACATTTAACAGTGGCTATGATTTTGACCCTTCTGCCATTTTTTTTCTTAAAACATAAAAAAAAAAAAAAATCTTCGGTGATTTCTGTTTGTACATCGGTCATATTTAAAATGACCCCCCCCCCCAGGCTCAGGGGAGTTCATCTAAAATCATTAAGAGAGAATGCAGTGAGTTGTCATTGTGGGTTGAACTGTGAGTAACAGATAGACAGAAGTAGCAGGAGCAGACTGGATCCTCTGAGAGTATGACGACTGAAAGAATCCTGGAGTATCATGTGGCACTGGGGTCAGCACTTGAACAGCTGAGCTTCCTAAGACTGGAGGGAGAGTGGGATATGTTCTTGTCCCATATACAGCATGTCAGAGCACAGCCCACCCCCACAGTCAGCTGACTCTGACATTATTACTATAGTGGGAGTTTATGTTCAGACACTGATGATTTGACAGGAGAGATTTTGCAGATGGTTCCTGTCATAGCCAGTGCCCAAGTGGCATTAGAATTATGACTAAATGAAATAATTCAGGAAATGACTAAAATGAATGAATCCATCAAACTCAGTTGGACATTTTTCATCATAGATTGTAAAGATGGACGACATCACTGCTCCCAAAGGTAAAGCCAAAACATCTCAATCAACCCCCGTTGGCTGGCTGCAGTATGAGTCATAAACCCTTCCCACTCTATGTTAGTGCGTCGGATGTGGATCAAATTAAAAAGTCAATGTACATGTGAGACACATTCTTCTCAAAGATGGTTTCTGTAATTGTAGGTAGTGTTGGTCTCCAGAGAGCTGCTTTGGAGAGTCTTAAAGGTAGGAAGGTGTTTTGGCTTCGTTTTTGGACAGTAGCAGAAGGTGGATATGCAGTCCATGATTTTCACAGAACATATGTTATCTTTAAAACCTTGAACTTGTGTTACCTCATGATTTCCAGAGAATGGATTCCACCTTTAGTTTCTGTCAGATACCTTCCAGAGGACATGTCCAGGGTCACACCGTCTTTATACCTGCAGTAGAAGATTACAGCAATGAAACATGTGGAGCCCTAACAAATAACTTGCTCTTACGGCAAAGATCAATGGTATTTTATTAAAAAAAAAGAAAAAGAAACACAGTAAACAAACTTAACTGCAAAGTTGTGCAGCTGTTATGTTGGGCTAAGTGTAACGTCTAATTGTTTAAGTCAGCTATTAGATCAGCAGGCAATTGTTGCTTTACCATTTGACAACAGGCATGGGGAAGCCCTCCACAGTGCAGAAGAGTTGGACTGAAGTATTTTCATACACAGTGTGGGACCTGAGTCTGACCAGGAAGTGTGGTCCCCTGATCATGGGCTCCTCACGGACATATTTGTAGTCCATCTTTGTCCTCACCTGGACAGAGAACACTCATTTATACAATCAACATTTGTCATTGAAGCAAATCCTGACGCATTCATGGATTCTTACCACTTCCTGGATGCGAGCTTGTTTTTTGTGCTCATATCTGTCCTCCATTGCCACAGAGCTGAAGACAAAGGTTACGTTTGTTAATGTTCATACTTAAATTACATGTTTTTTAATAGGCTGACAATTTAGTAAAGTAGGTAAATTCCTTAGAATATGTTATATGAGTTTGTTAGTATTGTAGACTAAGTAGTAGTAGTAGCAGTTATGAAATAACATTTTACCACCACACCCTTTAAAATTAGTTAAAAATTAAATATTACAATCCTTATTCTAGAAACAGAGACACATCTAAAGAGCTCCTCGGGTCTCCTCACTCTTCTCTGCTCAGCTGTGCACTGCAATTTCAATATATATTTAAGGGATAAAGGAGCCAATACAAGCTGACACTGGATGACGAGCAGACAACACAGATTACAACTCTATAACAGGGTTGATACACAGAGACAAATCACTAGTTACACATTCATTCACACCTAATGCAGACTGAGTTTCACTAATAAGCCTTCCTTCATGTCTTTGGACTGTGGTGGGAAACAGGAGTACCCAGAACAAACGGGTGACAACTTTACCCCCGTGTTGCCCCACTGACTGAACAAAGTTCACAAATCTCTTTCTTCTATCTCAGATGAGAGGGTGTGTAGGGAATGCAGGAAAGTTAAGCCTCCCTGACTGAGCCTAAGGCTTAGAAGAGACATAAACTCAGGGAAGCATTCATATGGGGGCTCATGTGGTTGACATCAGAAAACCTTGAGCACCACAATGTTTTTGTTTTTTGTTTTTTTTTTGTTTTTTTTGTAAAAACCTCTAGAACAAAAAAGATAGCTTCAATGAGGAGATCCATTTCTGTTATAGGTTAAAAGATCATTACAATGCCCACCAGCTCTCAATCTATCTCTTTCATCACAACAGCCTTCTGAAACTTGAATGGAATGGCCTGCACTGTTGACACCAACACTGGAAGAAACATCCCGCATGTTGAGGAACATTCCTGACCAAGAGGTAAGTAAGTTTCTGTTTTGCAGTAGATGCCTGGTTGGGGAAATGTGAGTTTTTTATAGGACCTGCAGGATTTCTGAGAATTCATCCTAGTTGGAGAAACAATAGGCCGCTGTCCAGAGAACAGTGGGTAAACCTAAAAAAAATAGACTTCCAATTTTGCAAGACAAAAAGCCAAATAAAAGTGTTAAATGAAATTGTGTCTTGTGTTTTAGTGCTTCAGTCATTGTTAGGGTTAGCGTTAACCCTCTTCCTTTAGGTTGAATTAGAAGATAAGACATTTTAAAGGAAATACGCTCTAAACGAGCCTGGATGGTGCGATGGGGAAAAAAGAATCAATCACATGGAGTAAGTCAACAAAGGTCAGCCTGCGTTGGGGTTAGCTGATTATCCAAATAAAAGAGGGTGATATGTTTGAAGAGGTAAGTGTGTCAAAGCAGTTAGAATACCTGTTGGCATTCGTCTTAAAAGTCACACACAAGGACGAGACATGGCTCTAATATTAGAATTAAAGTATTAGAAAGTACTGCATTAGGCTGATGCTTGAGTTATAGCCGCGCTATAATCAGCATCTTCTCTGTACCTGCTGTATTCTTTAACCACATAGTTGCTCTGTTTGTGGTGATACTCATGGTTGTAGCTCCCACGTTTGCTCCACACTGACATGATGACACTCTACCCACTGACCTGCTGGACCGGCAAAACACACAAATACTTGTATGGTAACAGAGTACAGTATATACCCTTGTTTGCAGGCAAGAGTGACAGACATCATACAGAATACAAAGGCCAGTGAACATGAAGAGAAGGAAAAGGATGGTTCATCTTGTCGAGGAGGGATCTGGGGAAACTGGCAGTAAAATGTTGTCCTTCATGTTTTGCAGCATTGTGGCAGCAATGAAGAGCTGCCTCGTCCTCTACAAAGAGAAAGGCCCTCCTGGAATTTAAACAAGGAGAGCTGCCACACACACACACACTGCAGTCTCATTGGCAGCCACACCAACGACAAGGTGACACTGTGTTGGTTGAAAGGTGCCACCAACATGGATACACATGTGAACACACACATGTTGCACGTAAACACAAGACACAGATGTATGCTATTGTTGGACCAGTGACGTGCATCAACAAGAGCAGACAGTGCAGCTGCAAGACCGTCCTTCACACTGACAGGCCTAAATGAATGTTTATCCCACTGTGCTGGTCCGTAAATATTGCAATTGTCCACTTTTACGACGAGAGAGTCAAAGAGCCCAAAATAAAAAGAGAGGTTATTTTGTGTGAGCAGAGCTTCTTTTTCAATAGGTTTCCATTTTTCAAAAATCTGAACAAGCAGACAATTACAAAACAGAAACGAAGAGACAGGAAGATAGAGAGAAGATACAAGCATGTGACCACACAGTTACATTACATTTCCTTACTTCCTATGTGTCATCTCCTTGCTGCTTCAAGCTGTAAATATAAACATTGCTAAAAAGGAAGAGATTTTTGAAGTCACCATATCAGAAATTGCAGTCTTCCTGTTTCCTGTCTTAGATAATGGGTTCAGATGTATCATAAAAGACATTTTTCACACAGTACATGACAAAGGCTAAAAGGTAAAGTCTTTATTTAGTGAAGGTAACTGAAATTTCTTTTACTTGAGCCCAGCATTAACTTCCCAATCACTTTGAGCTGATACTGATTAGTGGGAGTCTGACATAGACATACAGTCAACAAAGCGAGAACATACGTTGGCCTTACATCATGCAGTGGAACATAATTGCCTTACATCACCCAAGTCTTCAGAGACTTGAAATAAGGTCACATGAAACTTGAAGCCCAAACCTTACCCTGGGAGCTGCCGCTATGTTGAAGCCACCTCCACATCTCTGAAACACTCACCCGAGCTCTGGGGTCCCTGTGCCCACTGCCAAAGTCATGTTTAACCCCCATCTAACGCCCCAGACCAGTCAATCCAGCAGCCAGGCAAGAAGATTGATGACACCAGACATCATGCTCTAATCCCTGACCTTTAACCTGTGACCTGAACGTCATTGAATCATGAGACTGAGCAGGGGAAGAATTGATGCTTTTATATTTACATGTTTATCCTTGTCAACACATGTAAAAGCTGCCATTGAAAACATCAACATTTTAATAGTTTAGATGGACAACAAAGGAACAAAATGCTTACTGATAATACTGATACTGAAAGACCATAACAACACACATAAAGATGTCTCTTTAAAAATGATTAACATCAAACTGATCTTCACTCAGGTAAGCGGTCACTGTGAACAAGTGATGTTTTATCCCTAACTTTCCTACACCTGCTTTTCCGTCGCAGACCTCTGCCTCTGACTGTCTGGTGAGTACTGTAAATATCTGCCAAACGACACCTGAGCCTCTCTCTCTCTGTAACCGCCAACCCAGGACTCTCAACCATAACTGTGTAAAGCAATGAACATCTGAAGGATAATCACAAACAGTCGCTGTGTAGATGACTTGTATGGAAAGGGTGATGCAGATTAATAAGGATGTTTGATTTCATCGGAAAACGTTAGAGTAAACAAGCACAAGTTTAAATGAGGTCAATGCAAATTTAAGTCCCAGAGCGCTGCACCAGCAATGTGTCCAATGAAGCAACAGTCCCGGGTGTCCCTAATAAATGTGACTGTCTTGTCAGCGTCCATTCTAACCAATTAGAGTGTTACTATAATAAACACACTTAGACCTGCTGTCTTTCTCATTTGTCACAGGCAAAATGATCATTATCATTATCCCCAAAAGGCACATCCTTCTAAATTCACAACTCACATGTTTAAACTGAGTAACTATTATGAGCTCTGATTAGGGCCCACACATCATCCTGCAGTCATGCCCTTATCTGCTCTCTGTACCTGCATTCCCCTGACCCCCCCTTGGGTTTGAAACAAAAGTAAGTGAAAAAGCAGAGGGTACTGAAGCGATAGAAACAGAAAACAGAGTAAAAAGGAATACATTTTCTTACCCCTTGAGATTTCCTTTGCACTGACTTCGGGTGACAGCCTGAATCCACAGGGAGTCAGCCTAAACCAAGTACCAGGCCAACAAAACCACCCGTCTCCAACGGACCCCCACCTACTGTTCACTGAGGCCTTAAAAGGAGAGAGAGCTGCCTATATATAACCAGTATCCCTCAAGACGCTGGGCTGCTAGAACATATGAACTTTTTGATCAACTGTAGGCTTCTGAAATATTGTCATAACAACCAATGCTAAAAAAGAATGGTTAAAGAAGCATATCAGCTGATCAATGCAAATAAATCAACCACAGGGATGCTAAGCAAAACAGCATTTTAGTTTCAGGGAAATATAGTGTGTATTCTTAAATACAAGTTTGATAGGACTGGTAAAATGTATTTCTCTCACATCAAATCGACTTATTAACTGAGTAGTTCTGCTGTGTGGTTCTGGAGGATGTGTTATGTGGTGCTGGTGAACTGTATAGCTTCATGCAATGAGGTGTTTCTGTTGCAAACTCGTCTGTGCATAACACAACACAATTCAGCAGTGCCACACAGCTGCTTCAATTATACCTATAGATCTAGCTGCACTTTGGACAGAACTGAAGAGTGTCTCCAAGATCTTTCTCCACTTGTGCTCAGAACCGTCTTGAGACACTGTGTCGCATGCTGATCCTTGGCCAGGGCCTATTTATAAAACTAGCTACAGTTACAGCCCGACTATTCCTGACACAGTGGAGGAGCTGTGAAACGCATTTCCCATCTGATGAGAAATCACAGGATGGGAAAACATGGAGTTGCATTTGGGAGTGTCAGGGTGAGAGACTGGTTAGCGCTATGGTTAGGGTCAAACAGCCTGTCAAACAGTCTGAAAAAATCACTTACAAAGTTGAATAAAACAATTAACATCAAATTCTACTTCCAACAATGTCAACTACAGTTTATTAAGTTTAAATTAAGTTTATTTAAAGCATGCAGCAGGTAGTGCTTAGTATGTGAGAGGGATTTTTATAAGTTACTGTTAAAAGGACTGATGTCTGTCTGTGGTTGCAAAGAGCCCTCTGTTGGTCATGTAAGTACATTCATCACTGTCACCATAGCCCAGTGATAATGTTAGTACATTATGTTGTTGGCAGGCAGTTAAGTGATTGGACGCTTGAACGGCAGATCATAATATAATCATCATTATAATCATGATAGTGACAATGATAGTTACTCACAGAAGCACCTCAGATTGGTGAATTCTTCCAGAAAGCTGTTCCTTATTTAATACCGATTTTTCTATTTTAATTATTTCATGTGTACAGGTACTAACAGAAGTACTTTTGGCAAAAGATTTATTTATAATTATTCTATCTGAAGTTTTATGTTTGTTCTTATGCCGATTTTTGTCACGTTTATTTTAAGTCCTGACAAGTGCTACATAAATTAAGTCTAGTAGTATTGTTGTTGCTGTTGGTATACTTAATATTATTAGTATTAGTTAGTATACTTTCCTCCTGGACGTCGTTTCGTCAGGTGCGTTTGGACTCCGCTACATTAGAAACTCCTCTCTAAAAACACCGCTCTCAGGCCTGTGTATCCGATTAGCCGGTGTGACCCTGACAACAAATCAAATGCTCCGGCCATGTCTACCACGTGACACGTACGGCGGTCCTGATTGGCTGGGCAGTGTGACAGTTGGTGAAGCGGCTGTGGGACATAAACACAATTCATTGTGTGTGTAGTCCCGAGGAAGCTAGCCGAGCTAATCGTACTAACTGCATCAACTGAGCTAGCCGAGCTAGACTAACTCACTGAGCTAGCTGAGCTAAGGGAAACACGGCGAGGCGTCCGGACAGTTATTACGAAACTCAGCGTGAGGTGAGTCCAGTATAAACACCACGGCTGTTCCAAGGTCAGCGCCAGCGTTTCTCGATATCACTTCCAGTGTTTACTTGAAGTACTTAAGCTTTAAATTAAGCAAACGTTGAACTACTTGTGTCTGCCCACTGTCTTCGGAGTGTGGCGTTGTTTCCTCAGCTTCAGGTTAGTGTTTATGTGTCACATAGTTTCTTAAACCGCCTTGTTACTGCACCACCACCCTCCCCTTTACTATGAACTGCCGCAGAGGTAAGTGTCTAGGAAGTAAGTGTACATGTATTTGTGTGTACTTGACACACAAAACAATATGTGGGGCATTAAACTGCGGCATTGCAGCCTTCCCCTCCAGGAGTGCCGGTGCTTTTAAAAACAGGAAGTCAACACGCACGGACCCGAGGTTTCTATGCATTCTACTCATTGATTGCATCTGTGAGTGTTTCTGAGTTGTTTCCTAATGAAGTGGTCACAAGCCCCCCCCCCCCCCCCCCCCCAGTAACCCCCCCCCCCCCCCCCCCCCTGCACTTCACTTCCTCTGAATTTAGCAACTACCTGTTTTTTCCTATGTGACATTCATCGCGTGCAGCTCGTGCAAGTTTTGTTTTTAGTGGACAAGTCAAACTACCCTGCAGCACGTGATCACGAGAGCAGTCTGCTTTTATGGCGGTGTACTCATGTTCTCACTCAAAGTGGGAAGTGTTTTTCTGATGCTACCCTGTGGTTAAAAGGGGAAGTTTATCCAAAGTCTGGGAAATGGTCTTGTTCACTGCTGAGTTTTGGTAAAAAGCAGCTGACTTCTGGTATGTTATTTGTCATATGTTTCAGGTCAGAAATGAAGCTCGGACCACCTCTCCTGCTGTGCCTGGCAGCAGCACTGTCTTCTGCCTTTGTGATTTCACCCCCGTAAGTACAGCAAAGTGATGGATTAGTTTGTTTACATGAACTGTAGGTTGTCTGATGTGTACTTCTGTTTTACTAAATGGACACATCATGCAGTCACTGTCAAACATGACTGAGACCTGACTGTGTGTTTCAGACACATGTGGACCAAACTGACCCTGACCCACCACTGGCCCACCACCTTCTGTGTTGTAAGTGTGGAAGTCACAGCCTTTATTCTATTTCATTCAACTTTTCATATGGATTGTTTTTTTAAAGAAACCATTTGCCTTTTCATAGAACATGGTGTGTAATATCACGTGATAGTTTATTATTTAAGTGAATTATTATTATTAGTTGCGTAATACTATCTTTTGTCTCATGTTAATTGGATAATTCAGTTTGTGGCTGTCACTATCGTAGTCGTTCATGCGGGGAAACTTTAGAGAATTGTGCGGCATTATTTATTCATTCATAACTATCTTTAAGCTTTACCAGGATTTATTCCTTTATCTGTTGATGAGGTCCATGTTGACTTAAAACTTACCCTTCATCAAAATATGTCAACTATGAAATAAACACATTAAAAAGAAAAGAATATTTTTGTTGAATAGGTTTAGATTAAGATTTGTGTATTATTTGAGGTGATAAATTCAGAGCAATTTGCATTGATCTCTGGTTTTCCTGAAATTGAGATTAACTATGAATGGCATGGTAACATTTTAAGACTCTTATATTATCTAGGAACATTTTCGATTTATCATATCACTCTTCAACTTTTAGTTGTTAAATGTCATGTGATGTCTGGGTCATGAGACTGTTTGTCAGCAGTTGTTTTGTCAACATTGCAAAGTATGCAGTTTGGCACCAAACTGTTATTAGCATTTGAACACACTTGCTTTATTTTCAATTTTTTTTTTGTTCATCTTAATCAACAATAATAATCTTCAATACAAATCTGTAGGTGCCTTGTAATTTTGTATCATTTTATCACATTTAAGGGAAGAAGTCATTTAGTCTTTCATAGGACTGACTTGAAAAGGTTAATATGTAGATCTTCAACTTCAAAACCACAAAACCACAGCACTTCTCCTTTCTGGGTCTTAACTCACTTGTTACTTGTGTGTTTTTTAGGTTGTTGGCACTTTAAAAGCACCATGCAGAACATACTGGAACTTATTTAATTTACTCTTAATTTAATCAGTTTTGAAGGTTTTAAATACAAGCTGCGAGACTTAAAGGTACAACTTCTAAAATGCTCAAGTGCTATTTTCATGCTTCACTTTGTTTCTGGCATACTTTAGAAGTCAATTTTCATTGTATAATATTATATATGATGATTTATAGATTTATATATTGCAGCCACTGGAATGCAAGTACAAGTAATATGAGTATTGTCATGTTTGTGTATTCAGATGGATTCAGAGTTTTCATTCGGTTAATTTCAGATAGAACCCTGCCATGCCAACATCAGCTACTGGACACTACATGGACTCTGGTAAGTCTCTGTCATTTCAGATTACCGCGTAATTCAAGACAGTTTTTCTAACTTGGGAGGAGACCAGTTTCCCCTTTGGGGATAAGTCCATTTTCTGTTATTGTGGGACTTGGGGCATCAAAAGAGAAGGAGCAGCCATCTGATTTGTAATGCGCGAGCAAAGAATGACCTCAGGGAGCAGAGTTAGACAAGTCTGTGACAACATGTTAGTCGTGCAACTCCCTGCTTGGTGTTATCATCTTATAGAAGTGTGAATGACTAAATTAACTATTTGAAAACTTTTGTTAAAATAAACTTGTTAACAAATATATAAATAATAAACTGCTAGAGGGATGTGTGTGACTAGACTAGACTAGATTAGATTAGAAATGTACATCAATCAAGTGCAAATGAATTATTGCTGCTTTCATTGTTTACAGTGATATACTCTGAATGTGTGTTACAGGCCAGATAATGGGATGAATTGCAACTCATCATGGCATTTCAACTCTTCTCAAATCGAGGTATAACATCGATCCTCTTCCTGTAATGTGACAGATAAAACAAATAAAATAATTAATAAAAAAGTTGTTTTGTTTATTTTTTTAAGGACCTGCTTCCTGACATGCATAAAAGTTGGCCTGACTTGATTAAACCCTTGTCTACTGGCTTCTGGTAATGTTTCCATTAATCCTTCTATGTTACTCTCTCTCCATTCACTACACTTTGATTTGAGTGTGTTCTAGTTTAATATACAACACATTTACCACATTAGAATTATCTCACATTTTTTAAATGTCCCTGTCTGAACTGTGTTATCATATTAGTAAAAACTGATTGCCGCTTGTTTGTCTGTTTCGACAGGAAGTACGAGTGGCAGAAACATGGTACGTGTGCAGCAATAGCTGAGTCTCTGAGCAGTCAACACAAATACTTCAGCAAGGCTCTGGAGTTATACCACAAAGTGGATTTGGATAGGTACCGATCATCTTCATTTGCAGATACACACACCACTGACAATGTCACATGTTCCAGTTGTCAGTATTGTCTTCATGTTCCTGATTCCTGTCAACTAGCACCTCATATCTGTATGTCTCTGTGTTCTTCATTGTTGTAGCATCCTGAGGAAGTTTGACATCATTCCTTCCGAAAAATACTACACAGTGGGTCAATTTATATTTTTTAAACATCAAAAGACTTCCTCAAATATAAGTGTTACACAATGGCTCATTTGTGTGACTTTAATTGGACTTTCATTTAAGGGCCTCATAATAATATGAAAGCTACGGTTTCTCATTTCCTCATTTCCCTCTGTGTTTTTTAATTTGTAGTTTTCACAAATTGAAGGAGTCATAGAGAACTTCTACGGCGTTAAACCTAAGATCCAGTGCATCCACCCTTCAATGGTAAAATGGTCTAATATCGTTTACATGGTTCAGTTGTTGTCTGATGGCTTGTTTAATCGTGTTTCTGTTTTGATCAGAATGCTGATGCCCAGATTCTGGGTCAGATTGAGATCTGTTTCAGCCCTGACTTTCAACCTCTGGACTGTGAGAAACAAAGACACCGGGACAGTCACCTGGCTGTTGACAAGACATCGGAGTTCCTGGTGTGTGCCCATGATGTGCCAGTTTACTACCCACCTTCCACAAGACACAGATAATGTGCAAACTGAAAGGCAGTAGCTCACTACACTCATTCAAACATTGAAACTCATTTTTCTGTTTACAAGTTCACTTTAAAATTAAGATGCAACGCTAACCACAACTTCAGGCTTTACAATGAACATGGTGGCTTTAATTACATTTATGTTTGAGTAGCCTTAGAAAATCACTGTAGACTGAACACCTTTTTATAAACTTCACATAAATGCTGTCTGAAACAAGTACTTGAAAAAAATGATCACATTGATTGCAGCGTTGCACCTTGTTACTCTTTTTTTAATCCATCTCAAACTAGGACACACAGACACCCACTCCACTAGGAAGTAGCGCCTTAATGGAATTATGTCCCTTCCTGACCCTTAGTAGTAGATGAGTCCTAAAATGTCCAAGGTGTTGTTCCTAGACACAGCAGGGGACAGTGTTAAGTCTAGGTCGAGGCAGGCGAGCAGACTAGCAGAGTAAGGGCTCTGTCTCTTGGGTGTTTGACACATAAGTGCAACGGGTGTTTTTCTCATGTGTAGATCGGGCAGTAATGAGTGTGTAGACAAACCACAGTGCATTTCTTTGTTTGCTTGTGTGCGACCTTTCAATTGCCATTTTGTTCACCATATTCCTGGATTGAATTCATTTAAATTATTATATAATAATCGTTTTCATCATTATGAGGATTAAAATGAACTAATACCTCAACATATTGGCATATCTCTACAGAATTACTGTCAGCTTGTATTCTTCCATATTTTTCATGGCTTTTGGGGATAGGTTCATTTTAAGACCCACACTGCTGCTTATCTACGAGAGGTAGCTTTTCTAAAGTTTGCCAAGTACATCAATACACATCATTCAATAAATGAAAATAAGTTTTCTTTGCACACGCTCAAAATACACAGCATTACATGCAGTGACATTAATTAATTAATAATTAATTATGCACCATTTTTGACACAGAGACAAATCAAACCTGCTTTCTCAGGGATGTAGCAAATGTTTTCATAAACAATGTTTAGTTAAACATAGATTTTTCCTTTCTCTCATTGTGCTGTTCGTATTTGTCTGTTTTTTTCTGTAAAGATGAAGTGATCAATCTTAGGGTGAAACACTATAATAACTGTAGGTGTTTGTGAAATATGTGTAATTAATGTTTGTACATTTTAATAAAACATTTGGTATCAAGACAAGCTACAGCTGCCCTGTATCCATAGTGAGTGATTATGTAATATGCATTATAGTGTATTATACTAAAGTAGATCTATTTGCGTGTGTGTTGGTTTGAAAATGAAAAGCTATAAATAGAGCATTGTATAAATATAGCAGGACCTTCTGCCCTATGACGGCTATCATGTCTTACCTACGACTGTCTACTTAAACTCTACAGTATTATCTTTGTCTGTCTTTCTGTTTATATCTACTACATCTATGTGTGTATGAATATTAATGTTGTGATCCCCTTACAGAGCCTTAATCCCACCGGGACAAAGACACCAGCCCGTAATCCTGAATCTCCTCCCACAACGCAGCTCCAGCAGATTGACTAAACACATCTGATTATTTCTACGCAAAAATGCCCCCGAACTATGTGCCAGCTATATTCTTAATGTTCTCCAAATCCTGTCAAACACAGGACCTCACCAGGGTGAGCTCTGGGTTTGGTTCCAACTTTGAGGATCAGGGTTAAACCAGCGGAGCAATTCTGAAACCATAATTTTACCAAAAAAAAAAAAAAAAAATAGGAAAAATATCTCAAGATCAGGACAACTGCGGATGCTTGACCTGATTGACCCTGACTTCATCCAATAAACCTCCATCACTTCCGGTTCACTCTACCTTCACACACCCCCCCCCCCCTTCACTCTACCTTCACACCCCCCCCCCCCCCTCCTCCCCTCCGTATATGATTATGTAACACTGCAGCTTTGTAAAGCTGCTGATGTGACAGATCCCAGCACCTACACGCACCCAGTGATCAGTGGCTGCTGTCCCCAGCTTCTGCCCCCATTATGGATGCGCAGCATTGATTGCTCTCCTCAATATTCCATCGGACTGTTATGTAAAGTCACTGGAGCTGAGCCAGTGTTCGCTGTCATCCGGCTGTCCGTGCGTGCTGCTGTCACTGGATGTCATGCGGGAGCAAAAAGGAGAAGGGACAGGGGCAGACAGGGAGAGGTAGTCAGCCCGCACCATGTGACCTGGCCAGCTGTTGCTGTATGCTGGTGACAGAGAGAGAGAGAGAGAGAGAGAGAGGGTGGGGGTGCGAGGGAGGGGTTCTGCATCTCGCCTGTGCACAATGTGACTGGTGACAATCCCTGGTTCTGCAGAGGGAGAGAAATAGAGCAGCAGGGGACACACACACACACACACACACACACACACACACACACACACAGGGGCAGGGATGTGAAGAGGGTGCTCATGCACGCGCGCACACACACCTCCCTGATTCAGCGGAACAGATTTATTCGTCACCTCTTCCCTGCAGCAGACTCACGAGGCGCGCGCCTGCTGCACAACACCAGGCAATCCCCACACAAACCCCGCAGCGTGCACCTGCCCCGGCCCTCCTCATCCCACCACCACCACCGCCACCCGTCTGTCTGAGTGGATTAACGGCTCTGGTGCAACCCGGACTGCGGCTCACACAGACGGAGGAGCTGGAGGAGCTGCAGACGCACCGGGAGTGATGGGAGAGCCGAAAAGCGACGACTGCACCGAGGATGCGCCCATCGAGGAGCTGGGGGACAAATAGATAGAGAGAGAGACAAGCCAGAGCTCTTCATTTCTGCACCTCTGATCAAAAACCTACAGCTCCCTGCTGCGGGGAGATGTGCATCACTATGGGGTAGATGCAAACAAACAAACAAAAAAAGCAAGTTCTTCCCGTTGCCATGGATACCAGCACGCGAAAATTCACAGTGCGGAGATGGTTCTCCATCTACCTGAAGAACAAGGCGGCGAGGAGCAAGAACAACACCGGCTTCTGTCAGCTGGAGGTAAGTGAGACGGGTGCGCGCAGGGAGAGGGAGTCGGTCACATGTACGGCTGCACCATGCATGAGAATGTGGCCGTGGAGTAACGGGAAGACAGCAGCAGCCTCTGAACGTGGGGGAGCGGGTGCGCGTGGTGGTGCGGACTGTTGTGGACGTGGAGTCACTGCAGCGTCATTACAGCTGTTGCTCTGCGTGTCTGTCAGGGATACAGAAAACAGAGCAGGCAGAGGGACGCTGTGTGTGTGTGTGTGGGGGGGTCATGCAGTCAGAAACACTAACAAGCAGTGAGGCAGGCAGGTTGACAGAGCAGTGGATTCAGACAGATTGATTCAGTGCATGGCAGCAGTGGGAGTCTATTTATAGCCCAAACAAACCAGTGAGGAGGGGGGGGTTGCAGCACATCCACCTTGTATGTCTGGGATATAAATAGAAAAGAAACTCCCCTCCTCTCTCCTCTGTTGTGACCAAGTGCTGCTGATGATGATTCAGCTGGACGGGCGTTCTACCTGTGTGTGAGTGAGTGCTTGTTTTCCTCCCCAGCAAATGTCTGCCTGCTTCCGTTATCTGTTCGACCGTCCATCTGCGTCTGCGAGGAGATGTTTTGATGCTCTGTGCGCGGATGCTCTCCTTTCAGCCTCCCATCAGCGTCCCTGGTGTTGACGGAGCGGAGGTCGAGGCCTTGACCCCGTTTCCTTCAGGTGGATGGATGTCTCTCCATCCACCTGTAGCGGGCAGGGATCTCTGCACACTGCTCAGTTCAAAGAGCTAGTAACTCCAACCTGATGGTTTCACGGCAGCCATCTCACTCAAGAGTCCTCTGGAGTTGTTATTTCATTGTACGTGTGTAAGGTCTATCGCAACAACAATTGACAATAGATGATGATGATCAGGCTTCTGTCATCTTGTTGACTGCGTCCATCCAGGTCAGGTTTCGAGTTGAGAGTGAACACAAGGTCAACAGCACAATGAAGGTGTTGGACAAGAAGAAACCGATCAGCTCAGCTAGTTCAATTAAAGTGAAAGCAAGATTCAGGGGATTCATTGTCTTGCCCAATACCCTCAAAGGTCCAGCGTGTAAGATGCAGGTGTTTTCCCTTGGCCCTGATGTTTAAACACTTTGTATTGACATCTGAGTGTTTATGACACCTTCTCTTCATGTTTGGAATGGGAGGATGAGGTGAGGTTGGAAAGTTCAAATCCAACTTAATACACTCAGTATTATTAAGACTGGTCCTCTCATTTCAACACTTAGAAAACTTCTAATCACTTCTAATACACGTTTAAACGTCACGCGTTACCTCTTTCACATCATGTAATCTGTACGAACTGACGCCTCAAACCCAAACGTTTAGTGAAACACTGATGTGAAAATGGAGCTGAAGCCAAATTTTGAAATGATAACAGAATGTTCTTTGGCATCCCCGATGTTGTGATCGAGGGTGTGGATCTGCAGTAACTGTCGTGTCAGCACACTGATACTCCTTCAGCTTTGTTTCCTCCCTTTTGCAGGAACTAAGGAATGATCATCAGGGAGTTAACGATCCTGTTATTTCTTCTGAGAAATTCCAACTCATTTATACAGAAACTTCTGTAAACAGTCAAATAAATATCTCCCCTATTGGAACAGTTTGTTCTTGGAAACAAACTGAGGGTAAACATGAAGACAAATGGCGGCGCTATTAACACAGTGTCAGCGTCTTCATTTAGTTTTGGCTTCACAACACTCAGAAATGACTCACAAAGTAGGAATAGATCTGTGGATTCACCTGCTTTCAGTTGGAATGTGTCTCAGGAACATGAAGAACAACAGGAATCGCTCATTCACTGCTCACAGGAAAAACAGCTATGTTCCCATTCGCAGCCTCTCAAACAAATGAAACCAGATGTATCACATACGATAAATGCATTAACCCCAATGTACTGCAGTCGTTTACTACTTCACAACCATGCCAAGCTGCACATGTGAAAGTTTGAATTAAGTGCCTCCGCGTGGGAGGAACAACCACAAAAATGTCATGATAATGCTGTCAGAGCGAAATCCCATTTAAATGACTGTCTGTCATCGATTACTGACTTCTGTAACTCTGAGTGTGAAGCTCTGGTCATTGACTGAGCCTCGGGTCTGCGGCTGATCACTCGCCTCACTGAGCAAACTGAATGGATTGAAAATAGGAAGCGTTCACATAGGCTGCCACTGACGTCAGCCCGCACCTACAGCAATAACATAATGGCTCATAATTAACCGGCTCTGTGTGTGGGAGACATAACAGGTCACCTTACTGCTGTCTTTGTTTAATGTGCATGAATCTTCGATTGACAGTGGAGACTGTTGAGTTGAGGCACATTTTTTTCCATTTCTTCCATCGCCTTGTTTAAACCTTGACTTTTCTCTGTCCTATCTTGTTGCTGTTGCTGTCCTTCAGTCTTAATGAATTGGAATATAACATCCATGGTCTTTTCCCTGTAGGATGACAGCATACTGAAGGAGATCGACATCAGCCACCATGTTAAGGAGGGCTGTGAGAAAGCAGACCCCTCTCAGTTCCAGCTGCTCAAAGTGCTGGGGCAGGGCTCCTATGGAAAGGTACAGATTACAGGCGACTGAGACCTACACACCTCTCAGCTCATGCCATCACGCCACGGGCCTGACTATAACATGCACTGCTCTCTGCAGTGAGCTGTATTATAGTACTGACTAGAATAAGATATTCCAAATTCCATTAAAAAAAATAATTTCATTAGGTAAATTTTTCAAAGACTGATTCTTTTTCCTTAGTGAAGTTTGCAGTTTTAAAGCAAAACTTTTTACAAATCTGAGGCAGATGTTCTGCCATAAATAGAAAGATATATAAATGGGTACATGCTGCACTAGTATACACACGTGGATTCTCTTTTTAGACTAATAGCTTCACGATGCTTTGCTCTATTAACCACTGCAATTCAACACATTTGTAAATTAATTTAAAGTTATGCTGGTTGTTAGACATGATGACAGTGTTTTGAAATCTTCTGAGTCAGAAAACGTGGCGATGTCAGTGATGGTGATGATTCCTCAGGTGTTTCTGGTGAGAAAAATCCGAGGAGTGGACAGAGGTCAGCTGTACGCTATGAAGGTCCTGAAGAAAGCCACGCTGAAAGGTACAAGTGAAACACTAATATTTAGGAAATATAGAAAACTCAAAGATATATTTTGTTGTAAAGTGTTTGTAGCATCTAAAAGCCTTTACTGAATCACTGAGTCTGTCACACTGAACAGCTTTGTTCTTTATCTGAGTGGACATTTGTTACGAGTTGTGTTATTCTCACAGTGACCTACTTTCGGGGGGATTTTAGGTAAAAGAGGTTCAGACTGGAACACTTGATTTTACCATTTATCGCACCAATGGGAAAACATTTGATCCATTCTTTGGATGTTCTGTGCAACTAAGATTAAACAGGGAACACATGCAGATACCCCCGCACCACCCCCACCACACCCAGTGGGTGTAGCGGCCAGGATTCCTGTGCTATTTGTTCAAGATGAGTACCAGTTACCAGAGCCGCGTTTGGACGCAGCCCTTAAAGCTGGAGGCTGGGGCGGAGGCACGTTACGTGGGATCAGAGGTGGTATTTAAATCAACTTTGATTGGTGCCTGACTGACCAGCACCTGTGAACCCGTCTGACAGCTGAGCACAGTCTGTACTTCTCATTCAGACAAACTGGTTTGAGTTGAACAGGATTATACTGGGGGTGCTTTAAAATCAGGCTGAGATGGCGTGTGCTGATTTAGTGTCTTAGTAGGAGCTTTAATCTCCTTAACCTGCGGCCCCCAGAACTGAAATGTGGAAATATGGTCTCCTCCTGTCGAGGAGGCAGATGCTGCGGTAACTCTGTTATGGACCCTGGAACGCTGAGATGGCTCTAATTCCATCGCCACGCTTTCAATTAACTAAATGCAGTTTGATCGTAAATAAAACATACACACGGTATTAGAGGCTCAACACATTTCATCCGCATTTAGGAACTGAATGTAACGGCATTAATCAGAGTGCTCTTTGCCCACTGTGTCCTGTTCAGTTCGGGATCGCGTGCGGTCCAAGATGGAGAGAGACATTCTGGCGGAAGTGAACCATCCATTTATAGTTAAACTGCACTACGGTGAGTCGGACTGACTGACGGGTATCCATCCCTCGGCAGTAGTGTCTCTACATGTGACAACTCAGAAAAGGAATGCTACAGAATGAATGTCAAGTGTTAAAGAATTGTTCGGAATAATTATGATAATAATATTCCAATCAGAGCATTTCAATGTATTATATCTTATTTCTTAAGGAATTCTAGTAACCTCCTTTTAAATAAGGAGGTTGATAAAAACACAGTTTCAGATGAACTGATTTGTGTTGCAGCCATTTAGAAATGTAAAACAGTGTAGAGTTAGTTTCACCTCAATAGTTAGTTTCACCTCAATTTCATCTCAACACCTCAGGACAAATTCACATTAAATAAATAAATAAATGAAAGCAGCTCAAGGTGATTGTCTGAGGAGTTTAAAATTCTGAATTTAAAACCGTGTGTGTGTGTGTGTGTGTGTGTGTGTGTCAGCCTTCCAGACAGAGGGAAAGCTCTATCTGATCCTGGACTTCCTGCGAGGAGGAGACCTTTTCACTCGCCTGTCAAAGGAGGTAGGTCTGGACTGATCTGGCTCCTTCTATCTCCATACGCTTTTATTTTCAAGGTCCATCATATATATATATATATATATATATATATATATATAACACGACTCAAGAGGAGTGAATATACTTACCATCACTGTTTTGTTTTGTCTGTCACCTCCATCACTGTGATACTGATACGTCTGTCAGTGAACACAAGACTTCACAATCTTCTATCTCGTATCTTTACCTTCATTAGCCAGTTGTCATCCACACCTCTGCTTGTTCCAGGTCATGTTCACAGAGGAGGATGTGAAGTTCTACCTTGCAGAGCTGGCCCTGGCCCTGGACCATCTCCACAGCCTGGGCATCATCTACAGGGACCTCAAACCTGAGAAGTACATAAGGCTGCCAATAGTTTGCAATTATTTATTTCACAACATTATTCCAAAGCCGTATTGTTATGTCAATTTGACCCAACAGTATTCTGCTGGATGAAGAAGGACATATAAAGATAACAGGTCAGTGCATCTAACCACAAACCATCAATATATTCCTTTCTGTTACTGTGTTCTGTGATTTTTGTCATGACACAGTTCTGTCTCCTCTCTGTCCCCATCGTCCAGACTTTGGATTGAGTAAGGAATCCATCGACCATGATAAAAGGGCTTATTCCTTCTGTGGGACAATAGAGTACATGGCTCCAGAGGTTGTGAACAGGAGGGGACACACACAGAGTGCTGACTGGTGGTCTTTTGGGGTGCTCATGGTAAGAATCAATATAAAAAACAGCAGGCATAAAATAAATATTATATTTATTGGACAAGGACTCAGCATGTGCAGGTGTACTCATTGTCTTAATTTGGACTTTTTTTCTGACAGTAAATGTGCTTCATGCTCGTATGTGGCAGACAGGCCCCATCACTTTCAGTTATCGTGCGTCTGCCGGACTCTGTCTGTGTTGTTTGTCTGGTGGCTTATTTTTTACGCATAATGAAAAGGAGATTAACCGTCACTGACAGCTGGCAGTTACATCAGGGCACCAGGGAAAGGTGTCTCCCCCCTCTCTGCCCTCGGCAAGTCTTTAGCATTTAGAAACAAAACCAAAAAAATCCAGACTCCAGACGCGTCTGAATTCTGCTGCTGAGCTGCACAGGAGTTTGAACATTTAAAGGCAGCAGCTGAAGGAGCTCATGTTTAGATTAAAGCAGCATTCATTCATTGTAGTGTAATGTTTGAGACAGGCAGGGCTGTTAGAATGGTGCTGGAGGCTGCTGGCACTTCAGACATAGCGACAGATTTGTTGCCACTCCTAAAAGTTCCCAGGCTGTTTTTATCAGCTCCATTAATCTGTAGCGGAGCAGAGTTATGCATCCATGCAAGACTTATATCACATTCCTCTTTTATTTATCACATATGTATCTTTAGTTTTACTAGAGACAGCGGCTCCCTGTTTTGGGTGTGGACTGATGATGTTTTTATCACATTCCATGATTTTATACCAAGCTCAAATAGTAGTTACAAACAGCTCCTCCTCACTGAATGACCGACCAGTGAATGCAGTATAAAGGTTTGTGACCGTCCTCCCTGCTGGAATGTTCTGATCCTTTGCTCTCATCTGTTTCCCAGTTCGAGATGTTGACAGGGTCTTTACCATTCCAGGGAAAAGATCGAAAGGAAACAATGGCGTTCATATTGAAGTAAGACTAATAACCACTGTTATTCTTCCAGCCCCTCATTCATCACCAGTGTCTGGATACAGATGTTGAAATTAAATCCTTTTTTTTTTTTAGCTTTTAACCTGTGGGTTGTTTTGTGTTCCCAGGGCTAAACTGGGAATGCCCCAGTTCCTCAGCCCTGAGGTGCAGAGCTTATTAAGAGCACTCTTCAAGAGGAATCCTGCCAATCGACTAGGTAGTGTATACAGACGGGGGCGTCACATGGAGGCACAGTAAGGCTGGTGATGATGCTATGGAGGGTTTTCCCAGCTGCTCTGTGAAATGATGTGTGCAAGCTGCCAAATCACCACGCTGGTCCGTTACAAACAAAACACGCGTTCCTGTGTTCATTCTGCCTGTTTGTCGATTCAGTATGTAATTAATAGGTGTTTTTGCCAAACAGATGCACGATGAACAATGACACCATTCTCTCCATCTGTGTGGCTGATAGGTGCGGGACCAGATGGGGTGGAGGAAATAAAAAGACATCGCTTCTTTGCGTCAATCGACTGGAATGTAAGTAAAATATCGTTCTTCATTCGGAGGCATTTTAATCCATCTACAGGCCTGTGTTTTTACAATGATGCCTCTTATCTTGCCGTGTGCTCTTCACAGAAAATGAGTGATCAGCTTTCGGCACGAGTAAAACCAATGTTGCTTGTTTACACTGGTTGCCGCAGTGAGAACAAGTCCAGACCAGTTTGCATGAGTATGTATGAGTAAAAGTTTGGGAAGACGCTGCTCATAACGGCCCTCTGGACGCCGCAGTTGTCTCACAGCATCGAAATGCTGCAGCTGTTCATCCACTTCCTCTAAAGAAGCAGACAGTCGTGAATCATTAAACGTCCTCATAGTCAAAGTTTTTGTTTAGTGCCAAAATCCCAAACTTCCCTTCGTGGGTGTCTTACCCAACATGAGTGGAACTAATCCTCTTATCTCTAATAACCTTACTCAGGCAGAAAATGTATTAATGTGCAAAGTCTCCAGCTCCAATCGCAGCCCCTTGATATCGTCATTTAACCTTGACATCCACCCGATGTGGGCCGCTTAAAAAGAATCATTCTTCCAGCTGTGAGCTTCTGTTTGAGAAGCCTGTCAAACATCACAGAGCCGTGTTCTGTGGCACACGTCAGGGGCGTTCACGCTGCACGGGCTGGCGAGAGCAGCTGAAAGCAACGCAGCAACATTTCATCAGTGAAGAGCAGAGCACTTACGTAACTGCTGCATATGGGCTGATGACAGGGTTTTATTAACATCGTGTTATACAGTGTGAATGTGAATGTGACCTTTCCCCTGTGGATCCAAGAAACATGGGCGTCCTGCCTGGGACGCTCATCACAGATATTTTATCTGTATTCATAGTAAGCATTGTTTCTGTAGTATAGATACATGTAGAGTCTACAATAAGCAAAAAGTAACTTGAGAGAATTTGTTTTGAATTCATACGGGAGCTGTTCGGAGGGCCTGTGATTTATCCACTGTTGTGCGAAGTGATGCTCTCATCTCTGACAAAATCCGCCATTATCTGCTTCACATGCTCGCTAATCTCTGCCCTCGCCACTGGCTCCGACATTAGTCCTCACTATTACTTTTACTACCTTCACGCCTCCTGCCAAACACAACATTTTGCCATTTACAGATGGTGTCGCTGGCTTGATGTGGCAAGCCGTCGGTAAGAGGCTTACACTCCCCTCCACACTATGCTAATTAAGTCACTGTGCAGCAGCATCAGGCCCGACGAGGCCTCTCCGCAGCCACATCATCGTCGTGTTCATCACAATCTTGTTTGACTTCTTCCTAAACCTTCTTTGAATTTTGAGGAATTCCTTTTGTAAAGCAGACAAAAGTGATAAACATCGCAGCAGCTGCGCAGCAGGGACGATGTCAATTAGAAATCCAATAATTAAAATCAGTGTGTGTTTGATTCACCGTGAACAAAGCTTTAAGCAAATGTTTTTCCCATGATGCTCTCCTCTGTTGCAGCTATGTCTAAACTGATATCACAAAGGTGACATCTGTAGGCCATACTTGGTACTACAATAACTCAGATTTAAATAAATGATCTGAATTCTCGTCTCGTAATCTGTTGCTGTTGTCGTTGTTTTTTTTTGTAGAAGTTGTACAAGAAGGAAATGAGGCCTCCCTTCAAACCAACTGTAGGGAGACCAGAAGACACATTTCATTTTGACCCTGAGTTCACCTCCAGAACACCAACCGGTAGCCAACACACAAACACGCACTTATATAATGTAAATACTGGCATGTATATAATGCATAGATTAATGTTTGTATCTCTGTGCGTCTGCATATCCAGATTCCCCAGGCATCCCTCCCAGTGCGAACACACACCAGCTCTTTCGAGGTTTCAGCTTTGTTGCGACGACTCAAAATCAGGAGGCCAGTGTTGCTCCGGTAGCGACCTCTCGTCAGGAGGTGACCAACATGGACCCTATAGCACAGGTACTGCATTAACCTGCTACAGGTGTAACTAAGAGACTTATCAGGCTCACAGATACAACGTTTTCTCTGAGCCACACACCCAGTGACTCTCTGTGATGCCTCCTGTTCCCTGCAGCATCTCCGTGGTGACGTAGCGTTCAGTGATATTTACGAGCTGAAGGAAGAAGTGGGACAGACCGCGACCTCTGTCAGCAGAAGGTGTCTGCACAGAGTTACTGCTGTGGAGTATTCAGTCAAGGTACTGGACACTGAGCCTCACACAGAGTGTGCAGATGTTCTAAAGGTAGTTTAGTGGTTTTGTGGTTTCCTCTGAGAAAAGATCAGATCAGATATTACCTGTAGAGAATTTAATTTAATTTATAGCAAAAAAAACCCAAAACAAAGTGAACATTAATGATTTAATTCTGGATGATGGATTATTAAATAAAACCTCTGAAACAACCTGCTTATTTCATCCTGGTTGTCTCTCTTTTTCCAGATAATTGAAAGAGCGAGGAAAGATCCATCAGAAGAGATTGAGATTCTGTTGAGATATGGACAGCATCCAAATATCATCACTCTGAAGGACGTAAGTGTGACACCACCGTGCCTCACGCGTTACCACGAACATTCAGCGAGAGATCTTTGTTTACCACATCACGAAATAGCAGACATCTTACCTTTCCTTCTGCTTTTTACAATGGTGTCGGCACACTTCTCCATGCAGGTGTTTGATGATGGTCAGAGTGTTTTCCTGGTCCAGGATTTACTGAGAGGCAAAGAGCTGCTGGACAGAGCTCTGACGGTGCCAAATTTCACAGAGAGGGATGCATCAGACATCGTCTGCACGCTGGCCAAGACTGTGGAATATTTACACTCACTGGGGGTGAGACAGAGACTCTAAACACAGCACTTCACGGTGCTGTTATACTGACTCCCAAAATACTTAATGTGTCAGCTAGCTTTATAAATGCAGCGGCGGTAAAAGCATTTTGTTGCCCTGTGAAAATCATCTACTGTTCACGTGCTCCTGTCTTTGTGTGTCTCGCTCCCTTTTCTAGGTCGTGCATCGAGACCTGAAGCCCAGCAACATCCGCTACTGTGATGACAGCGGACGCGCCGAGTGCATCAGAATTTGTGATTTTGGATTTGCCAAACAGCTCAGAGCTGAAAATGGCTTGTTGATGACGCCGTGTTACACAGCTACGTTCATGGCTCCTGAGGTATGTCAGCCATCGTTATCCAGGGTCTGCAGTTATCAAACAGTCATCAGAAATACCTCCCAACATGCTTTTGTCAGAGGAACTGGTCCCACTGTGGAACGTTCATGTGTGCGCAGGTTCTGAGGAAACAGGGTTATGATGCAGCCTGTGACATCTGGAGTCTGGGGATCCTACTGTACACCATGATAGCTGGGTCAGTTTAAAGTCCCCCTCTATTCTAGAAACTTTTCTGTACCCTCTACCTTATTCTCTGTTACTCACCACTCAGTTTTATGTCCATATTGTTCAGGTTCAGCCCGTTTGCCAGCAGCCCTGAGGACACAGCCGAGGAAATTCTGGCTCAAATCGGCAGCGGGAAAGTCACAATCACAGGAGGGAACTGGGACCTGGTGTCAGACGCTGCCAAGGTGATAGTTGTACATTTTGGGGGGGGGGGGGGGGGGGGGGGGGGGGGGGGGGGGGCTGTTGCTGATATTATAATACAATTATTGTTTAAATATGCAAATACAACCGGTGTGTGTCTCTGTACTGTGTGTGTGTGATAGGACATTGTGATGAAGATGCTCCATGTGGATCCTCACCAGCGCCTGACTGCTCCCCAGGTACTACATGTATTATGATGGATAATATGGCTGTTTATGTGTGTTCTTTGATGCTAATCATCCTCACTGTGCTGACTCTCAGGTTCTCCGTCACCCCTGGGTTGTAGAGAGGGACCAGCTCTCTGACAGAGCTCTCACCAGACAGGATGCACTCACCGTCAAGGTTAGACCATGTGTGCGTGTCTGTGTGTAGCTCACCATTACGATGGATGTACTATCTCTGTAGTCATGCCATATTAATACAAAATTTAAAATATGAATGTGTGAGACACATGTGAATGAGTGCGTGAGATGAAAGAAGGGATGCTTGAAGGGATGCTGTGGAAAAGGGCAACCCCCCCCCAGGCATTTAATTGCATTAATAGGAAATTCTGGCTCAAATCGGCAGCGGGAAAGTCACAATCACAGGAGGGAACTGGGACCTGGTGTCAGACGCTGCCAAGGTGATAGTTGTACATTTTGGGGGGGGGGGGCTGTTGCTGATATTATAATACAATTATTGTTTAAATATGCAAATACAACCGGTGTGTGTCTCTGTACTGTGTGTGTGTGTGTGATAGGACATTGTGATGAAGATGCTCCATGTGGATCCTCACCAGCGCCTGACTGCTCCCCAGGTACTACATGTATTATGATGGATAATATGGCTGTTTATGTGTGTTCTTTGATGCTAATCATCCTCACTGTGCTGACTCTCAGGTTCTCCGTCACCCCTGGGTTGTAGAGAGGGACCAGCTCTCTGACAGAGCTCTCACCAGACAGGATGCACTCACCGTCAAGGTTAGACCATGTGTGAGTGTCTGTGTGTAGCTCACCATTACGATGGATGTACTATCTCTGTAGTCATGCCATATTAATACAAAATTTAAAATATGAATGCAAATCTAACATTAAAAATGAATGTGAAACATGAAGATGAGTACTACCTGTGATTTAAATACTTTCCTATCCCTTAAATATATTTAAATATATTCATGAATGAAAACCTTGAAGCAGAGCTTGAACTTTGAAATAATTTTCATTAAAGGTTTTTAAATATACCAGCTGTATCTATCAATTATTTTGAAATGTCATCTAATTAATGTGCACGTTTTACTTTAGCATCAGTAAAATGTTTGTAATTTAGTTTAGTGTAACTTGTTTCACTAATTGTCCAGTAGGTGGAGCTCTTTGGTAGTTATTGTTGGATGTGGGCTTCACAACAACGCATTCACTTCGCCCAGCCAATGTTATAAACTGTCTGCTTACTGTGTTCCACCAGGGGGCGCTGTCGGCCACCTACTCTGCTCTGAAACGCTGCGCTCCCACTCCCGTCCTGGAGCCGGTCCAGGCCTCCAGCCTGGCCCAGAGGAGAGGGATGAGGAAACTGGGGAGTCCGGAATCCAGATCAGACGCAAAAATGAAGGAGTAACTCACAGAAATGAACTGAGGGACAGAATCTGAAAGAGAGAAAAAAATCTTTTCTTATTTTGAAAAGCACAAACCTTGTGACAACATGCTCCAGGCCTGTGACCTGAATGTCAGAGAAAGCAGGATATTCAACACATGTGAGCGTTACCAGAAACTTGGTTGCAGGTTTTTTTTATTTAAATAAACATAAAACTAAATAAACTAAACCCATAGCATTGGCTTTAATATTAGATCATAACATTGACCACGCACTCAGACATTTCCAGTTTGAACATCTTATAAAATGACCAGTGATTTTTATCAAACATTTAAGGCAAATGCTCATATCTACCTATTTTTAATCATACACATATAGTGCAATATATACAGATGCACTGTAACCTGCCTTGATCCACGTAGAAGCTGACGTAACCGGGAAGATGTCCAACACAAACAGAGAACAACAGTTTTCTATGCCACACAACAACAGGCCAAGTAGTCACCGGACTTTAGTTTCCTTATTGAGCAAATGCGTGTACGTCATGGACAGATAAAACGACGCCATCTGTCATTACACTCAAATTTCTCTGTCCTGTCAGTCTTCTTAACTCTGCAGTTATGCATGTTACAGGCGTTAATATCCTACCAAAGGGAGTAGAACCGATACCATTGAAGTCTTACTGTTCATAATAAGTGTACTCATTTCACTGTATGTGTTGTCGTCTTCCATAAACGCAGCTTTTGCTTCTTTCTAAAAAGATAAAATGTTTAGTATGTCACTGCTGCACTTCCCTGTCCAGGTTGGAACAGTCGTGTATGGAATAGTCGTGTTCATGCTTAGTTTGTTGTGCGTTTTCATAACGTATTCCGGCTTCAGTGCAGTCTTAAATCTGGAGAGCAGACTCATTGTGCTCGGGTGTGTCAGCCAGTGAGATCTTCTTCATTCTGTGTGTGTTTGTGCTCAGCAGCGTGCCGATGGTGTCTAAAAGCCAAAACGTTTGAGAACCCCTGTGTCAGAGGTTTGCATACACGTGTATTGCTGCTGCCCCTGATTGTATCTAATGAGCTGTACAGTACATCCCCAAATACGAGGTAAGACTGAGCGGCGCGCTGTGCAGACGTGAGAGCACAGTAGCAGCGGCTGGTGTACAGGTTACCAGTAGGAATCTAGATGATGCCACTCCACAGTAAATATGCATACCTACTGGTCAGAGGCAAAACAATATATACATATTGCGTGTAACCAATAACTCTGTAGCGACAATACAGTATTTTCTGTACATATGTTATTCCCTGAACAGCTGTGTGAGGTGGAGCTGAGACTGATGAGATAAAGAGGTAAAGTTGTAAATACTGTTTCATTCTTTGAGGAGGTAAATAGGTCAGGATTGTGTAAATATACTGTGCAGCACACGCACCAGCAAACACTAACACTGTACATATTGTGTTTGCAGATATATTAATGGTACATGCAGCGTTATACTGTGACGTGCATCCATCGCTCAGAGTGTACATACTGTCTATACCCGGCCAACCAATTCAATAACTGGCTGGAATGCCAAAGTTTTACAAATAAAGGAAAAGGATAGAAATTAAATTGAAATGAATGCAAGTGTTTTTATTCCTGAATGCTATTACTGAGGGTGTTTGTGTGTGTGTGTGTGTGTGTGTGTGTGTGTGTGTGTGAGTGTGCGCGAACAATCAGGATGTTTGGCTCAAATAAGTAAACAAAGAAAGCAATTTAAATTCATATCCTGTTGCATTAATTTGTATAGTCATTAATATTTCATTTTAAGCCATAATCTAGAAAAACAAAGCAATAACACAATTGCAGAATTCTGCTTCATATTTCTGAAACTATAAAACGATGAAGGCTGAGCAGAACCGATGGTTGAATAAGCAGTAAATGATAAGGCAGACCTGTTTGGTTTAACAGTTTGTTAAAAAGCATAAAACAAAGTGATGCTATCATGCAAATAAGCAAGTGAAAGCATAGCTCCAAGGACAAATAAGAAGACATAGAACAATTCATTTAAAATATTCAGAGTCACACCTAAAGTAAAGAAAAATGCCTAAAATCAATAAATCACTTAGTCTGTTAAGGAAGAAAACAGTTCACCTGAAACATTAAAAAAAACCTTCCAGGTATAAATGACATATTGATGTTCATATTGAGCTCCCCAAGTCTGGATAATCCCCCACAGATAACATGGAGTCAAACACATGGACACAGTGCACTCTGTCCATCACACATCACGCTCACACTGCTGTCAGGGGCAATATGGGGTTCAAACATCTCGCCCAAGGACACTTTAAGGCCAGGAGTGGTGGCCAGTGGACGACCAACTCTACCTCCCGTTGATGTTAGAAATATAATACCTCCTCCTCATTTTCGGACACCAGAGCATTATTATTGTTGCTGTTTTGATCGAGGTAAGTTGCTGTTTCTAACCTTTCTCTCCGTTCACGATCGCGTGGCAGCCGTCACTTGTTAGAGCCACTAGATGGCAACCAATCACAGCCGTTTCTCTCCTTGTCTCTTTCCATTTTCTTTGAAAAACTTCTCCCTTTAGATCCATAATCTCTGAAAAAAAAGAAAGAAAAAGAAGAGCGTGAAAAAAAGTCTTTAATTTATATGAAGCACGGTGCTCACACTCTGTTCCATAAAAGCTTTTAGCAGGTGCTGAGCTGATGTGTCAGGTGGGTGTGGCCGGCTCATCAGGCCTGACATTTAAGTGCAGTAGTGCTCTGAGCAAAAGGATATGAGTAGATACAGATGACAAGGCCCCCTGCGAAGATGATTGCAGTGGAGTGACAAGAGGAGAGCAAACAACAGATCGAGGAAGGAGAACATGTCAGGAGGGGACACATGAAAGGCAAAAGGAAGAGAGGAGAGCAGCTTCCAGAAACAATAACTCAACCCAACAATTACAGTTCCCTCAGAATTTAGATTATCTTTCATAAAAGGGAGAACTTTGATTTTCTACTTTCTGCCCATTACGACTTGTTTCTTCAAGTTAAAATAGTTTCTGTCCTCAACACTTTACCAAAATGATACTAAACTACCAAAGTGACACTGAGCAAAACACTGAGTTATCCACGTAAAGCACTGAGAAAGACCTCACAATGTACAAGATGTACAAGCGACATTTATAATATGTGGCGGCTAAAACTTCATTTTATCTTTTTATTTATCTACGCATTTTTTTCTTGTAATTACCTTTCCTTTTTTAGTAGTTTCATTATTTGTGAGCACAATCCTTTTGTTTTTTGATACATAAATACATAAATATCATTAGGCTGCTACATGTAGTTTGTACACATTAGAAAAGCAAATGTAAAGTTGTGAAAACTTTAACGTAATAGGTTTGTTTTTTTTTTCATTGTTTGAATACAAGTGAAAACAATGTTATGTATATATTCCTACAGGTTTCAGGTTTTCTATTTTCAATTTTAAAGCCATATCTTTTACACACAAATGCAGTTTTTATAGTTGATTGCTGAAACCAAGACATCAATTCTATGATTTGCACAGAGCCATCTAGTGGAGGGGGATGAATTCAAACAAACGAAAGCACCTCATCTAATTCATGTTAAATGGTTGAATTCAAATCACAGCAGTTTGGATTGTAAAGCTGTATCTGTTTGTCCTCTAAAGATTCCCTGTACAATAGAGGCTCTACAGACAAGTGACATGCACTCCCTTGACAAGGACGGAGATCCCACCACCTATGGCACTGGGTGAAGGAGACAGACAGACACACACACACACACACACACACACAATAACCCTCGGACACCCTGTGGCACTGCAGCTAGACCTGCCACTCGGACGTTCACCGGATCAGACGGACAAATCTCTAACAGACGGCTCCTGACACAGAGATTATCACCGTGACAGGAGAAGTGTGTGCAGCTGTGGGTGGTGGAGTTTACAGCGGGGGACCGAGGGGGGAGGTATGGTGGTGGGAGGGTGGGAGGCTATTTGTACATTCACACATTCACCTCTTATCTCCCACTGCAGAGGGTCCATAAAAAGTTACTTCGGCTTGATATACCTGTGGTTGTACTGACTGTCCATTAGTGTGTGCCAACCCTCTTTCTCATCCTTTAACTTCAGATTTGTTTCGACGAAAGCCTCCCATATAAGTTGACCTCAATAATGAACGTCCACAGGTACAGTCTGCCTGTGGCGAGGTGGCGAGCGGCCACTGTGGATGAGATGACGGGACGCAGGTTAATATTCCCTGGCACAGTTTTGAACTAAGTACAAATTGCCACAGTCAAGGCACTATAATCATGTAATCCAAACACAAATACACTCACGAGTCAAAGGTGCCAGTGGAGGATAAGTGAAGCTCCGCAGAAAGTCAATTAATCTTTTCAGCAGCCCCCCCTCCCTTCTTCCCTCCGCCCTGCTTAAAAGCTTCATTTACCTCCTATGGAGAAGAGATAGAAACACCATTAGTGAGATGATGGCAGGACTGGAAAGGGGGAAAGGAGAATCTCACAGTTGGATGAGCTGAAACAGTATAGGCCGCCATCTCCTCAAAAAGTATGTGTGTGTGGGGGGGGGTGCGAAAAGGCGAGAGCATCTTCTGCGTGGATGAGCTCAATTAGGTTCTGTCTTGATTATCAAAGGTAGTGGTGTACGCAACTTTTAAGGCGGAAGTGTGCCTCGAATCCCGGGGATGGCGGAGGGTGGGCCGACCCCGCAGAGAGAAGCAAGAGTTGGCCAGACAGTGGTGGAGATGTGGCCGAGAGGCTTTCTGCTGCATTAGCGGGGATGAGACCCGACCATTATTTTCCATATCTAAGCTGATGTCTGCGTGGGTCTGTACGTGTGTGTGTGTGTGTGTGTCGCATGGGACCCCAGCTGGATACATGATATTCATGTGTGTTTACGTGCACACGTTTGGGTGTGTGAAATGCCAGTGAGCATATAGGTTCTGCTTCACTGAGCTCGGCTGGAGCACAATTGGGGTTCTTCCTGTGCGAAGGAGGTCAAAACAAAAACACACACACACACACACACACAGATTCAAAGACAAATAAGGAAGTTTGGCTGAATGCACATGACTCCGATAATCAAACAGTATGTAAATGAGAAAGTTTCTTCATCTGTGCTGAGAGGAACAATTCCCCTATGAATGTCCATTATCAGAGTGAGTCACACTGTGGAGGCCTGTGAAATCTGTCGCGGTGGTCTGTGTTTTTCTTGACATTTCAATTCAAGCCACCTGCAGTTTTGAAATTACAGGTGCAAAATACACAGTCCTCGCCCCGGCTCATCTTAATCACTGCATAGGGCTGAGCTCAGGGCAGCGGGGCTTTACACGGGGGTAATAAAGTTGCCGTTAGAAGAAGGTCAATCTGAAGTGCTCGACAGAGAGAGGACAGAAAGCCCCGGGGCTGAGGACATGAAGGGGAAACTGCAGGCAGGAGGCCCAGTCCCCATCTTCTTAATTACAAAGAGCTTCCAGGCGTCGGCCCTGAGGACTGATACCAACATGCATGTCGTTCAATACGAGCACCATTACATGCTCTGTGCAGTGCAGACTCCTTCAGGGGATGACGGGCTCGGGGCTGCCTCGAAAGGCAAACCCGCCACTTAGCAGGCTGCAAACAGTACCAATGGCCACAAGCTTTGCTTTGAGTTACTGTAGCTATGCCATGAGAGTGTGTGTGTGACTCCATGTGTCTGTGTGCCAGTTTGTGCTCGTCCAGTGTGTGTAAACAAATGTTTTGTCCCAGTTAACTAGGTCCCAGTCGGACTAAACCCATTCGGCATTGGTCCGCTGGTGCTGGTGTGTATGTGCTTGGATTTGCAGGCAGCAATACGTGAACATAAATATACGCAGGCAAGTGTGCGAATGTGGCAGCCAGGGGGATAGCATGCTGCCGCTGCTGACACTGGGCCTGTCTGCCTGGTGTGCCCCTTTCTGCACCAGTAAAGCTGGCACTGCCTCCTGCCTCTGCCCAGCAGAGTCGCAGTGCGCCAGCTGGGCGCTACCAGGAGAGGCCCTGCAGAGAGAGGACGCAGGTCAGCCGTGACGGAGGGACAGACAGACAGAGAGAGAGAGAGGGAGAGAGAGTTGTGGAGTGTCAAGGTTCTGACTGAGCGAAGGGAGATAAACATACCCAGAGAGGCGAGTTATGAATTTAGAGGGAGAGGGCATGGAGGTGAGAAAAGAAAGAAATATCCTGGAAATGGAGAGAACCCCCCATGACAGTTCTGATTTGACATCGTTTTCAGGTGCTGTCTCTGGACCACTTTGTTTTTTGCTGGTTATTTTTGACATTGCACCCTGTCTGCTACTTTAATACAGCTAATGTCTGACAGCTAGGATTTGCTCTACTATGGAAACGAAGCATCAAAACATGCAAGCCAAAGATATTTATCCTTGCCGAGGTTATTCAAAATAAAACACACACAAACATCTAGTCACATACTTTCCCTGTACTGTCGGTTGCAGTTTTAGGATCACAGACACTCAGAATGCTCTGCATTATTATTAAAACACTGCACTAATTTTTCACACATCTGCATTTTTTAATTTTCTGGAAGTCGCAGTTCTGTTGTTAAGCAAAAAATTAAAACAAACTGTTTCTTACTACAGTTCTCGCCAGTCAACACAAAAAAATAATTCATATTATAATTTGGGTAAAATGCTCATTTTCACACAACATTATTGTAATCCCAAAAAAATGTAATTCTCTGACTTTAATTGTATTTTAGTAAAATTTAAAAAAATTAAAAACACATCATGACTGGAAATGTAAATACAGACTGTAAAAATGAGGATTCATTTGTATGCATTTTATATAGAGACTTTTCTCCTCTGTAAAAATCTTTTGTGCCACATGAAAATACATTTTCCATTTCTGTTAATCAATTAGACCAATTTCAAGCCACCTCTTCTGTTAGAAGATTTTCCGTCTCCTGGCAGCCACTCAGCGAGGTGGAACAAATGAAGTTTTCATTTCTAACAGCTTGTGTAAACTACTTTCATTGGAGGACTCACAAATATATCCGGATTTATTTTTTATCAGGAGAGCTGGTATTTTCAAATTATAAACAAAAAGAGAGTTAAGAATGAGACATAAGCTTGTTTGATGAAACACCTCGCGAGGAGCTGTTTTTCCTGGTTTGCTAACCCATGTGTAAATAACACTTTCTGCAATGTACAGTGATTAGGGGAATTAGAGACCTGCTCAAGGATATCACAGTGTGTGCTCCACCAGGACGTTACGCTGCAGTGTACAATGTCAGACATCCACAGTGGGCTGTTACCCCTTCACATGATGAAACACAGCTCCTCTGAGAGACACAGCTAGAAGTCATTTTTTAATCCCAATAATTTACATAACAAACTTTAAGTCATATCCGAAAGTTACCACTAATCTGCTTTTATTTATCTTTTGTAAGAAAAACCAGATGAATGTCTCCTCAGCAAATACAAGCACACACATCTGAGCTTTTTAATTATTTCCATACACTGCATTTACTGCGTGGATCGTGCTTTACTCCACACAGCTAACGCTCAATGAGTGACACACACTGGAATGAAATGAGGGAATTACAGCTCAGCCTGATGTTTATGTTCACTTAAATTAAACTTCTGCTGAAGTTGATTCCTCTGCCACACAGACTTCACACTTCTTCAGTCCAACAGGCACAGTTCAAGGGTCGAGTGATGAAAAGACTTAAATGTGAAAGGAGACATGGTGAAGGTGGCAGCTAACTATCAAAGGAGGAGGGAAAAAAAGAACCCGAGGAGAGAGTGCAGCTTAATGGCCATACACTGGATTTACACACTATAGCACTCCCTTCGCTGTGAGTCAATTTGCAAACTAATGAGTTTAAAGAGGTGACAAACAACAGCAGAGTCATGTCAAAGGTCTGCAACCCTTTCACTTGAGCCTTAATCTGGGAGATTAGGACCAAAAAGAACAAAATCCTGCTGAGGTCCTGGATAACGCAGCATTAAGAAGATGTGCGAGCAGGACAGTGATGCACAGTGACGACGGCCCTGTTGTCATTGGCTTTGTATAAGGGACCAAAATATTTCTGTGATTTATCTTTAAGATTTCTCTCAACCAAACTCGATGTGTTAAAACAATGATTCTCAAATGGGGTCTGTGGACCTGTGGCAAGAGATCCATGATTCCCAAAAGTTCCCAGATTCATCAGATTCAAATCATATGAGTGTTCTGTGTTGGTGCAGTGAAAATAATTTGAATACACAGCTACTATCTTTCTAAGATTGGGTCATTCTTTCACAAGGTACAAATACAAATTTAAACATATGCTGCCTCATATTATTCCAAGAGATCCATACTGTTGTTCCTCGGTGATAAAAGAAAGTTACATGTACGGGACATAACATGGCGGAGGCTGGTCCCTTACACCACCGTCATATCTCCATGTCATCCTGGAGCTGAAAGCTTGACTCTGCTGCGGCGCAGAGCCTCAGCGTCATCACTGAAGAACCAGAATCAATGAAGAAGTCGTTACATCAGCAGGAGCAAAGGCCCCGAAACACCCTCACCTCATCACCTCCTTCCACTCCCACCCTGCCCGGCCCACCACATACTCCCTACCCCAGCCCTCGCCTTCTCCAAAGCGGCCTCACTCTACCATACCCCCCCCCCCCCCCCCCCCCCCAAAGCGGCCCCCCCCTCCCATCCCCCCCCCCCCCCCCCCTCCTCTGTGGGCCCTGGGTCCTCTGGCTGGGGCAGGCTGGCACAGCTGTGCCGGGAGCCGTGCTGTCACAGGCGGTTAGGGTGACAGCCACTCACACTTCATAATGTCCCTCTCACAGGTCACCGAACGACAAGCTGGGTCACCCCGCTCCAGCAGGCAGCCCCAGGGGAAGCAGAGTCCACCCCCCCCACAACACAGCCACCACCACCCCCCCCATCCCTCCTGCACCCACCACCTTTCCATCAAAACCACCTCCCCCTACCCTATGGCCTAGGAGAATAGAGAGACGGGAGAGGGCAGGTGGAGGGAAGAGCTGCTCCATCCCGCTGCTGGACCGGAGCTCTACACACCAGGGTCACGGTTAGGGGGGTGGGCACGCCTCTGCTCGCGCCCCGCACACAGAAGGACGCTAGGAGTGAGTCCCAGGGTCGGTGTGAGCTGCCCACAGTGTAATTCTAGACTTCAGAAGAGTGTGATGATGCACCGCTGCTGTTGACACTGCAGAGCTTATGGAAACAGAGGACTGAGACATGGATTAGGATTATTTTGTTTTTACATGAACCACAGCACCTTGAAAATAATGATTCATTTCCTTGTCCTCATCCACGTGGGTGAATTGGTTTCGTATGAAGTGGGTGGTCACAGGAGAGCAACCACACGCTCTATGTCTGCCATCCAACTGTCATTAATGTGCATCACCTCTGCACTCAGAGAGCAACACCAGGCTGACCAGACAGCATTAAGAGCCACATCAACAGGCTCACACTGCAGCTATTTCTAATTTCTTTGCCATTTTCAACAAATGCAAAACTTTCAGGTCTTTACTGTAAAATCTGTCAATGTTGTATATGTCACTGGAATTAAGCTGTTGGGCCTAATGAGTCTTACAATATGTGTATTGTTATACAATTTAAATTAAACTAGAAACAATGTCAAATTTAAGAATGCAGAGACCACAGTAAATGCATTAAAACTGCATAGAGATCCAGAAAGCAGCAACTATATGCAAAGTGTTCACAAAAAAATGTTTTCCTTCTTCACGCACTGGCAGCAGCGAAGTAAAGCGTGTGAATTCAGGGGCCAGATAAGCTAATTGGATGCAATGCCTGTAGATGGCTTCAGCTGTGAGTGAGAGGCCTCATACCTAATTCCCATTATTCAAACAGTCACACCCTGAGAGCGGTTAATTCGCTGAAGGTGCGCACACACCCATTGAACAATGTGTAGCAATTAATTTCGCTCTCCCTCCCACATCTGGCGCTTCGGCGTGACCCCGCCGCTGCTGCGCCGCGCCGCTCAGGCTGGGCAAGCCTCTGCAATTTCACACGTAGAGGACCCCAATGAAACGTGAAAAGAATACGTGGCATTGTTAAATTGCATTAAAGAGTTTAAAACAGTGGATCGGTCTGCGCACCCCCGCCCCTCCCCGTTTGAGAGAAGACAAAGCAGTAAACGCACTCAAATGTTCAGTGACGAGATGTGACATGATGTAATACGCACCGAGGATGCATTTTCACAAAGGGGGGAAATTTTCCTCATGAGGTCGGACATGATCACGACAAACACCTCAGGAAGGAACTTGAAGCCACAACACAAGGAGTCACGCCACAGGGACACGTGGGACACTTTCTGGATCACACATCAACGTGTCCCCATTTGTTTTACATTAAATGTATTTACTTGTTGATCAAGAGAAACTGAACCGAGAAATCTATCAAACCAGGGACCAAAACCTACAACCGCTCTGAGTGAGGGCTTTCTACATTTCTATGTTTTATATATTTCCAAATTAAAAACATTTGGAGGTCTTTAAAACTAGGAGTCTCTGAATGCCAGTGGTAATACAGAGAAGTCTTTTTCTATGTCTATAGAACTTGATGTGTGTCGTAAAGTCTGAAATATTTTCCCAATCTGCTCTTCTGCTCCTCACTTCTGGATGAACTTTGACCTTTTGGTTATAAAGTGTTATTTTATGCTGTAAAATAGGTGTGAAGTTTTTTAATTTTATCTCGTGATTTTTATTACATTATGTCCAAAAACCTATTTTATGGAGTGACAGCGACCTTTGACCTTTGACCAAAGACTAACTACTTGATTATTGAGGGAACATTTTGGCCACCTTTGTTGAAATTCCTGATATGATGCTTCCACAACAATGTCAACAAGGGCAATATTTTTTTTTCAAAGAAAAATACTTCTTTCATCACATTTGATCCAAAAACTACATTCAGTTATTATAATTAAGACCTTTGTTTGATCACAATGCAAACCCAACTGCACTTTTGACTACCTGGGTACCAGGTAGTAGATTTACACTACATCCTATTTTAGATTAACTATTTAAATGTTTAATCTTAAAAAAATATGATTGGAGACGGGCACCTTGAGTATTCTGAAGGGCACATATAGCTCATGTGTAGATTTTTAACAACTGCATCTGTTTTCTGATATTTCCTGCTTTGCCTCTGAACACACCGTCTCCTCCTCGACTCCCCCACTGCACAACCTCTGTGTGCCACTGTGCCAGTCACCCTGCTCCAGGGCGTCAGAGATATTTCAAACATATCTGGGAAATCAATCTTACAGCAAACTGAAGGAAAACATCGAATGTCATTGAGCAATAAGTATGAAGCCTGTCAGAGGTGGAGCTGAGAGCCGGGCCTGCGGCAAGTTAGGCCTGCCAGTGTCCCAGTGAGAGGCCTTGTCAGCTGGGCCCCCCGCTTCTATCTGTCTCTCTCTCTCTCTGTCTCTCTCTCTCTCTCTCTCACACACACACACAAATAGTTATGCTGCTATAACATTTTCTGCTCACACCTTTTTTTTAAGAATTTGTCATTGAAATAAATGAACTAACATACAGAACATTTAAAGTGTCAATGTCAAAAAAGACAAATAAATGATAATGAATGAATTGTTTTCATTAATAGTTAATGTGCTGACTCTAGGTTAACTAACACTATGGAACCAGCAAACCAGTTGGTGTTGTTTAGAGATGTTTTTAAACTTTCAAGGAAATGAAAATGTTAATATTTCAGTTTTAGATTATTACTCTTGTTATGTAGATTTCCAAAACTCTAATTGAATAATAAAAATATATTTGTTAGAGCATAAATGTGAGCTACAAAAATACAACTAACACCAAGCGGATATCCACCATATTGGTGAAAAAAACGTGCCGTCCTCTGGTTCATGGTTCAGTGTTATCCTTTACATCCAGGAACAGGACACAGGCAGTTAGAGAAGGACAGAGACAGAAAACATGAGACAGGAAGATGGATTTCAGCAGGCAGGAGGGGGAAAGGGCAGGAGAAACAGAGAGGCCGGGCCCAGACAGACAAGTGAAGGGAAGCAGAAGTTGATGAAACAAGATGTCACCATTGATGGGTCATTACACCCAAGTAAGCATGGGACACTAGCTGAGCCTACACTGACCGCCCCCCCCCCCCCCCCCCCCCCCCCCCCCCAACTCTGTTTTCTCTCTTTTTGTGTGAGAGGGATCTCAGAAAACGTGCTATTGCCTTAGTTTCTCACTATTACTTTTGAGGCTCTCTGGCGATTATCCTCACGGTACGACAAACCACCGCAGCACAGTGTCGCGACGCCCCTAATTGGCCCTCTTATACCCACACACACGGGTTTACATCTCCAGGTCAATTGAATTAGGTCCCATAATGAGCCTGGGTGCTGAATATCTGACGCCGCTGAGCACATCGGGGCATAAACTGGCACAAATCAGGTGAATCCAGTTAACAGTGTTTACACTTTACGGCACATGCATCCAGTATTTGTCTCACAGGCCCGTGCTGCACCCATCCTGTTGCTCATTACCATGACTCCAAGTCCGCATGAAGATCAGGGCAGCGGCATCCATGGCGCCACATCAACGGGTCAAAAAGCGACACTAATCTACAAACCCCTAGTGTGAGAGTTTAATAGTAAAGCTCAGCCATTATTGGTTTTAAAGCTTACTCATTATTTGTTGACGCACACAATGTTCATATCACACAGCCACTGACCACGTCCCAGAGACGGCCCAATTAGGACCCGGGGAGGAAGGAGGAAGATGAGATGTTAATGTGTGAAAGAACTTCACAGAAGAGTCCGGGGAGTGGAGTGTGTGAAGGTGGAATGAGAGACGTGGCAGCGGTAATGAAATGTTTGTTTCCACCGATGAGCCGCCAAGCCTGGATAAGTGGCTGAATGTGGATAAGACAGAGGAGGATAAAGATTTGATGGTCCTTAGGCCGTTCAGTGGCAGGGAACAGAGAGGTCATCGTTTAGGATGCAACGCTGGAACAGATCGAGCCGCTCGACTGCGAAATGTAAGTTTTTATGTGTGTTCACTGTCCCGCATCAGTTGGTCATATATTATTCTTATAGCACCGTATAAAGGACATAATATTCATCACATTTACTAACATAAGAGTTCCGTATAATTTTGATTCACTTTGCAATCAGCTGGCGTGTTCTAATATTTCAAGATTAAGGTATAAATGTGTTTTTTAAATGATGCATCATTATAACAAAATAGAGCGATGAGTGCATGCAAACTTTCCAACCCAAAAACCCTTCACCTCTCGCCTCGTCGTCTCCATCAGTCACATTAAAAATACCAATCTGACGAATCAGTATCAGAGAAGAGTTTCTGATTTTCACACATGAAGAGGGGAGCGGCCCAGACGGACCTCACATGTGTGCATTTAGACTAGCCAGTGGAACTAAAACCTGGCCCGCAAACCAACGCGCCCTGCCTCCGTGGGGACACACATGAGCGACAATAACAACCAAATTAACCATGCACATGCAGGCGCTGGCGTGTCGAGCTGATATCGGTGAGCCGTGGGCTGCAGTCGGAGGCCCCGGGTCCACTCTGGCCCACTGATCCGAGGGACTACGTCGAGCAATCGCGCAGCGAGGATTCTGTGCTGTGAAATTAGACTGGGGTGTGAAAGTGGAAAAACCAAACAAGCATGAGGTCGAAGCACAGTATCGCTCGCGCTCTCGTTCGCCATTCACGCACCTCAGCGCTGCCAAACTCTGTCAAGAAAATTGTCCACGATCAGACATGTCTTGTTTTTTCCGTCGTGACTAATGATCCATCTTTGGCTTAATGCGGAGACATTCTCCTTTGTTTCTAACCTGAGTGAATGATGAAGTCGAGCACAGAGCGGCCGAGATAAACAGAAAAACATTCCCAACTTTTTCTATTATTTCAAGAAAAAGGTCAACAGAGGGTAAATTGAACAAAATAACATGCAACCTCCTGCAGTGCAGTGTATGTGGTAACTTTATAGCTGTCTTCTAAGTGTACTGCTCTTCATTACTTTGTCTCATTTTTACATTTAGTTTCACAGATTACAACAAAACACATTTAGCTGTATTTCCTCTTGTCTCTGTCCGTCTGAATTCTGAAACACAAGAAGCTGCTGCTTTCATGCTCACAGCTCTAACAGCAACACTTGATCCATAGACACACAGGTTAGCACAGACACACACACACACACACACACACACTGTAGTTGGAGCAGCATCTTGTGCAGAGCACTTGTGAAAGTTCACTATTTTAATGATTATTAATGATAATGATATTTTAATGATTATAATAACGAAAGTCAATTTAACGAACAATTCAGTAACTGATTTCAAAACAGAACACTATGGATAACAACACACACACACACACACACACACACACACATACAAACAAACATCTCTTCCCTGTTACCTGAACCTTTGGGGCCTTTGCTGTCTTGGAGACGTCTGAGGAGGTAAAGTCCAATTCTAGTGGATTCTCCATAGCCCCCCACACACATTCTCTCTCTCTCTCTCTCTCTCTCACACACACACACACACGGAGCGAGCAGCTGAAACAGTCAACAATGTGCTGGCAGAGAGCTGGTCTACAACACCCTCACCACACCAGACCTAGTTATACTCGGCCTGTTTGAGGTACACTGATTACTGATATTACACACACACACACACACACTACCTTCACTGCAGGGTATGTGTAAACTCACCATGCAGAAGCAGGTCGCTGCATTAAACACAAGCATATGCTAGCAAGGAGTCTTCCTGTGATCTTGCACATAGCACTCCATTAGACTGGGCTTCAGCACGCTACACTAGTCTGTGTTCCACTGCAGTACACTGGGCAGGGCGGGCTAACGCTAGCCGAAGCGCCGCCACAGTGTGACAAGTGCAGGGGCCTCGCTAGCAGATGCTAGGCTAGGCTAGAGCACATCAAGGCCTCCTGCAGTCATTGGTGTGAGAGCCCATTTTCACAGTTCACACCCGACCTGCTAATGGCTCATCATTCATTCACGCTGTCTGTTGATTGTGCAGGCAGGGGGGTTGGCCAATCGTACAGTTCGCTAATGTACCGTACATAGTGAGGATAATCGGCGAGAGCAATAAGCATGCTAATGTTCTGTTGGCCATGAAAACCGGGGTCTGGTAATCTGGGAATACTTCAGAGCAGGATCATCGGCCGAGTTGGGCTCCGGGTGGGAGCTGCAGGTTCTATGGACATTACGAGCTGAAGTTCTATAAAGTTGATCTTTTTACATTTCAATCAAACGCAGTGAAGTGAGTTCAATATCCAGATGATAAATAGACCTTCCTGTTAGAAAGCACAGTTTGAGAATTATCTGCTGCACTAGAGCAGGTTGATCTTTGAAAGTTGTCATATTAAATTCCACACTTGTTTTATAAAATCACAACAAAGATATAATTGCTCAGTTATAGTATCAGTATCAGTCCAGAGTAGCATATATGGTGTTTATAACAACCTATTAATTGTCTTAATCACCATATTTTAACTCCAGTTTCAGAAATTTGTGACAAAATCTTTAAATGAATGATTTAAATGAATAAATAAACATTTCTTTCAACAAAAAGTTACCTTTTGTCTGATAACTGCTTAATGCAATGTAATACTGCTCTCCTATTCAAAGATCTTAGAGGGCAGAAACAGCAGAAAGTGACTCCGTCATTCATTTTGATTTTTCATTTGATTCTCATAAGACAAATCAACATGTGAGAACTGGCATACGCTGCGCTCTCTCTGGGACGTGCTTCCTGTGAACCACAGTCAGGCCTAAATCACACTCTTCACATACAACACACAGATACAGTGCTTTTCTTTCTTTGTCACTTCAATTTGTCTCTTGTTAATTATTTTAATTACATCAAAAACCAAAATTTGTGTCATCGTCACTGCTCCCATGTTTGTTTAAAAGTAATTTAATTTGCTATCGTAGGGAGATGCATCTTCTTGAACCCGTCACAGATCTTTAATCATGCAGCGAGTTCCTCGTTGGGGAAAAACCCCTTCTAAAGCAAACGGTTTTAAGTCGTCGTTAATGTGACAGACACTCAAGCTAATCTGTATCGGTTAGTAAACTGATGATGTCACTAATTAGCAAACAGAAGAAATAAGACTGAAGGAAGAACCCTCACAATTAAAACTATTAATGCCGCTCGCCTCAGGCTGTTAACAGTAAAAGCACATTTCCCTTTGTGTAATTAGTAATCAGTAATGTGTCAGTATATACGACGAAATGCTGCACGCAGTCTCTGTAGTTCCCCCGCTCTCACTCTATTTAGAAATTCTAATTGACGCTCGGTCTGTATCGGTTTAGTATTTTCTGTGTCATTAAGGAGCTGTGAGCCGTGCTAATGCGAAACATGTTGCATCTGCCTCGCTCACAGGTTTTTCACAGGGCATTTGGAGAACCTTGCAGATTCAGTCTCTGAGATCACGTCGCGTTTTCTGTGTGACTTCACATCTCTACCCCGTGGAGGAGTTCGACTGCACTCCCCCTGTCCATCTGCATATCCCGGCTCATCCCGGAGAGTCCACTTCTGCCAAACATGACAAACTTCCTCAACTAGATCGGATTATAGCACGAGAGGGAGCGTGCGGCCGCGAACTCCAAATCCTCTCCAGGCTAAAAAAGAGAGTGATAAAGTTAGTGCCAAGGAAGCATAATTAATGCTCTTAATTGGGCCTTTCCTTACAGTGGCGACTGATAGTCCACCCATACCCAGCCATGGCTCCAGGGCCATTGCCATGCGCTGTTAATGACGTGTGTCCTGTGCTTGTCTGATCTCATACAGTTGTTGGCCTTTACCAACAGGAACGCGTCTCGGACAGCGTTCAGCTCACAAACATCAGGCCACAGAGGAGAAACTCTTTGCTTCTGCTTTGACGAAACGTCTTTCTAAAGCAGGTACCGTTCCACCTCGACCCCTTCGGCTTTTAAGATGATCTATCCCTGCTGCTGAATGATGAAGTGAGTCGTAACAAGCCTTTGTCCACTACAAGATGGATTTAACCTCCCAACTCCCCCAGAGCTCTTACTTACAAGTGCTATCCTCCTCCCCGTGACCCCAGGCTTAGTGGCACTGGAGGGGCAACAGGGTGTAAATCCATCGCTCTTACAGACCCCTGACATGGCCAAGTCACGTGTGACACACAAGCTTTTTCTGGTGGAGAAAAGACTGTATTGTTTGTATTTTTAAATCAGTTTCCCTTGGGATGTCATTGGTTGCAGATTCCAGCCAGTCGTCCAACCATACTCTGCGTCCCTTTTCCTGTGTCTAACCATACAGTCAAAAAAGTCCAGAAAAAGACTTATGACCTCACCCTCCAATAAGTATAAATAATAATCAAATCTTAAAATTTATTAAGCTGTTAATGTGTAATAAATAAAGATATTAAGTTTTCAGTTATTAAATATTGAAATAATTTACATCAACTGACAAATACAGCGGATTTGTATGAATGAAGTTAGAAAAGCTGCTCTTAGGAATTCAAAAAGAAGAGTAAGACATTTTTAGTCAAGGTAGAAGTAAATATTTGACTTTGTTATGAGCGGACTGCTTTGTGGAACATTTCCCCAGCAGGGGTCAGTGGTGCACTACTATCAAAAGGCTTCCTTCACCAGCTGAGAGTCTCATCCTATGGTCTCAGCTCACAAACCGGCTGCACCATGGTTTTGAAAAAGGATGAATTGTATAAAATTATTGTTCTGATTAAATTGATTTTTCCCAACATCCTGCTTATTTATCTTTCATCTATACACATTGGACAGTGGCGCTGTACTAGGACACATCTGTGCAAAATATACAAATATATAAGTCAATTAGTTAAAAAACACAATTATTTTCATGCTTACAGCTTCTATTAAAAATGTGGACGAGGGTCAACAACTCAGGGATGACCTTGGAGTGAAACGCCTTTATTTTGTTAAACCATAATGAACTTCAGAAAAAGATGCTGAGACATCGCTGATGCACAAAGTCAGAGACAGACCTTGTTTTTAATTTAATTTAATCATCATTTATAATAATTCCCCTCAGTGAGCGCAGATATTTCATAATCTTCTGGCCTAAATTTAAATCCATTTATCTAATTATATGCAATTAGAGTATATGTCAGACTTTCTATTTTTTTTTATTTATTTTTTTTGCATTGGATTGTCATTGTTTCTAATGCTGCTTTTTTCAACAAGACAATTAGAATAAATAAAAAAAATAGATGGAGTATGGGGTCAGGAAGAGAGACTTTATAATAATCTCCTCATCTTGAATAAAGCAAATAAAGGCATCAAACTTCATTTTGCGGTTGTGCCACGTTTCTTGTTTTCCGTGGTCTGAGGGATGCGGTGGCAGCTTAGTGTCCAACATGGGGAGAGACTGACACACTTTCTCTCTGTGTTTTCACCCCCAGGCTGAGAGCTAATTAAGGAGGGACTCTGGTTTTATTTACTGTCAGCTCTTGGCCCCTGGGTGTGTGTGTTTGTGTGTATGTGAGGGAGTGGAAGAGAGAGAGAGAGGGAGACAGACAGAGAGAGAGAGAGAGAGAGACAGGCTTATTTCACTCTATCATTGAGGCCGTTCTCAGTCACACCAGTTTAGCTGGGCTTTGCCATTTTACCCTCATTCAGCTAGCGGCACTGTGTAATGCTGACCATTATCCATTAGCTTCTCTTAAAGGAGGGTATGTCCACAGCGGTGCAGGAAGGTGCTGCAGGGGTGAAACATCATTATTACCCTCAGTATGATACAGATATCACAGATGTACCAAATATGGGATATTTACTGAAGCATCAGAGCCCAAGCTGATAATGACATCATCTTGTATGGAAATATATAGGACCTTCCAAATGTCACCCACAAACCTGAAGAGCTGATTCTCCTTAACTGTCTCACGTTACATATAGTTTATCCCAATCAATCATTTGATGATTATAGTCATGTTCTTTTTATGTTCCGTTCAGATTCACTGACTCAGGGGATGAAGCAGTGTGTATGATATGATGGTGCCCAACAGTGCAACAAGTACAACACGCAAATTAAACGTAACTATTAGCACTGTCAACTTTGAAATCAAAATACAAAAACTTAACTAATATGTGTCTTTTTGAGTGTGATATAAGGACACATATTTCTCAGAGTCAGCTCGAGAAGTGGGAACGTATCCATGTTCTCTGTGCTTCCTTCTTCAAGCTGATAAAATAATTGCTCTTAATGAAGAAAGCTCCACGTCTCACCTCTCAAAGTCGAGGCTGGTCAACATGTGAGTTACACTTTGTGCACCACAACAAGTATAAACCAGTCATGGTCTGAAATGTTAATTTACACATGGGAAAACATGAAATCTTCAGAATCTTCAAATGGACAATAGATAAGATCAGACAATGGATTAGAATGGAGGGGCCATTAATTATTTTATTTGCGGAAAATATTTGATCAGAAATGCAGAATAATACCAGCATGTCTGGATGGAATGTTTAAACTTTGATGAAGACCATCATCTGACCATCGTCCTTGTTTTGCGTAAATTATTAAATTCTAACAAAATGAGACAGTTGTCAGTCTTAAGTTTATCTGACATCCTTGGAGGGGATACATGCTCTTGGGCCTTGCTTTAAGCACTTCCAATAAATACCCACTGTCTGTGTTGACTGTACACGGTCATGTGTAGTTAAGCTGACAGTGGACATCCTCCCAACATCGGCTGATGTTGATCAAACAGAACCTGCAGTCCCCCACTGGCCCCAAGCTGATTCAAACAGTACCGCAGCAGGACTCTCCTTACAGGGTTCCACTGCGGCTCCATTTGTTGGTGACAGCGCTGCAGCAGAGGTGACACGCCACAGTGTCAGGGGCAGCCCCCCCCCCACCACCCTCTCCACCACCATCCACTCACCCAGCGGTGGTGCCCCAGTGCGCCTTGTACCTCGCCCACGTCCGTCAATAAACCACAGGCGGCCCCACACACACACACACACACACACACACACCATCGACAACCTGGAACTGCAGAGGGCAGGGAATGGCAGGGAGGGAGAGTAAGTGGAAGGAAGGATGTGATAGATGGATGGAGGAAGTGTTTGACCGGTATCTGAGCGGCGAGCACAACATGGAGTACTCTCATTATGTGCTCTTGTGTCTGACAGCGACAGTGCTGTAGCTGTTATAGGGAGTTGATGACCCAAGTGACCCGGAAAGCAAGGCGTGGCCCACACAGCTGTGGTCACCGTGGTGATCTCACACAGTGTAATTAATGCACACAATCAGAGGTGTCCGTGTACACGTGTGAGTGTGTGTGTGTGTGTGTGTGTGTGTGTGTGTGTGTGTGTGTGCAGGCAGGGGCTCGCCTGCTTATTACAACCAAACAGTGAGTTACATTCTGACAACAGAGAGCTCTGGGTAATTTCCCATCATGCCTCATCAGGAACAGCGGGGAGCCAAGAGCCTCGCCACATCAGCTCACACTCGGACCTGGGTAGAAAATTACCATCATTAAACAGCAATGTGCACGAGAGAGAAAGAGCGAGCTAAAAAAGAGAGAGAGAGAGAGAAAGCCTTGATAGACAATGGGATAGACGGAGACGGGCGGGATGGAAGACGTTCGGTTCGTACGAAAAAATAAATCCGATGAAAGAAAAGAGGTTGGCGGGATCACAATGCTGTATTGATCGAAGAAAACTTGGGCTCACAGTTTCTGTGGTCCTCAAATGACAAATCTATAAAACAATTCCACTTGGATGTTAAAAGAAACCGAATGGAGTTGAGCCAGTTCTCTGTGTCCCTCTCATTAGTGAGCAGCCGTGATTGTATTGGATTGAACAGTGCCTCTGTATCGATCTGGGCAACCCTCTGAGGACTAATGTCATCAGTGCCCTCTGCCTGTGCCGGCCGAGAAGCAGGTGGCCGAGGGCAAGACCAGCAGTGAGACAGGTGGCGAAATAAGAAGGCGAAGCACTAATGTCTTTTATGAACCTATATGTATATTCAAATGCACAGCTTGAAGTGAAGAGTTTTCAGTAACAGTTTTTGCTTACTCTCCTGCTTATCTCTCAATCCTCACGACATGATGGGTAAAGGAATCACCGGCAGAGCTCTGATTCGAATCCAAATCTTCTCCGAATCCACCTTAAACAACAGTGACAGATGCTTCAGTCGGAGCTTTGAGGAGATACATATAGCACTTTATATACATCTATAAAGTCACAGCCACAATATGAGCTGAGACAAGTTTCGGTTGTTCTCGGAGGGGACGCAATTTTTCCTGACAGTGCTGAAGTCCTGCAGCTCTTCGGGCCGTCTCGACAGCTCGACGAGGCCCGCGCCTCTTCTTAACTCCTTCTGTCTTCCTGTCTTTTCCTGAGCCCAGTGCTGAAAGTGTTTACCCTCCCATCCTCTGCCATTACCCTCAGTGTCCCTGCACATATGTCTGCAGCTCCCGGTTACGCACCTTGACTCCTTCTCTCTCCCCCACCTCCCTCTTTACAACCCCATTGTGCTTTTTATTTTCTCTCCGCTCTGTGGTTGCAAATCCCTGAAAAAAACAGCATCAGTCGATCACTTGAGGGAGCGCTCACCTAGGTGCTCTGCTGGCAAGAGATGAGATGAAGGAGGAGATAAAAAAAAAAAAACAACCGAGTTGGAAAGTAAACAGAGAGGAGGGAGGGAAAGAGAGAGAGAGAGAGAGAGACCCAGGAGGAGAGACGGACATATGCAGAACAGAATTCATGTTTTGTCCAGGCGCATTTGTACTGAACTCAGCACCCCCGGTGCTTCAATTACACATACTGTATCTTTAGCATACACACACACACACACACACATTCCCCATGTAAAGGCCTACACAGATGCGCTCTTGATGAGGAGGAGAGAGAGAGAGAGTCTTTGCGTGGATGACCCAGTTGGGCTTGTGCCAGTTCTGGAAGAGCCTGAAGCCAAAGTGGACACACACACACACACACACACACACACCATCTGGTCCCGTGCCTTTTAATAACTGAAACAAGGCACAAGATGTAGGCAGCATGGTGCATGGTTTCCCATCAGCCTGGCAGCAAGAGAGCAGTAAGGAACAATAGCAACAATGGCCCTGAGAACAGTAAATACACGGAGCATTACAGGTGTGGATGGAAACGCGGCAGAAAACGGGGCCTTCGTTTGCAACAAACTGGAGCATTGGTCTGACAAGGGGGCAGTGGGGCGGCCGAGGCTCTCTGGGCTTCGACACATAGGAAGTTCAGAAGATGCAGCCATATCCAGCATGAATTCTCTCTCTCTCTCTCTCTCCCCCTCTCCTTTCTTCCTCCCTGTCTTTCTTTCTCCCCTGCTGCGTACAGGAGTCAGTCTGACTTTTGATCCTGACATCTGCGTCTTGCAGGAATGTTTGTGTGCTCTCTCTGCCCTCTGATGTAGCTCCAGGAACTAATGGAATGTGAAAGAGACAGACGGGCTTCTCGTCTGAAAAACACTGCCCGCTCTCCGTACACGTGTGTATGTACGTGTGTGTGTGTGTGTGTGGGTTGAGAGGGCATTCTTGCTCTCACACATATCTACTGTCGGCTTCAATCCAGCCTTTTCCGTTGCAGCATCCTCAATAATATGAAAGGAAATGGAAAAACGGGGGGGAAAGGAGAGCAGATGATAAACGACTTGAACACTTCAATCCATGTTTTGTTTTGTTTTTTTCACATGGCAATATGGAGAGTGGTTTTAGATCGGCTAACCTTTGAGCCGTAGTGTACGGGTTAATCCCACAACTCCTTTCACTTTCTTTCTCTCCCTCTCTCTCTCCCTCGTTCTGAGGGGAGAGTCTGAAGGTCTAAAAGGGTGTTTACAATTCACTAATCTGACTTCAAAACCAGCTTAACTCTGGAAGACATCAAAGGTGCGCGCGTGATGGCCCCACTGATCCCAGTGAGGGGGGGATGTATGATAGACTGGAAACCTAGAGAGAGGGGGTGGGGGGGTGCACAAGGAACAAGAGGAAACTTGATATTTCTGAGATCTTGTGATGACTGTCTCACTTGATCCAAAAAAACACAGCTCCAGACTTATGATAGGGCTTATAATTAAAGAAAAAAAAAAAGATCATGAGGCCAATTGCTTCGGGATCAATTGAGGAAATAAAATTATCAATCAGATGACATGTTCTTCATTATAAATGTTTGTGACGTAGCTTGTAAAATGGAGCCTTTAGATTGTTTGTATCAGTAATGAGTGCATCCATGTGGGCTTATCGCTCATGATGAAGAGGCAGCTAAAATACAAACATATTAATTAAGCATTGATAGCCAGATTTTCATATACAGTTTCCAGGAAGTGGACGGCGAGCGTCTTTGTCCTGGTGAGGCTGACTAATGATGAACCGCTCATTTAAATAAGACTTGCATGAACATCCGCACAGGAGAAAAGACAGGCAAGGTAAAATAAGCCGGTAATAAATGAACACTGCAGAGATACATCCGGCATTAATTGTCATCCAAAGGTCACGGTTCATTAAATTACCATTAAAGAGTTTGGCAAAATATATTTGGTGCTCACTGAGCTATGCTGGCTTTGTGAAGTAAAATGTATAAATAACTGTAATAACTGTAGCTGTGTTTCGGAGACCTATTAATATCAGATTGCAGAGGAGAAGTCTATTCTGCGGGGACATTATCAAGGGATTCGCACTATTAACAGATGTATTTTTCCTCCTCTTTGAACACGTAGAAATAATGCAAATTATAATAAATTGTCATGTAATGAATAGTCGGGGCCCACAATGAGGGCAGCGTGATTTGATGGAGACGAACTGATCGCAGCTCCTATTAGTTATTCAGTACGTGTGCCCAATGCATCTCAATGCAAAGTTCTTTTGTGATTTCAAGTTTGTCCCACATTTTCTATTGAGCTACCAGGGACGGACATGGGAAACTGCCCCCGAGCAAACATCTGCTCGCACATGTACACATATGTATAAACATGCACGGGCTGACATACATGCTCACGCTGGACCCGTTAGAGGCCAAACACTCAGACGAAAAAAAAAGAATGGAAAAATACTGCAAAATATTAGTGAGTGGCGGGCACACATTTGTTTAAGAAATACGTGTGCCCAATGCATCTCAATGCAAAGTTCTTTTGTGATTTCAAGTTTGTCCCACATTTTCTATTGAGCTACCAGGGACGGACATGGGAAACTGCCCCCGAGCAAACATCTGCTCGCACATGTACACATATGTATAAACATGCACGGGCTGACATACATGCTCACGCTGGACCCGTTAGAGGCCAAACACTCAGACGAAAAAAAAAAAGAATGGAAAAATACTGCAAAATATTAGTGAGTGGCGGGCACACATTTGTTTAAGAAAAGGAGGTAAAGAAGGCGAGAGAGAGAGAGAGAGAGCGACACAGAGACAGTGTATGTGTGTGTGTGTGTGTGTGTGTGTGTGTGTGTGTGTGTGTGTGTGTGTGTGCTGGAGAGAGGCAGAGCAACACGAGACAGAGAGAGACTCGGGTGGACAGACACTGATTCCCCCAGGTGCATGTTGGGTAAGTCTTCAATAATCTGGAGTGACAAGGAACAGAAGGAGCCGATTTCTCCTCATGTCATATCCTCTTTCTCTTCTCGCTTCCTGCCTCTTGTCAACAGGACTTTAAACTGGTGTTTGTTAAATTGGATGTCAGGGTCAACGGAGGACTTTGTTACATCGAATGCTTGTCTGTTTGTGTGCATGTGTTAGTCTGCATGAGCATGCACGTGTGTGTGTGTATCTGATACCATCATTTAAATGTGATAACATGTTGTCTCTTGGCATTAGAGGGCCTGGGTTTTCCATAAACCCTCAACTTGCTTGACTTCCAAAAATTATTGTCACAATCTAACAACACATGCAAATCAATCCCAGACGCCGCCATCGCACTGATTCACCGAGACCACAGCCACGACAAAAACCCTGACTGTATTGGATGGCAAAGCCCCGGAGCCTCCGCCGTTCAGCCATGACACTGTAGCAGGTCCGCCGTGCCTTTCCAGGAAGCCTCCAATGAGCAGGAAGCCCCTGGACATCTCTGCTAATCACTCATCCCTAAACAAGCACTTTCCAAATGACCTTAGAGAAAGAACCAAGAGACAGACAAACCGTGCAGCCAAACAAGGCCCCCAGGCCTCTAACCAATTTAAATCCCAATTAGATTTTTTTTCAGATAGTCTCAGGAGTGGGGTCTGCGTCCGTGTGAGCTCGTGTATCTGTCTGTGAGCATGTGTGTGGCTCGTCAGCAGACCAGCTCCTCAGTATAAACAACAAAGGTCATTGCCTGTCTGAGTTTGTGTATGTTATTGTTCCGATTAGTGTGTGTGATTTTGTTTTGACTATTATTGTTACAATGGTGGAAGTCGCTGACCTTTGACTGTAAAATATAGAGCATCACATCATTGTCATTGTCAGAGGATTTTCAGAAGTTGTTATCATGCAATAGAAAAGTCGATATCGACAATAACTCTAATGATACGCTCAGGAAAGCTGCTTTCAGTTTACATCAGGACTTCCTCCATCTAAATGCATAGACCGAAAGAATGACAACACTTCAAAATTCAACCTGTATACGTTCTGCAGAAGCTAGGTCTCATCCATATGGGGCCTATACATTTCTCTTGCAAACATGCATCATGCATGCATTGATGAAAGCACATTTCCACACCAAAGATAGAGACGCTTTATGTTCTCCTGTTGTCTATGGTAACAGCTGCTAGGAAAAAAAATCCATTGGCCTAATGCCTTTAGAGACGTAAACAAAAGCGTGAAAAGACACACTCGCAAACACACACCAGATGGCCACTCCCCCACCTCACCTCTTACATCAGGGCCCCTGTGGCAACAGGTCAAAACAGGTCCCACCTGAACGGGGCATTTGCGGTTCACAGGTGAGCCCCACTCTCTTCCTCCGCTTCGTCTTTTCTTTATAGTCGTGTCCCGTGTCCCCGTCTCTTTGAGAGCGAATGGGAGCAGGTCAACATGTGCTGGTTTACTTCTGTGGGCCAGATGGGATTCGGTGGAGATGGGATTCGGTGGACGACCCACCTGATGTAACCTTCACGCGGCCACAGATGAATTTTCCCCCGACCACAAGCAGAGGGGTGAGCACACGTAGGCGCACGCCAACAAACACACATGAACTAGACTTGTCTCTCACTGATTGAGCAGGATTAATACTGAGAACAAGAAGTCCATCACATATTCAGGCGAGCGCTGACCTCGGTCATCTACTATAACTAACTCACTGAAGGAGGTTTGTGAAACATGCACTCTGGCCTCATTCCTCTCCACGCCTCTAGGTGGCAGTATTGTCATTTCAACCTCATTCAGGCAGTCACTTTGCTTCAGCTTTCATAACTCCACAGAAAAACCTCAACTCCACATCCACAGTGAAACACCATGACTCCATCTGAAACCCGATCATCTGCCTTTCACTCTCTTTCAAGTCCGTGTGAAATATTTGGCGCAAAATAAAATTTTCTAACCTGCCGAAGTTGCCACGCGGCCAAGATAAAAGCTCATGGTGTTGTCATTTCTCTAGAACACAACCGGACAACTGACATAAAGCAGCAGCTCTTCTTCTGAATAATGTGGCTGAGGGTCTACACCAGTCTACACCATCTACATGATGGAGTGTCCTTGGGCGAGAGACTGAACTCTGAGATGCCCCACATAGAAGAAGTGCGGCCCACAGATGCACTGTATGAATGTGTGTGTGTGAATGGCAACAAGCTGACCGTAAAGAGCTTTGATTGATCACTGAAACCAAAAAACCTAGTGATTAAAGACCATTTACCATGTGTAGAAATGTATGACTAAATGATTTGTCTGAATAAAAACCCATCTGACCCTAAGTAAAACATGAAACGACTTTCCAGCTGTTGAAGAGGACAGAGCTGTTACTGTATGGACTAAAAGGTGAAGTCATCAGGTGCTGAGGGGCAGTAAGCATCATCACAAGCATGGAGTCATCCACATTGGGGTATTTTTGTCTGGCTTTAGCCCCGTGTATCTGCAGCTCCCCCCTCCTCTCTCTCTCTCTCTCTCACTCTCTCTCTCTGGTGTTGAATGGAGCAAGGTGTTTTGGTCTGGGGTTGGTGGGAGCTTTGCGTGCAGAGCAGCGCTCACTCTGACACCGAGAGTCAGCGAGAAAGGGAGGCAATAACAGCCGCATGAGCAACACACAATTAGACTCATTATTGTATCCTGGAGATGAGAGAAGTGCAACGTGGGCACTCCCCCACTGTGACTTGGCACCCTTTGGAGACAGTGAATCATGTACACATGTACACATTTCCCACAACAATACAACAGAAGCGCCTGCACCCATTCATACTCTGCTCTTCACTCAGCCAAGTGTGCACTTTACATTTGTCATTGGCGAATGGCATTTAGAAGTATCCGTCCCACTCACCTATCCACACAGACACACGGTGTCCTCAGACTGCTGGTTCCCATCCTGCGCCGGTGCTGACGGTTCATGCTCCAAGGGAATCTTCCATGTATGCATGTGGCCTGTTGACGGTGTGGTGCGTTCAAAAGAAACCGCCGCTTAAACTAACAGTCACTTTTAATAGTGAAGTATTTATACACACTACAAGGCTACAAGGCACCTCCTTGTGCCCTTACTTTTCCCTCCTTCCTTGGCTGCAGGACCGCGGGTGCACCTGGACTCCCCCAGCCGAGTGCGGCTCTGACAGCTAACACACTGCACTATGTCACGGTGTGCACTGATTGTCTTATCTGCCCATTTATCACAGTTGAATTGGAACCAGCCTTGCCTGAAACCTGCTTTCAGACTTCATTCGGGTGACTTGGGATGCACGATGCTGCAATTGTTGAGCTCTCGGAAATGGGGGTTCCATTGCAAATGTATTCAGGGGTTATTTCAACATAGCCAGATCCCCCACGTGTTGCATGGCTGCATTTCACTGGCCTGGGATAATAATGACAATTAGCCTGCCACGCAGCCATGATGGGGAAGTGCTGGTATAAACATTAGCTCCCGTGCACAGGGGCTTGTAAGTTTCTCCAGCTTCACCTATCGTTAAACGGGCTCTTACAGGATCTCAAAGCCTGAAAAATGCATCAGTGTGCGAGCAGAGGCTGCGTGGCTGCACGAGGCCGTCCACACAAGCTGTTTGCACACAAACCAGCGCTGATGTCTTCTGTCAGCCCTCATTTCAGTAAACACTGACGTCCACATGGAGAAACGGAGTGACAGGTGCATGATTGAGGTACTTAAAAGCAGACACTCTCCACCTCACTCCCGATCTCCCCGGGTTGCTGTGATTGTCCTCGTGTGTTTACATCCTGACATCATATGCATCAGCTCCCTCTCATCTTCCCTTTTAATTGATGCGATGCACCTTTTGAAAGCTTCGTTGCTAATTGTGAGATGGTCGCAACAGTTCATAATGATCATCTCATTATCTCTGGCAGAGGCCGGATCTCCTTCTACTTCAATAACATGAAGAAGAAGTGTCTCTTCTGAGAACTCCAGGACAAACTTGTTTGATTCTGTCAGGAAGCAGGAGCGGGCTTCACAGGGACCGTGCCACCTTTTTCAAAGATTTTCGTTTCATAGGAACAGGTCCGCTTAAGCGAGATCTGTAAAAGATAAACATTAAATATGCATCCAGATCTTCTGCTTGGGCGAGTGGACTGAATCTGTATGAATGGCTAATGTGTTGCTGTGACGGCAAGCAACTAGATTGATCACTCATTACGATATCTGCTCCATTGGCCATTAACACCCGCGAAGAGACTAACCACGGGCCCCGTCACACACCAGGGTTAAATTGAGAGTGAAGAAGTGAAGTGTGCTTGCATGTCTTTGTGCGTGTGTGTGTGTGCGTGTGTGGCAGGGGATGCAGGAAGTATGGTTGTTACATGATCCAAATATGGTCACCTGGAGGCTGCTACATACGCACAGTCAGCTAGCTGAACGAGGTGTGTGGGTTCAGGTGCCCTCTGCATAAGATGTGCAACGCACCTCTCTGGTTTCTCACCAGGGAAACTCTCCTTTGTATTTGCCACACTCACTGAACACATTTGGTCACAGTGCTGCGGATAAAAGTGCAAACATCTACCCAGATGGCTCTTCAATTACACGTGTGCCGATATGAGACGTGGACTTCAAACTGCAGGCGTCTGCAGCTCACATGCCCGAGACTTTCCCGCCGCTGATCCAGGAGTAAGAGGGAGCAGCACATGTAGAAGTCAAGCGCGAGTGAAGAGCCTCTCCACACCCACCGCTACAGGGATGTTGTCAGAGGGACAGAAATTTAATAAATCTGTCCATGACACATGTATGCACGCTTCCTCTCTGTTTTCTCTCCCCCTCTATCACACACCTGCCCGAGAGAAGGATTTACTTGCATTACGCACAGCACATTGAACCTGCCAATCAGCCCGCAGTGCAGATGTCTGCGTCGCACGCTGGCTTTCTGCATTCCTTCAGAAATTAACCGTGCACCTCAAATGCTCCAGACGCGCGGCTTTAAATGCTAAAGCGGGGACAAATGTTGTGACAAGCCGCTCCATCAGTTACACGTCAAAATCCATCAGATCCATCAGTTTTTAATTACCATAACTGAATGACTAATGCTGTCTGCAAAAGAAAAAAAAAAAAAAAAGAGGTATCAAAGTCTTACCTCCGTGATCCATTCAGTGCACAAATTAACACAGAGCTGCTCCATTGTGGAGTCTCACAAGCACACTTTAATTCCAAGGTTCATTTCAAGATATCATAGCCTTCAGCGCAGCTACAACCAACACTGACAGGCGACTGTAATTTCTGTTTCGGCGCTGCAGGCAGAGAAACGAATTTAAATGAGATGGAATTTCTGAATATTTAAAAAGTGAAGGACATTTTAAAAGAAGGCCTTTTCTTCCACAGAGAATCCACATCACAGGCCAGACCAGCTTGAAACCGATCTACTGGAGGGGCCTGTGGTTTCTGTGAGGAAATGTGTTTTTTTTACGGAGACGTCGGAGATGTTGGTGTTGACATAGAGCCTGTTGCACCACGCTCCCTCTGTAAAGATTCTGTCCACAGGGACCTCATACGGGGTGAGGGGACCCCTATTCATCTCCTCCCAAATGGGATAGCATCCTCCAGGGGAGAGGGGTGACACAGCCGCTGCCAAGGCGATGGGGAAGTCCTTCTGCTGATAATAGCAGTCGACGGGGGGAACAACCTCAGCAGGCACCATGCCAGACAACTGTCAATCAAGGCATGTCTCCTCTTTTTCCCCACTTCTGGTCGCTACTGCCTCTCCTCTCTGTGCATCCCCCTTTCCTCCATGTCGGCTCCTCTCCCTCACAGCGTGCACACTCGAACAAACCAGAGTGTGCACGCTGTGTGCTTAATGGGCACGAAGGACGGGTCGGAGCATCGATGAAGGCAGACATCGATTACAGATGTGTAGTTGTAAATAATAATGAGATTTAATAGGTCGGTTAATTGTGTATTTGTGACTATGTAGAAGGCAAACGTGAAACATTCTGTCCAACTATTCATCCGTCCCTTTTCATCTCTTCCCTAAGTGCATTAGATAACAAACAACAATCAACAATTGTGGAACCCTTTTACCTAATTAGTAATTACCACAATAACAATTACTGAACTGTGCAATGGCATGAAACAAATAGTTTGAGAATATTGTGCATTCCCCCTCTCAGTTCGGTTAATTTGGAACTTTGAGTCAAAATCATGCATCCATCAGTGATAAATAACAAAAACACAACAAACTGCACGGTAAGAAGACGGAAGGAACTTCAATAGAGTCTAAAAAGAAAATAACTTTTTCTTTCAATTATTCTAAACACTCCTCTTCTCTTACACCATGAACCGTCTCTTGTTTCCCAGCAGAGCATCAGCAGTTTATGTTCCATGGAATAGATTGTTTATCCCTTAAAAGCATCCGTGTTGTATGATTCCCTCTGTTTTATTTAAGTTATGATTCCATAAGAAGATGGATTCACGGTTTTAAGCGTCAAACCACCTAAATGTAATCTGACACTATCATGCTTCTCTTTCAGAGCAACTGATCAGACCTGAAAATTGGAGGATTTCATCTGTTAAACTACACATAGGCAAGCAACAAATTTAACCTTCAAGCCGGTGCAATCACACACTTTATAAATATGGATGGTGATAGAAATCTCCATAATTGAGGCCAAATCACCTTGATCGGCCCCTGGTGGCTGGCTGCAGTATAAGAGACTCCAGGGCCTCCATTTGGGACATGGGCCGAGTAACTAAAACATAGTCACTGACAGTGACAGACACAGACAAATATTTCGCAATTATGAAGCGCAAAAAGAATTTGCATTGCACAGAAAAATCTAAAACTGCCTCCTCCTACTGATAGTCTTTTCACTCTCCGGAATTATTTTTGCTTCTTCTGACTGAGTTGTTACACTGAATTTATTGAAATGTCGAGGCAATTAGGACGTGACAGTGATGTAACAGAGGACTGTCAACAATTAAGCTCCCTCAAATGGTGACAAGTTGTTCACACGTGCACCCTACTCTGGAGATAGGAATATGTTCACCAGTCAATATTGAAAGCCGTTACATTTGGTTGTTTTACACAAGGAACACCTTCCAGTACTCAATCAGAACTCAGTGTGCTGAAGCGATAGACAAAAACCTCCACTTATTGATAAGAACAGAACTGTCACCACGGCGCTGAAAACGTGGGAGAGGTAACGCCGCGCTTCCCCTGCAAGCTGCGTATTAATGAGACATCACTCCATCAGAGATGCTCCGTTATGACAACTACCAGAGGCATTTCTGTTTGTTTGCGTACAGTGTGCGTGTGTGTGTGCACGTGTGTGGTTGTGGACACATTAGGACAAACATGTACCAAAACAAACACTGAATTATGCAAATGCATGGAATTTCTCTCAAATTGCATGACCCACGGTGCAAGTGTCACAATAGACACGACAAAATTAAAGTGACAGATGACACAAGAGGTTGACGTGTACACAACTATCGTCTGAGGAATGTTGTTCATCATGGTGGGTGTTCTACAGGCCCGAGTACTAACATGGGATGTGCTGTGTAAGTCATAATTATGTTTGATAATCATGAGGATAACATATTAATTTGGTCATATTAATTGCACGGAACAAAAGACAGTATAAGCTGGCCCTCATCTACATTTAATAACTACATTGTACTACACCTTTTAAGACATTGCGTGAGGTGCCGGAAGCCTCCTGTGCATTGCTTCATGAATCGCTCTTATTGAGGTGGACCGTCCACTTCTGCTCAGAGCAAGAGTTTTACATTTACAAGTCACCATGTGTGCGTGTGTGTCTCTTAACCAGATGTATGTATAGCAGCTATTTGCGTGTCTAAGAGTGGTACGGTATAAAAAGAAATCCCAAGACTCATAAAATATATAACGCGGCCCATCTTGCAGATTTTCCGATTGGAAACATTGGCGCAAACCCACTCGACATGCACCGACACACCGTTCTACTGCTTTGATATTATACTTTTAAATAAGGAGCTTGTCAGGAATGCACCGTCAACCAGTTTTGGTTTTCAGTACAACACGTCTGCTGCGTCTGTTCTTTCCTTTTCTCCTTCTTCTTCTGCGTGTGTGTGTGTGATGGTGGAGGGGCATCTGATAACTTAGTGGACGGATGTGATATGGGTCAGAGAAGAACCAATTAAAATGTGGCGCACATTGACATCGTGGCTCTCAACTGTCCCACTGATTTCTCAGAAACAAAATGAATGGATCGTGACAAAAAACAACATGTTCAAAGAACTGACATTTATTGGTGAATATATGTGAGACATTTACTGCAAATCCAAATAAAAATCTGGACCTAAATGTGAAGGTTGGCACTTTGCTTAGTTTCGCTCTGGCTTATTAGTTTTAATAGGCCAATATATTGTCCCTAGAAATCAACAATTGACAAAGTCTTAGCACAATGTTTCACCGTGTTAAATAAAGCGAACCACTCATTGGATCCACCCCCTGGTCCAGGTTTACGCTAAAATTGAATGGGTCGCTATCAAGCAAATTCTGCCTGTTGTTCTCAAATAAGATCTTGAGATGACTTGAACCGAGATGCTTCATTTAGCAAGTCTCAAAACTCAGTCAAGTGTCTCCACACCAGAAACCACCAGAGACCGAGCATGCCCTCTGACAGGATCTCCTTCGCGCCCGTCCCTCCCTGTGATCTGTGGCCTGTTTGCTCTCTCACATCATTTCTGCTGATGTCACCAAGAACCCATTTCACCACGTCCAGCAAAGTGCCTGGCATCAGCGGGATGAACACAATGGACTTCCCCCTGCAAATTCACCAAACTCCCGTAATGACCTGAGTCCCTCAATACGTGGCTGCGGTTGATGTTTGGCTTACACTGTCGCCGATATTGCCCCCTCCTCTTGCTCTCCCCTTTCAAGTCCACCCATTTGACAAAGTGAAAACAGCAACAAAAACACAAACAAAAACCTCCCCCGAGCGCAGGCACGCACAGCCAAACCTGACAGTGTAATTAGTTTTAAAAGTAATTGCTCGAAATGATTAGTTGAGTTGGGCCACTTTCCCCTGTGACCTCTGAATTGGAAATATAATTGCGGCAGACAGTAATTGGCTAGCCATAGACTGTTGGTTATTGTAGTCTGTTGTGGCCGGCTGCATCATTACCAAGGCTTGGACGCGGTTCAGCTTTTGAACTACAGTGACCGAAGAGGAACACAAACACACACGCACGCAATGCTCTGCTTCCCCACGCCAGCTCTCCATCACCACTCGGGCCCATGCCCCGCTCTAAGGATCTAAGTTGTTTTCCATCCTGACCTCCCTTTTCTTTCTGTCTTTCTTTCCCTCCGCCCTCCCTCGATTTGCCCCTGCCCTCCCGTATACCTTAGGGCCGAATAGACTTCTCATTGACAGAAAAAGGAGGCCGCGAGCTCTAATCCGAAAGGGAATCGTCAGCTTGTGTGTATGTGTGATAGTGGGTGGGGGTGTAGGGGAATAAGAGATGGGACGTGGGTAGATGGCGAGAGTGTCAGGGAGTTTACGTCATTGCTTTAGCCCGTCTGACAGGGGCCACGGCCAAAGTACCTCAGCAGAGCACAGCAGCGCAGGACAGTGCTCGTCCGTTGTATGCACGTCCACATGTGTGTCGCTGTTTGTGCGTTTCTTTGTGTGGGCTCGCTCGCTGTCTGTTATTGCCTGGATCAGTCTGTGTCTGTTTATGTTTGTTGTGCAGAGTTTCCTTTGCTAAATTGTCTGGAAGCCGATCAGCCCCCATCAGTAAACCAGGCAGAAAGAGCGACGTATCCCACTACAGGATCCAGGACATGCCAGGGGGACCACACACACACACACACACACACACACTGTGTACCTTATATTCTCTGACTCACTAACACTAGCTGACTAATTGACAGACCATCAGAGGAGAAAGACACACACGCTTATGGTTTTTTTTCTCGGTAATGAAGCCATTAGACTTTTGATCATGCCACTGACAAAAATCATGACGCTCGTCTCACTTAACTTGAGGTGACACAACAAATTTTCTAAACAGACCGGAGAGATGAAGCTAGCTCCACACCCTCACTTTCTGCTCTATATCGACCACAGAAAAGCACGACGCAGGGAGGGAGCGCTCCCAACAGCAAACATGTATGTGCCAATTACTATCTCCCTCTGTCTATTAAGCAAAGGGAGAGAGAGGGGGGGATATAGGTCAGGCCTGTCAGACTAAGGCTTCTGTCATCCCCCTTCCCCTCCCTGTCCATGTTCTCCCCCCTTCACTGCATCACTCCTTGCCTGGGGACAGAGCTCCCATAGCTTTCCATTAGGACCCTCATTGAGTGTACTGTACATACAGCAGAGGCCCCACTCCCTGTGTCCCACCCACACGCACCATTAGAGGGAAGGAGCACTAATAGTGTTGGCTGCCTTTGGGGTGGGGTGGGGGCTACGTACCAGGGCCAGAGGCATGGCTAATGTTCCTGTGAAACCCTCAGCTTCGCTGTCCTGCTGCCTGTGTTCACACCCAGCGAGCAAAAAGCACAACATGTGTTCCTTTTGGCATTTGGAAGTTCAGCTGACTTCGTCTATGGAATCAAGCGAAAGTTAAGTTTTGCCTCCTAAACCCTCTTTGTGTCAAGTTTCTTCGTCTTCTTTTTTGCCCTTTGATAAGTGGACTGTGAGTATTGACAGCCTGGTGTGTGTGATCATCACAACAAACTGACAGTAGGGAGCTCGATCGCCGCCCCTGCCCAGCCCCAATACCATCTGTCTAGTATGGATCTCTGGAGGTTGACGCCTGTTGGCGTGGGAGATGTACACACCACAAGCCTCAAGGGCTGGCAGAACAGAGTTGGAGGAGGTGTATGTGCCCCAATTGAAGCTGTGCAGTCATCTTCACACACAGAGGAGGGACTGGTAGCGTTTCCCCACTCTTTCTTACGCTGCCTCCCTCCTTCTCGCTCTCTCTCTCTCACACACACGTAGAACAGCGAGATTGATCAAATGCGACTGTGATGTCTTAATTAAGAAGAACTAACAGGCTTGATTAAAAGGAGGAGAATGAAAGGATCCGTCAATGAAAGCAGCAATTCCCTGATCAGCAAAGCAAGTGGATGGGAGAAGGAGGGAGTGTAAAGGGGAAAAAAAAGCAAAAGGGAGTAAACAGGATGCAGCAGAACAGAGATATGCAAAGAGAAGAGGAGGAGAACTGAGGAAAGATTGGATCCATGTAGCAGTGTGATTGATATGGCTTCAACTAAGTTGAAGTAGCAAAAGTTCAGTGTGATAAGGGTAGCATAGGGTTTCATGAGCGACCCCCCTCCAGGCGGAGTGTCTTTAGGATGGAGACATTTTTGTTTGCAGACTAAGAGAGACATTTTGCTGTCAGAGTAACGCGGCAGCATGTGACCCAGGTTTGCTTTTGGGTCACGTTCTCCATACCGTGGATATGAAAATAAACAGACCAGGCCATTACCAGTGGCGGGCGCCCTCTCCCTCGCTATCCCCGTCCTTCCCGCTCCGCGCTTTCACGTGCCTCTGCACTTTAAAAGGATTCAATTAACCTGAAATGAACTGAGGAATCGGATACAACCCATCTTCCTGTCTCCTGCCACACATCCAACTCCAGCTTCCGCCGCAGTTTCCTTTGCATCCTCCAGTTACCTCCATCTTCCCCATGCAGAACTCCCCTTTATGGTAATGGTAAAAACTGTGTAAGATCAGCAACGCTTACTAAAATAATTTAATATGGTAATTTGTTAATTAATAAAAATAAAAAAATCTGCATATTTAGCATACAATTTAAACAAATGAATTATTTTATTAAAACAATTAGCCTGCTTAAAAGTGTCATTATTCTGTGGTTCCAGAGAAAAATTCAGGACACACTTGTGGCTGATTTGAATCAGCCACAAGTGTTAGCCACCATAAGCCGGACACCTGAATCTAACTTGAATCTCCAGTTGAGCATTAAGCACTTCAGTTGCATTGTGGGTAAAGGAGGTGGCAGCTTTTGTCAGGAAAGAAGAAAGTGTCTGAGAAATATGAAAATATCCTTAGTTCTGCCTCATCAATATCAGTCCCCTGAATGTGTCTGAATTTCTTATATCAAGATCCATGAACTATTATCTGATACAAATCCGAGATTTAGGAAATCCATACAGTATGTTTGGCAAAATATTCCAAACAAACCAAGCCAACATGACCTCATTGGCAGAGATAACTTAATTCATACTATATGGAACCTGCACACTGCAGCGCAGTCCCTGTCTTCTACCGAGGCGGGCACACCTCGGCCCTGCTGACAGCTCGCAGCCTGTCTCTACGGTGCTGTCCAGCTCAGCACAGCTGTCTGTTGTCCCTGTCCTCTGATCTCGCTCTCCTCCTGCCTCACTCGCAGCCTTGTGCCCACTCAGCACGATAATGATATACACCTCTGCCTGGTCATCTCTTTGAAACTCAGGTCTTGTGGCGCAACTCAACATGTGACAGCAAAGCGACGTACACGGGCAGTTCATCAGTCTATGAAATGACTGGTGCAGAAATCAAGCCATATTTGTTTTGGTATTTCATTTCTACTGCAGTTACATCAGTACACAGCAGAGCTCCCTCTATAGGGCAGTGTCTTTACAGGGACAAGCTAAGATTACTTGTCAGCATTTCAGTTTAACACTGGCAGCGTGTTGACACGCAGCAGATGAATATTAAACCTTGAGAAACAAAGATATGCTCGGAGCGAAACCCCGCATAAATATTTTTCATATGCACTCAGACACACACACACACACACACACACACACACACACAATCTTGAGAGTTCCTCCCAGCAGGCACAATCACACTCAGGCAGATAATTCAGTGTCACAGGGAGCCTTGTCTGTGACCCTCTGGACCCCTCCAGACAGAGGAAGCAGCTGGACAGGGACCCACGACTGCCTGGAACTCACTTCCCCTGGGGAGCTGTGGGGAGAAGAGTCCCTGTCTGCCTTGGAGAATGACCAGCTGAGCTTCTACGGCTGTTTGTGTGTGTGCGTGCGGATGTCTCTGTGTCCAGGAAGGTCTGAGCAGGCTTAAGAGTTGTGCAGCAGGACACAGATTTTTGTGCAAGTCAACAGACTGAAGAAAATATTAAATCCGAAGCAGCAGAGTTTGAACTGTATCCACTAGTTAGAAAATCCCTGTATTATTCTTTTTAATTACAATAATATTAATGAGATAATGCATCAATTTGTATTTTGAATAATGTGTGGCTAATGTTTTCATTCCTACTAATACACATGAGTAAACATAGACACACGTATATATATATAAATCTTTGTCAATAACAGACACTGCGTTTGGTTTCCTGTTTGACATGCACACACACACACAGTTGAGCGTGGCAGTTACTAAGTGCTTATTAATATTTTATAGTTAAATGCGAAATGTTAACATTTTTTCTATTGCCCTGGCAGCATGATGAAATATTAAAGAATATGAGAGCTTTTGTTTTACCATAATACGAAGAAAGCAGTAAACAGGCATTAGTAACATCTTTTCAAGGTAATGAGACATTTCTGACATTTCTGTTGAGGTTATGTTTTTAGTTGCTTTAGCGATATCCCTGTTTGTAATTATAGGTGCTTTTCAAAACACGTCATCAAACAGTTAAATTCAACTGCAAGTTCTGATCCAGTCTAGTGCGAACTGGTGAGTTCAGTATAATTCTGTCTTCACTACAATGATTTGTGACTTCATTGTTTGTCCTGTAACAGAATGAGATTGATTATGAATGTACACCTTGTGCATCTCGTCTCTGCCTCTGCCCGCTCTCTGCCGCTAGCGGCTCCACAGAGACGCAGCTTTACTTGCTTCTCACGCAGTGCTGCTCCTCCCAGCGCTTCACGGCTACAGCGAACAAACCACAAGCCCCACGACACACAAGACAGTTAGAATGAAAACAGTAAAATCATGAAGCGTGAAAAATTGCAAAGAATTGCCCTTTAAATAAACATACCTTTAAATTGACTGGGTTGGAGTGAGGTGAATTAAGAAAGATTCAAGTTCAACTTATTTTACAAATCCGACTTAAAACAAAGCTTTATTGAAAAGGATTGAGGAAGATACAGTACAAACAAACTGAATGAGTCAATCTGAGTCATTGTGAGTTTTAATGATCCGTCTGGTTGGGCTTTCACTGAGGGTCCCAAAACTATGCGGTGGCCAGAGCTGCGTGGGACAGAAGGCACAGAGAAGCAATGGGTTAAAAAAGAGATTAGACCCATATGATGACAAAATAAAGCACCTCTGAGCATATGATCTCACTCCTTGGACACGTTTGCTAATATGCCTTTTAATGATGCATTTGACTCGGTACGAGATCCTGTTAGTTCATCAGCTGTCGTAACAGGGCCTCCAGTGGAGTGCCGCTGTCCAATCAGATGGACAGAAGGTTGGCTGACCTGTTTCCAGGGTCGTGGTTGCTATGACATCCAGTGACATGACAACACAGCAGAATGGAAAGCTAGACAATATGTTGTCCAGGCTTTAGTCAATCAAACGCACTTGCTTTGAACTTCCAACTGACTCGCAAGTCTACGTGGTGGTTTAGATGGACAAAGTAACTGGACATTATCATAAATGGATTGGAGCTTTGCACCTTAGAACCAACATGCAAGTGACTGAATCAGAACCGTTCTGAAAAAACGGGTTGAAACACTTGACAATACACACACAACACAGACCCTGTTACCTTTAAGCAAACACGCCCTCGGATGAGCCCGTAGGGAATTGGGCCATAGCTGCGTGAGTCAGAGGAATTCCTAAGGTTATCCCCTTCTAGCCATACGTGGCCTTTTGGAACCTAAAAACATCATCGGACACAAAAAGGGACAGAATCAACACTGATATCAGAGAAAATGAATCAAATGGAAATCAAAGTCTAAATCTGATTTCAAGTCAACATGTATTGAGACTATGCCTTAACCCCACCCCCTCTTCCCAACGAGTCGCTATCCCCTCTCTCTTCAGCCTATCTTAACGTCAACCTGCCTGTCCCTCTTTAACCCCGTACCGTCTTAGGAGAGGGGTCATGGGTAACGGGCAGGGTCGGGAAGGATTTAGAAGAACTTCAAACGGGGTCATTAGGCTGTTGGCTGAGATCTGCGCCCCTCTTACCCAGGGAGGGCAAAGCTAGAGAGGGGCCTGAGATAGCTGGGCAGAGAGAGAGCGAGAGAGAGAGAGAGAGAGAGAGAGAGAGAGAGAGAGAGAGAGAGAGAGAGAGAGAGAGAGAGAGAGAGAGAGAGAGAGAGAGAGAGAGAGAGAGAGAGGGAAAGAGGGAGAAAAAGAGGGCTAAGCTGCGGCTAGCAGCAGCGTCCAAGGGTCTCCACCGCGGTCCGACCTGCCAGTGGGGCAGTCATCCAAGCGGGCTCTAATTCACAGTGACACCAATTATGATTAATCTCATCACTTTAGGAGAGTAGGCTTGTCAAGGCCCTAATTAAGTGCGCTGTCCCCCCTATATGTGCAGACAGGATCAACAACACATTATATTGTCATAATGGGCATCACAATCCACGAGTCTATTTTTGTGTTGCCTAACTTTTTAACGGCAAAAGTCCTCTGGAGGAAAGAGAATAACATGAATAAAGAAGCAGAACGTCATCTGCGCCGCGGTGACGTCACACCTCCGCTCGCGCTCCCCGTCCCTGTCACCTGGCTCCCTGATTAGAGTTTTCTGTCCTACTGTCGGGATGCTGCGTTTCATTCCATATTCCATAATTGAGACAGATGATGTGACATAATCACGAGCCAGTGACATGTTGACCTAACACGAGGTATACAACTCACTAAATAACGACGACACAAATGAATATCATTAAAGGAGTCATCTGAGAACCATATGTCAGCATGCTGGATTCCCACCATTACACCTCATTAACATGGCAACATATGCTGGCTCCCAAGCACAGGAAGAAGAAACACCACCGTTTGTCATCTGTCAAACCAGAACCCCCTGTTTATCCTCATCTTCCTTGAAAAAAGGAAAAAGGATTTAACACTCATCTTGAAAGGCGTAGAGGTTTGATTGAGATAATCAACATCTGTTCCAGACTTTGCTGGACAGTCTCTTGAGTAGACTTTTTGACAAACACAACAGATCAGCTTTATCACAGTGCAGCCTGAGTGAAAGCAGGTCAATCAATAAATCTGATCGACGGGCGGCAGAAGACGAGACTTTGACTTTGAGAACAATAACACAAATGACCTCATAGAAAAACCCAGGTCTGCCCTTTGGAGATCAACCTGGCAGTATTTCAGAAAAGTGAGATAGTGAGGAGGTCTGAAACCTGAACTCCTCTGCTGTGGAAAACGCAAAAAAAAACGGTGTTAGCTTATACGCATCAGGTTTCAGGTGCAAGGAAAAGAAAAACATAGTCAAGGGCAAACTTCTGAATGAAACCTATTTCTAGCCACACAGCTGTTTCTTTTAAATAAAATGGTGTTTCAAACCAAGGTAAATCCCTGTCAACGGAGTGGCAAGGAAATGCATTCGTTAATTTAGCACATACGCACAATGTGGACACCTAATTTTTAAAAGTGGACAGATGATGTTTCCAACTCCACCGATTTTCCAAAAGCTCCAGGTCGGACCGACACAGAGTCACTAATCTGCGCTGCCGGCAGCTCTGGTGTGACGGAAGGCAGAGACTGCACCCGTCCTGTGGATGTGGGCTGAGGCATTGTGTACCTGTCAGTGACGTGTCAAGAAGAGCTGAAACCAGAGCTCGCCTCACTGCAGAGGTGTGTTTAACAGCCACACTATTACAGTGCTCATTATGTTAACATGATTGAGGCGCTGAATTATGTTCATCTTGAATACATACAGGCATGCAGAGCTCATCTTTCACCACATTGCTCAGGCAAAGAAGTGCACAGCCCTGTCTGTGTCTCTGTCACTCTGTTGCTCACACACTCTCTCTCTCTCTCTCTCTCTCTCTCTCTGCTGTAACATCAAGGATCAAGCATCAATGTTTTGACACAAAGGCTCAGAGACAGAAATGATTCCTAAAAGGTGACAGAGCAATTAGTCTCCAGTTGGATCTCTGAGGGTAGGGAGGACCCGTCTGTCTGTCAGAACAAAAAAAGGAGGTGATGACAGAGTCTAACACCATTTACCAAAATGTATCTTTGCTGGTCCACATTAATTCCTCCCACACCATCTATACCAACACATGCATCCTCTGGGGGGTTAAAAAAAAAACTCCCCAAGGGAGCCCAAACACTGATGTGAACAGCGGATGTTTTCTCAGTTACCCCAAAAGTTGTCACATATAGCCAGATACTCTGCTCCTGAGGGGTTAATACATCATCAGCCCAAAACAATTATTACAGCGTAAGAAAAACTAATTTGAACAGTTTAAAGCAGCATCTCTGTCTCTGTCTCAAGCCTGATTACTGACAGTCAACCAAATATGTCCAGGTCCATGTGTTGTATTAATGATGTTGAGGTTTATTGTACAAACACAAATCTTTATTTCTGCACCACTTTGATCTGGTTTAAGGACATAACCTGTGACAATGATACAAGTCACACCATTCATTTTAAATCTCTCAAAGAAACGGTCTCATCTAGATAAAACTTCTTGATTTTAATTCCTGCATTCAAAGGAGAAATCTAAATACTAAAACCCTAAGTTGCAAATCTCTCAATAGTTCATGTTTATTATTGTTTGAAACAGATCAACAAGTACCAGTTCAGATTACCTGCCAATACAAAACTAATGGCAACGTTGCAGAGAGTACAAAATTAAAATAAAATGAATAGTGGTCAACCAGCTTCATTCTAGTAGATCTAAACCTACTGGCCAAAAAAATACTACTATTACATCCTGATGTTCTGCACTCGGTGTGTGGAAGTGAAGCTGGCCTAAGAGGTGACCTCTTTATTTCCCAATTCATTTGCTGAATGACACTTACAGGCTTGGTCCGTATGCTATGTTCCACTGAACCCATTCAGCAGCCGGCCCAGACTATAAAATACACAATAAATTCAAAAACATGCAACATAAACGCAACCTTTGCTTTGCAGACATATGTACGCACTCACACTCACACACACACATCTCCACCCACCCATCAGTCTGCTCATTCGGCTGGCACTAACTCTAACAGGCTTCAGAGAGATTGCAGGCCCGAGCTGTGGGCGTTGGGGAGAGTAGTAATAGAAAAGCAATGACAGTGGTTTCAGCGGCAGAACCCCTGCTCTCTCTCTGGTTTTATCACTGTTCTGAGGAAATATAGGTGTTGTCAAAAGCTGATATTTTGACCAATGACACAAAATGGATGTGTGCGGTCTAAAATGTAAACAACTATGATAGTCTATAGACTCTGGCACACACACAAAGAAAACCAACGACGAACTGAGAGAGACGGTTTTGCATTATGCATTGAAATTCTGTTTGTCATTTAAGGGTGAAACAAACTTTCAAGTGCTTTGATATAAACACATTGTTCATTTATTCTCTTTTTCCCTGTCATCGTAGAATCCTTTTTTTTTCCTTTCACAGAGACTCTGAGTTGTAGATGCTGGAGGCAAAACCACGAAGCTGCCACAAGGTATCTCAGCTGGTAAAGCAGGTAATCACAGGACGTACGGGAAACGAAGCTGGAATTCATTTCAGCAAATATGACACTGTATGAGTTCCACATACTCACATATGTGTGGGTCGTGAACAAGTCTGATGGGGAACTGGTGCAGACTTTATCTCCCTCCAGCCCAATTACCCGTTTACAAATGTTCATTTTCGGGTCAGATGGACTTTTAGCAATCACTACATCACCCCTGAAAAAAATGAAGACAATCACTTCAGTGACAACTCAAGATACTTTCATTAACAGTTAGCATCCAAAATGTCATGTATATGTTTTATATGCTATGCTATACATTTGCTGACATCTTTTCCTGAACCATATCACGAAAAGAAAAGTAAAAAGGTTCTCTAAAATCTTACACATGTAAGAAATGGAATGAATCCCTATATATGTGTATATCTACACAGAGGACGTAATTCTTGTTCCAACGTGGTTACTGTCGCCTCCATTTGCCTCGATTCAACTGAGTGAACTCACTTTTGTATTTTGCAAAGATGACGACTCATCCTCTCTGAGAAGACAATATCACGGCTGACAATGGTCGGCTCCATTGATGGACCAGAGCACTGAAGCACAAGAGGAGAATTATTCATTGAGCATGAATTAATTCATTTTATTTTAAGAAAAGAAGGGCAAGAAAAACTTGTCCATGTGGTGATAATTATCAGGATAATTCTTTTTTTCTAATCAGGCTGTGGTTTTTCGACTGCTCAACAACTCAATGTTCAGTGAATTACAAACACTTGATATACATAGATCGATTTAATGTTAGCGCCTCTGTTTGCATGCACAGTGGACAAGAGTGTACAATGAAAAAATGCTGGAAAAATTACTGATGTAGTTTTATTGTGAGATCAATGATACCAACCACCACAAATTCTCCAAAGTATTCAAAGGCACAATGAGCAATACAGCCATATTGGATAGTGTAGCCCACAAAACCCAACGTCGTCCCCAGTGCACGGCGGAACATCTCCACCTGCAGCACAAAACACAAAGAGAGGTTATGGCTCAATGTAAAATGCAAATAAATGCTGTCATCAATCCATACATGCAAGTGATCTGTGTCCGAGACATATATCGTAGGCTTACGTCCTCGACAGGATTTCTAAAAGCAAAAGGCTGTTTGGGGTTTAATTGCTCAGAGCGCGGACAAGGTTGTTACAGTTGGCCTACCGCTAAGATGGCACATTCCCTGGTGTTTCATTCTCAGAGGCTGAGCAGCCAGTTCACACCAAAAAACTGCCCTGAACTTTGCTCCAGTGCAGGATGGGCCAATCAACACCTTGTGCGGAGGTGAGGGACAAACACAGAAGCTGTGACACATCCAGCCAAGCAGCTCTGCGCCGTCTGCGAGCGACGGTCCCTGACACGCCGCTGCCTCCATCAGGGCCGCAATTATTAGAACAGTTATCAACTTCTGTCAGCACCATGGAAACGGATAAGACACCCCAGTGCTCGAGCGCCCGCCCTGCAAACATACGGACACACAAACGCACACGCAAGGACCACCCATGTGTCTTCTGAGCAAACATCCCGGACACACTCAGGTTATTGACTTTTACTCAAGCTGCAACCTGTTGGACGGACAGAACAAAGTCAGTCAATCTTTACAAACAGGGAGTGTGTGCCTAGGAGCATCTGCACACACACAGGAGCACAAACACACACATGTATATACACACAAACAAGTATATATTTAGAAAAGAACTGATAAAGCTTGGTTTAGAGGTTATTCTGTACTTGAAGCAGTTTTGGTTTCGGCTGCTGCCCTGCCAGTCCACCAAAGGCTAAAGAAATCTCTTTCTCCATCTCCCCCATTCCTTCTGTCTCCTTCCCTATTTCGCTCTCCATGTCTCCTCTCCCTCCCAGGGTATTATTAACCAAAGCAAGCAGAGCGGAAACCAAAGCCCCAAATCCTCAGAGCTCTGGGAATGACTTCCCAAAGATGGACACGGATTAGACCCCCAATTTCTCCCTTGCACCCCGCCTTTCTCCCCAGGTCCCCAACAGACCGGGTGTCAGGTGGCTCTCCCAAGCCCTGCCAAAGGTGTTGCCCCTAATCCCATTACCCCCCTCCACTCTTCTCTCTCTCTCTCTCACACACACACACACACACACACACACACAAACAGAAACAATGCTCTCTCATTCATGCCAACTAAATTCCACCTATTAAACCCCTCTATCTATTCTTTCATCCCTAGCATGGTTTGTCTCTTTGGCCCATTCGACATCCTCTGTGATCCAAAAAGACCAACTCCATTCTTTCACCTCCCTGCGAGCAGCTACTCGACTCGAGCCCCCATTCCATCATCACCCCTGGCAACCTTCTGCTTTTTGCCGCCGCTGCGAACGGTGGCGCTGAGGCAGGTGAAGAGGGACACATGTATGAACTCAGCACAGGGCCCAAATGAAGTGCCCCTTTCCAGTCGCAGCCCGCTCCTGTGTCTCGTTCTGTTCCACAGGAGATACAAACTCAGCTCTCCCCACGGCTGGTACAATAACACCTCTCACCCTATAATGCCCGTGTTGGGAAGCAAGGGGTCTCGAGGTTAATGTGAATCTCAGTTCTGCACTAAGGCAACATATGCAGGCCTATTTGTCTTGCTCTCATCTCTCACCGCGTACTGTAGTGCACCCTCAGACATGATCTCACACGTGTTCTTCCCTCTGCTAGGCTGGGGATCAGGAATCTTTGCTAGCGCTCATTCTCAAAGAACAGTGGACAGCGTCCTCATACAGCTGCCCTCATATCTCTGTTCCAGCCCCCCAACACACATACACTCACACACACACACACAATTCCAGTGGGCATTCATCATAGGTAGGGATTAAGGGACTTTGCATAACAAGATCACACGGCCAGTGACTGATATCAAGAGAGTCCATATGCAGCCGCCTGGTTTTCTGAGGCACCCTCTGTCATTGATAGTGTGTGTCTGTGTGTGTGCATGTGGAGTGATGTGGCATGAATGTGCACAGACAATAGCACTACCTATGTGTTTCACAGGAACGGTACAGGCGAGCTGGCTGCAGTGACTCCTTCGGGATTCAGAATGAGTCGGACATCAACAGAAGCCTCTGATTGGATCTGTGTGACCTCCAATCCTCCAAAGCAAAGAGTCAGACAGCCCACGCTATATCTTGGGCCTAATACCCGGCATGTGTGAGCCTGTGGGTTAGGGGAATACCAACATTAAATGAATTCTGTATTACAGCTGTAAATTAACACAAAGTCTCTCTGTTAATCCAGGATTACATGACAAACATGTTCATGGGAAAACAAAGAAAATCAGCACAGCCCACTCTGCAGAACCATCTGTGTAAACGGGCCTCCTGCGGTCACAGCACCACTGGTGGCGAAAAAAGGGGACCTCAAGTGAATAGCTGGCGATGGAAACACTTGATGTGTGTTTAACTCTGTGATTCTCGTAATGAGGAAGCTGCAACCAGGAAATCTTTTTTTTTGCCAATACATGGAGAAGCTCATCATTATAAACACCCAGCTATCAATTTTCACACTGCAACAATAAAACATGGATGGGGTCTACTTCCATCATCTGCACTGACATGAATAAAGACACTGACACACCCAGAATGAAATGCAGTCTCTCAAAAACTAAAAATCATTTAGGATGCTATTGCTCTTTCATATGATGTTTCCTCATTAAAAACAACCACAGTATTTGAAGATCCGAACATTCTCTTATAATTAACACTGGCAAATAAATCCATACCAAGATCATTACTTTGAGATTTTCTAACTTTTAAATGAATGAATTAAAATCATCAAAATCATCAAACATTTATTCAGGCACAGAAAAATGTGGCTGAAAAGACCCAATGTTGAATTGTTATTGAATGCACTGATTAGCTCATTGAAAAGCTGCCAAAGCAGGGAAACAATACATTAGAATAAAACTGAGGCTGAGAAGTCCACTTACATCATTGTTCACACTAAGAACACAAAGTACACAAAATAAGACAGATATAGGAATATCCCTGATTGTTTTTCATCTCAAAATGTAATAATTTCTTCTATGACTCTATCCTTTGTCCAGTCTTTACTACAAACAAACAGAGCCACAAGAAAACATTTGGTGGAGGTAATTAAACAAATAATAGAGACAGCATCACCCTATTAAAAAAATGCATACCTCATTAAATACACATTATTGAAGCCATAAGGAAACATTGAAAAAAGGAATTACAGCCACTGGTCTCCAGAGATTTGAACCTGCCACTGGCTCAGTAGTGTTAATTGATATACATGGCCAGTCTATTAGAGCCACAAAGAGAATTTCAATCCAAGCAGCACACAAGGGCCTTGCAGTGGACTCCTTACACAACTAAATTAGGAAAACATGGGCTGAGAGAGAGCTGCGCAACAGGGGGGCTAAGAGGCTTACAAGTCCCTTGTCAGATATTCTTCGTCTCCCTGAGGATCCCAGATGGAAGGGAGTCTGGAGGAGCAGGCAGCACCAGAGAGGGGACGAATCCCACCTCTGATGTCCTCTGTCCTCTGGGCAGCAGAAGGCAGAGGAGGGTGGGGCGTTTGTCCTGTTGCGCTGAGCTTGATTTGATCTTAATGTGAGCTATATAAAAGGAGGAGGTTTGGCAACCAGGGGGGTCTGTTTCAACTATCAGTCCAATCAGAGATAATCCCGCTGATTTCGACACAGACACCTGGCTGGATGGAGAGTGACAGATGTACAAGTCTCAGTCACAGAGTGCTGCGTCTAGCCCCCATCTCATCTAGGTCTGCCGTCTATCAGAGGCTTATTTGAAGCGACTGATCTCCATATTGCTCTTTTCATTGTCGCTAACGGCAACACAGCCGTGAAACAGCTGAGCGGGGTTACTATTTGAGGAGCTGAGGGTTTAAACCTACAATCAATGGGTCAGCCAGTGCAAATAATAGCCAAGTGATATGAATACAACTGCTATGAAGTGAAAGGAAGTGTGGGTTGACAGAGTCCCCAGCCAATTACACTGAATGGAAAAAAGAAATCAGCCACTAAGTCTTATTGTATTGACCACCGGCTGCTGGCCTGGTGCTGAAACAATGGAAAGATCTTATCTGGTGTTGTATCAGATTCACAAAGCTATTTGTGATTTGCTCAGGGCAGCTCAATACAAAGCCTGAAACACAGCTCCCCGAAACAAAGGCATAAACCTATGATTTTTGTGATGTCCTTTAGCTTTTGATGAGCAAGTATTTTCATACTCTTCTTCACACCAATAGCTCAAGCTGAAAAATTCTGTATTTCATCAGCGAAAAAATTTCAGGGAACAAAAATAAAGCTCCTCAAACAATGTGAGATGAATAAATGGAAAAAAAAAATCATATTCGTACAGTCAAAATTAGCTGTGTACAAAAACCCATCCTCAGCTTATTGTACTTACACCCATAGAATATGACTTTCCTTTCAACACTAAGAAAACAAGCAGGGTGCACGCTGATGACAATCTTGCCTCCCTCAGTCACAAATCTACAGCTTCTCACTGTTCCTCGCTGATGGCATAGTTAGACTGAAGAAACCAAAACAGTCTGAGCAGGAAAGATCTGGCATGTTATGACTGCTGCCATTATATAGCTCCATCAGATACAGAGGCTGAAAGAAGTGACAAAAACACTGCCGAAAATAAACATACAAGAACAGATGACACGTTGAAAATGAAGAAAATTGTGTTATTTCTATACAATTAGGCTGCTGTGTTTACACTTCCACGTGCTGTATTGTGCTAAAGAGCTTGGAGGTTCAATTGGGCTTGAGGAGAATAAAGAAATAAGGTGACTGGCATTGTGTGGAGGATGTGGGGAAAAGTTTCCACAGCAGTGTGCTCCAGCATCCTGCGCGTTGCGCTGCTGAAGCAGGCACCCCTCCTCCTGAAATGCAGGACAGTCAGCGAATCTTATTTGTATCATATAGACTTTCCACAATGCCCAGTGTTGTCAGTCATGATACATTCCCTTGGTCTCCTGTCAGCACATATAAATCTCAACAGTGCTGTCAAAACAGCAGGACTGCCTCTGCTAAGAGCATTTGTAAAGTGAGCAGTTGGGCGATTGCTTCCTCTGGAGCCTTACAGTATCCTGTGATCTTGCGCTGCCTCTGGCCTCTCCTCGACACACAAAGCTTTTTATAGCTGTCTCAAGGATTACAATTACCACTCATCCGTCAACCAGTATTCAAAGTGGACATGCAGGACTTCTGCCAACAGTGGATTGCAGGATCAGACAGAACATTACAAGTTCTCAAATTTGTGAAAGTTTCCGTTTTTTAAAACAGATATATTGACATGTCACAGCAGGAGAAACACATACTGGCACAACTTTTAAATGTCCCTTTGTATTGTGGTCCAGTGTCCACAAGAGAAGAACCCTATGAAAAGAGCCACTCCACAGAATTAATCTATTTGAATTCAATCATGAATGACTGCATTTTTTGGTATTACTGTATTACTGTGTGCTGAGCACCAATGCATTACATTTTACATTCTCAGTGTGCTTATACTGTATTATTTCATACTGAAACAGAACTAGAACATTTGCAGTAAAATGTACTCATCCTGTATTTTAGAGCCAATTTGATATCTTTCATAATAATTATATGATACATTATAAATAAAAAACAGGCTGCATACAAGACCACCTACTTTTTTCAATGATAATAAAATATTGGAATAATTGGAATTCAAAGAGATCTGTATATGTATTACCAACATTTCGTTTCTCTCTTTTGAGAATTAGAAAAAAAATGGAAATGGATTTCAAAAGTCATAGCTGAATGGTGAAGGGACGCACAAGAAGTCATCTGAACTGGACAACAGTGTGTACAACGACAAATACACATGTGTCATTTTTGTGTGATTTAAAGTCTATAGAGTAAACAACATGAAGCTGCTTCGGACATAATTGGAGGATTTAAATTCAGAGATAAATTCAGAGATATTCTCTGATAATTCAGAGAATAAAAGTTTGTAAATTATGTATTTGCAAAGATGCGTTGACAGGGAATAGAATAAACTTAACTACTGTGATATAATCAACTATTTTGTATTTCGTTGTACATTGTGTATAATGACAATAAAGCATTCTATTCTATTTGTGCCATGATTATTTGTTGTACTGCAGCCCATTTCAAACTGCATAGTGGCATTCATTTGTACAAAGCACAGTCATATGTTGTTTAGCCAAAACTTGCTACACTGAGATCATTTTGATGCATTTGATATTTTCAAACAGCAAAGCTTCTCATAATGAGTCCATGTTCTGGCTGCCTCACAGACAGGAAGTAAAAACAAGACCTATTTTAATGTTTGGTGTTTCATCCTGTGGCACATGCTCCGAACAAATTTCAACTGATACATTTTAATTTGACATAACTTCAACCATTCACATGCAACAGTCTCCTTTAAATGTTAGGGGCGGGATTCTAACCTTGACCCTGCACCATGGACAACACACACGTACACATACTGACTTTACAATAATAAAATGTAGCGTGTTGTTTTATGATGTGATTTGATAGATAAGTCATTATAGGATGTCATGATGGAAAGAGCTAATTCTGTTAAAATATGTCACCAGAGTCTCTGAAGACACTAACAAGGTCGTAGGCAGCAGTAGAATCCAACCAGGGGTTTACCTTATTGTTGAATCTCGTGTGGTTAATGCACACACACCTTCACGGTGTCAGTGTGGAACACAGAAACACACCGGGTATCGGAAGCGAAATGTGAACTAGCGGAGTTTTCCTCACCTGTGAATGAACGCCTCTATCCTCCGACCATGCACTTCGCCGCACAGGTTGAACTTCCTGTTTGACAGCCACAGTGAGCGACTCTGTAACAACCGCTGCTCCCATTGGTCGAGCTCCACCAAACCCTCCTCTGATTGGACGCCGCTCTCCAAAACATTGCTAAGCATCGCCACGCTGCGAGCAGAATGGCTGCGCCTGTGGACGGTGCGTGTAAACCGGCGCCTGTACGCGCCCCGTTCAACACGACGAGTTTCCAGAAGAAAACCAGGAGCAAGTTGATCTCCATACCCGGCACCAGACCGTCGGTTCTGAACGGACAGCTCTTAGTGTCCACCGGTGTCACCTCACTCGACTTTCTGCTCGGTCAGTGCTGCTGCTAGCTAACGCAGCTAACTGTGGTTTCTCGTGTAACTTTCGATAAACACACCGACAGCAGCGACACGGTGGCGGTGGGATTCATTCCTCTCAGGGCAGAGCTGTCATTCCACCAGGAGAGGGGGTTTGGTCACTGTCAGGACAGATGGAACTGTACTGAACAGGAGGAAGTTGCTGTTAGATACACACGTTGGAAATGACAGAAGACACTCATTCTGCACTGTGTTGTGAAGAGTTGACCTGTATGGTCTTCAATGGTTTCTGTATTTTAGAATATACTTGACCCCTCTCCCTGATTTTAAGACGCATTCAAAACCCTTCATGTAGGACACAAACATTAGATGCACCTGCTGTAGCTTGATATTGACGCCATTTAAAAAGTCCCCCGACTCCCTTACCTGCAGATATAATTTCATCCATGACATTTCTTTCGTGGGGGAAACTTTGTAGAGTTGTGGTCAGGTTATTAAGTTTTTTATTGTTATTATTATAGGGCAATCTTGGTGTATGGTTTATCTCTTAATTGGGACTGTGTTTAAACAAGCAAAGGTTTTGTCTCAGCCTGAACGCACTAGCTCCACTGTAGTCCATGATAATCATCATCATACAGCAGTACCACAGAACACTGAATAACAATGAAAAACAAATGTAATAAGCCATCACACCTATCATGCAATGGACTTGTTTTTTTACTTTGTTAATGGATCTTTTTTCCTAACCAATGTGGTTTCATAGACCGGCTTATGTGTTCACTTTCACACACTTGTGGCTTATTGGAATACGTATTACCTGAGCAATTCATAATGTTTGCTTTGCACAGGGACATTTAAGGTTAATTCATGGTTGTGGAGACCAGAGTTAAAGGTGATGGAGGATAGCAGAGCAGAACAAGGCTCCCATTAATTGATATTTATTTTCTTTTTCTGAATACACAAACAGGTGGTGGCCTGGCAGTCGGAACAGTCCTCCTCATTGGTGAGTATTGCGCTTATCATTTCAAGTATTGTTTTAGTTACAGCCCCAGTGAATTATTCTCAGTATTTCATGTGATATATTGAAGCAGAAAGAGAAGAAGATTATATGAGGAGGAAATAGTTTTATACTGTATGTTAGGTGTGTAAGATTTAGTTAAATTCTATGAAATATATAACTATGACAATATTGTGGTGATGCTTTCAGTAGTGTGTTCAATTATAATCATACAATAGTTGTTTCCCTAGAATGAACCCTTTATTTTCGGAGTGGGTCCACTTCACAGAGCCATGTTTTTGCTCTGTCAAGGGTATTCAGTTGCAACATGCAGCTTCACCATTAGATTTCACTTAATTCTACACTCTGAACCTTTAAGTTCACACTTCTGTCTTCCCGAAATATAGTTAACCTTGATGTCTTTTCACCTCATGGGTGTGTGATTTATATTATATTATATTATATAATTCTTAAAGCTGTGGTCTAAATGGAGCCATCTGCATACAAGCGTTACCATTGAGAGTTGAAGAAACACTGTTACAGCAAGTGTCTGTTTGGTACTCGGCCAGTGAATCAGTTTGCTGAAAAACACTTTGTATGTAATATTGATACTTTAATCCAGGAAGGTGCATATTACAGCTCTTTACTGAACCCTTCATCACCTACTTCATCTATTTCGCAACCATTTTCTACTCGCACAGTCAAAAAGTTTAATTGATTTTAGATGATGCTGCATGAAGCTGTCACTGTGGATCTACGTTTTGTCGACATTTCATATATTCCTGTAAAGCCTAAAACGAAATGGATTTGTCTGTGTTCCGGCTCTTGTGGTTTGCATGATTCAAAGACAAAGTAATGGCCCTGAGGTCGGTAGTTAGAATCCCAGGTGTTCACACTTCCTCTGTGATCATTAATTAATATGCTCATCTGGGGATGTGCTTTTGAACTTTTCTGAATTACATTCAAAGCAAGTGTGTTTTCTAGAGACATAAATGTCTCCCACTGTAGTGTTGTTATTATTATTATCATTCATCACAGGCGAGGCTATATGCACTGGTAGACAGTAGGGTTAAGGTATCTTGTTTCCCCTTGAAGCTGTAATTTGTGTGTAGCTGAGGCCTATACCAACTGATGATATTGCTTTGCCCTTTAATTCATCCCCCCAATCGATGCAGGAGTCAGTGATTACACACTAATGCGTTCTTCCCTTCCATTTTGTGAATCAATGTACGGTTGGTTTCATCTGGTAATGAGAGACACAGTAAAGGTGAAATGCGTGTGTGCGCTCTCTTGTGTTTGTCTCTGAAATAGTGATGTGTGTGTGCACACAGTGTGCTGTCTGTGTGTCTGTTTTGTTATGGGGCTGGCTGGGTGGGTGGGTGGGATGGGGGGGGCCTTGGAGTGTGTGTTTGTTTGTGTTTGTTTCAGGCAGTCGTCTCCTACAGTCTGCCCCTTTAGCCGTGATGGCCTGTTTGTGAGACACAGACATAAAATTATCAGACTGGTCGTTGTCTTCTTTGAAGTGTCTTGAGCTGTCCATCCTGATTTGTCAACCACAGGGGGATCAGTCCGGTATGGCTTCTGTCTAAAGATCTCTCATCTCCTGTGATTTTGGAAGGGAAAGAACAAAGCCCTGCAGCTCTTATTGTACGCTTTCTTTCCATTCGGTAGTTTAAGAGAGTGCATTTGTCTTCTACATACATGTGTTTATGATTTTCAGCAGGGTTACAACAAAGCTATTTAACTGATTTCCATGATTTTCTGGAGGGGTGGGGCATGACCTACGGAAGTGGGGTTTCAATTTTAGTGTGTGTCCAGGATTTTTTCTTACACTTTCTGTAACGTTTGATCAGCTAATATCAAAATCAATTTTAAAAAATAAGTCTAAAAAATAATCTTGATTAAAAAACTAATAGACATGTTAAGGGTAATAATATTTGATTTTGACAATTTGCTGCTGAGCCAATAAAACATTCTATATGCAGAACACCACACCAGAAACAGGGATATTAAATAACAGCACTCCACAAAAGGTAAAACACATCAAAACTAGAGATAAAATTGGTGTGAAAATTTGGTATCACAATTGTTGTGAGCAAATTGATCATAGTATTATCACAGTTGTGCTGAAAGTGTTCAAAAATTGCTGATTCGTAAACTGAAGTAATGTCACAGAAATAAGTTCTCCAACAATACATGTATATTCATGATCATTAAAATAATAGCACCAACACCATTTCAATGTGCAACGAAAGAATTGAATAATAAAGCTTGAGTCATGTCAGTTTGGTGACTGTGGATGCATGATATGGCAAAAGCACTAGCAGCTCATGCTGTTACAGTACCAACCAAATCACCACAGTAATAACAGTAATTAAAGGTTGAAACTGTACAACTAACCATCAGGAAAATGAACAAGTTGTTGAAACCAGCAACCAGTTAGTTCACTTAACATAACAGAAATGACTGTTGAAGCCTTATACAGGAAGTTCAGTTTAGAACACAATAAGAATGTTGTGATTTAAAAACAAATAACACTATTCAACAACAGGCACCAGGGTATGGTTATTTTAGTAATTATTAAAATATTTTTCAGCAGTAGAAGATGTTTTGAAATTCTAATGTCCGCATCTGAGAGGAGATATAAGACACCTAATAGAGTGGCAGGTGCATTGTTAAGAAAAACAAATGTGATCAATAATCATTTGTTATGTAGCGAAGAGTCTCAACAATCATAATAGCAAAAGCCTGGAATCAAACTGCTTGATAAAGAGGGCCAGCTGTCACATTAGTTAAAGACTTAACAGATATGATGTGCTGATACAGTATCACAGGGCTGACAGCGGCTGCCAATAGGCAATTAACCAAATAAAACCACCTTTTGTATTCATGTTGTTTTCAAGGCTTTTTGACATGAGTATTTGTTTACCTGCTGAACACTACATAGAAATGACAGTGCATCATAGACCAAAGAAGGGGAGGAAAAACCACTGTGACCTAGATATTTTGTCTCCTCCCCCTGCAGCTTCAGCAAATATGATTCAGGAGTCTCCCTCTCCAAATGAAACGAGTCCCCCCCCACACACACATACACACACATTGCACAAACCTTATTCACAATGATAAAAATGATGAAGAAAAAGAAGGGTAAAAAACTGTCCCGTGACTGTCCAGACTGACTGATCTACCTCAAAGATATGACCGTCCCCCACCCCCTGTTGCGCCTATACCCCTCAACACCTCCCACCCGCCTCCCCTTACCCCCCGCCTCAACAGCCTAATGACTCCTGGAGGTTCCATTTGTAAGGCTCCCATAGAAACATGGCCACAATAGGCCCCATCTTGAGAGGGCCCATCTGGGAGTCTTTGTGGGGCCTGCTGAAAGCCACAAAGGCCTGCTGACCTAGAAACCCATCAATAAGAGAACAGGGAGCCCCACCGACAACAAATTGAAGAGCCATGGAATTTCCTGGGCCATCCTCGAGTCCGTAGGTGAGGACATAGATGGGGAACGTGGGAGGGCAGAGGGGGAATTCTCCGGATGTTCGAGGATGACACGTCAGGATGTCATTCCCAAGCTGTCAGCTGTATGCCTATTACCTTAAACTGTCACTGCTGCTTTTGTCCCTGTGCCCACTGATAGTCATTGTGTGAAGAGGCCTATGAAATCTTTACAAAATGGTGATTGTGACAGGAAGCAGCAGTGGCATGCTGGGAAGAATTATGTGTCCGGGAACGGTGGAGGGGGGGTCATGGTGATGATGCGGGATTTAGTGTGGAAGAGCTGGGTGGCTGCTGTGGGACAGTATTTTAATAATTGCTTATCCAAATGTAGATGTTAGTGTGTTTCTTTAACCTACTTTCTTGACGATAAACATGTGACGTGATCAACACTAGAAACATGAAAGGCTGCCATTGGAATTCACACAAAAAGCATAAATTCAAGTGAACCAGATGTCAGGGGGCATTTTGAGGACAGGCCCCATCATATCCTGCTTCTGCCGCCTCCTGTCGGTTGTCCTGACAACTGGGGTAACTGCAGCACGGGGGGTGTACACAGGTGGATGCTTAAGACAGGTGCCTACCTCTCACCTCTGACGCTGCCTAACAAAAATGACAGGCGAAGGTGGACAAGACTTCAGTTGAGACCCTAACAAGAGAACTGAAGATGTCGTGTCCATTTTGATTGTCAGATCACACAGAAACAACAATGTTTCCATGCCATGTCGATTGCCTCTTCATCTGTTCCCTGGAAAAGGAAGCCCGAGTGTGGTTACTCCAATTTGCAGTCAGCAGCTGTGATGTGGTCATGACCTACGAGATCTGTGGCATCTGAATGACACGAGCTCTAATGTCAGACCTGAAGATGATGTATTTTTACATCTGGTGGATGTTGCACCTAATTTTATCATTAAAGCTCCTCCTTAGGCCTTGCAGCCAGTGTTGGCAGCAGCATTGAGTGACAGTTTCAGTTTAGGTTTGTATGAATTGTCCATTCCCACTCAAATTATGATTGTTGTCTTGTTCTTTCTTTTGCAGAAGAGGACCGATATGATAGCTACTCCCGTATGATCTTAAAATACTTCCTGGCAGAGGGAGTGGTGTGTCGACATGAACTTTTTGTGGCGGCAGCTCAGGATAGCCCTGATGACATCTTACAGGTATGAGAGGAGGTGTCGTGTGATCTGTAAATTCTTCAGAAGGAATTCTTTTTTAATGCAAAGCAAGGTTTTTGAGTAAGCCGCAAGTCTTGACAAACCATGTCCAAAGAGAGTGCCTCTACGCATTTAGCATTGCCCATAGACATGTATGCTGTAGTTCCCACTGAATTGTGAATTGTACAGAGATTTTTTTTTTAACACTTCAAGACACTTTAGTCATCAGAAGATGTAAGCAAGTGTTTAGAAGTGTTTGATGTACAGTATTCAGGCTGGGTCCCACTGGCCAGACAATGATGCAGCGGATATTTCACACACACAGTTTTCCTCAGCATGTATCAGGGTCACTGAGGGTATCTGAAAGGTCGAGGGTGGTATGGTTGTCGCATTGTTGAAATGTTTCCCGATGCATCACGGTGTGATGGGAGCTGTAACCTCAGAGGCTGACTGCTGCCCAGCATACAGGAGGAGGGCCCCTCTTCCACTGATTGATAGTGGGAGGGGTCACAGCCTCACCCTCTCTTTACATGTCAAAGGCTTATTAAGAGGCAGGGACTCCCATTGGGGATATATCACATCATTTAGTGTTTTCACAGCTACATTCAGGTTATGCTAATCCTCAGATACTATGGTTGGACTTAATGCATTACAATAACATGCACACTTAAGAAACCAGCTCACTACAGGAAGAGTTGGGTTAAAGCAGGAAATTGGAAAGCTTGGTCACATGCACTGCAACACCTCGCTTACTTTAAACCTCCTCGAGTCAGCTTGTCAATCAGACTTCCCACCCAACCCTTCCCCATTTCTGAAGGAAGATTGTTTTGTTGCTTTTGTGTTGCACACATGAAAACTATTGGTTAATACAGAGAAAGAGTTTTTTTTTATTGTGAATTAGTTATACATTTAAAAGAGACTCACTTTGACTTAGTTAAGCTTATTTGCACTAAGGATATTGTTAATTGTGATACTACACACCGCTTCAAGGATAATTCATCTTTCTGTCCTACTGCCATGACAATGTTGTTCCTGTCAATCTCTGTCATTCATGTGCACTACTTTAAAAACACCACGAGAAACCCAGTCAGTTTGATTCATGGACAGTTTATCAGAATCCCCAGGAAATATATCACTGTATAAACCTTTATTTCTGTAGCACTTATCAGTCAAGGTTGAGAAGTCATTTACAACATACAAATTTTATGTGAATAAAACAACACAGAACAAAACACGATAAGAAAGTATTAAAAAAAGGATCCAACATCAAAAACTATTTAAAAACCTCCATTAAAGGGTTTTCTTTTACTTTTGTAAACAATACTTTTTTTTTTAATTGAACTTGGTTCACGGTCTGTTTTTCAAAAAGGAACTCCCTGCTCCCATCTTGGATGATGTTGCTATCCACAAACCAGCAGAGCAGCCCAGGCTGTCCTGTGAACCTCAGGACAGTTTAGATGCTATGAAGATCGCTTGGCGTTACCAGAATCTGCCAAAAGTTCAGGTAATCATCTCATACAACGGCTGTTTCTGTTGTCTAATTATGTCTGTTACAGGTGGAGTTGTGATCATGCTACTTTTATCAAAATTCAAACATGTTTCTCTGCCAATGATGGCATGAGAAAAGAATAACGCTGGCTCTCTGGTCTTAGTGGTTTGGCAATTGTCTCCACCACTAAATCCATCAGCTTCTAAACTCCTTTGTGGAGTGAATAAGGCCTTAGCCTCTCCTTTCAGAGCTGTACCAGATTACTCACACTTAGCTGGCAATAGGTAGGCTTTTCACTGGTCCCCCAACTCTCATATACACACACGCCTGCACCCCTGCTTAGCCTGGGAAACAAGAGTACTTTGCAGTCTGTGCATTGACATGTCTGCTCGCTCAACCCTATGACCCAGACCTGCTCCTCTGTCTCTCCCCAAATCCCTGCCTTCCCCCTGCTAGGGTCGGCAGCCCTACACTCTTTCTTCCGCTTTGAGGAGAGGTGACCCTCCCCTTCTACTTCTCTACAGTCCCCCCCCCCCCCCCCCTCTTTTCCTCCGCCCCCCCCCCCCCCCCCCCTACTTCAGTCTATAATCCATATCGCTATGTGGATTAACAGCACACAGTGTGTCCCTGGGGATCCTCTCCCTCTTTCTCTCTCCCTGGAAACTTCTTTATATCTGTGTCCTTTCCTCACCTCTCCCCCTTCCCCTGTAAAATCGTCTTTACAAACCACTAGTAAGCCCCACCAGAGGATTTGCATCTCAAATTCACCCCCAGAGTCAACGCTTACTTTCCCCTTACACACACCTCTGCTGGCACAGCACACTGTGTCGCTCTCCCGATGAAGACATCAGATCAAAGGTGAGGCCGTCAGGGCGGGGATGGAACGCTAAGCGGGTTGCCTGGCTCACAAAGAGAAGATGAGCCCCTGACCCCCCTGCCCTGCTGACCCCCTCGTCCCGCCAGGAGAGGGACACACCGGGGGCCCTAATCCAGATTAGGAGTAGATTAAGGGCCCCTCTAACAATGGAATCCCTGGTTTTACTGAGAGAGAAGAGCTAAAACTCTCTCTTTCAGCTGCAGGAAAACATCCGCCTTCCCCTGCGTCCCTGACACGTTTGCTTTCACAGTCAGAAGTGGACATTTATGTGAAGAAATGATTAAGAGCGTGGTCATAGTGGTTATTTAACTTCTCTGCTGCAGGAATGTTGAGGACTGACCCATAAACAATGCAATTGCATTACCATAGTGTTGTGGAGCACACTGATTTAACATGTTAGGAACACAAATAAGATTATTTTTCTCATGAATTACCTTATTGTCGTCTGAAGTTGGTTAAATGAACAACAGTTTTGAAAGAAGATTAAAAGCTATCAGTACCATCACATATATTTTAAACTCCTTTTTATTTTAAGGATTTTATTGCATGTGTTTATTTCCCTCCATGTGACTTGTTTTCATCCTCAGTGTGCCCTGGCGTCTTCATCCCGGTTCGGCCACTACTACGACGTCTCCAAGACGATGGAGCCAGAAATTCGCCAGGCAGCCAAGTGCCACCGCTTCTACCTTCCAGAACATCCCACCCAGGCATCAAACACACACAGGTAAGACGGCAAGACACCATCCGCAGAACGCACGGAAACCAATGAGACACCATCCGCAGAACACAGGCACACAAACACGACATTGTCCACAAAACAGTTACACAAATAAGACACCATCTGCAGAACACAGGTAAGCAAACATGGCATTGTTCACAGAATAAACAGCTAAACCAACAATGCAGACAGACCACATACTCCAAAGAGCACATGCTACCAGCATTTGCATTAGAGAAAGAAGAAAATCTAGATGGAGATTTTTTTTTTTTTACCTGGGAAAAAAACAAGCAAATATGCCCATATTTGATCTAAAATGAAATTAATTTTTAACATTGTCAGTGCACAAATATACTTTTTTTCTTATTTTTTTGTGTTTGTCACATTCAACCTCATTAATGCACAGGAAGGTGGGGCAAGCCCAGTGACTATGGCCCTGTTCAGCCCTGGTATTATAATCCATCTGGAGTGAGCCGATATAAAGTGGACAGCTCTCAGTTTGTCAGTTCACATAAGTCTTGAGTGCGTTCACATTGTCTTACTCAGAACTGTCTGCTCAGGTCAACAGAGACCAATGTTAATAGCAGCTCCAAACAGGCTCCAAACAGGCAAATTCACAATGATTTTCTTACTTTCTCAGTTACCACAGCATGCAGAAGTTAAATGCACTGTCCTACCATTGTGTCAGAAAAGGGGTGAATATTCTCACGTCCACCTGGTGTCATCACTGTGCTGATCAGAGCTGAAGCCGATAAAGACCTGTGATTATATGGTTGGGGAAAAAAAGAGATGTTGGATCTGATTTTTCCTTTGTGTGAGAGGTTAGATCCCTTTGTCTGAGATTCACATTTCTAAAACTGTAATTAACATTTGGAATGCGACTGATGGTCATTTACATCATTGATTTTGTTTTTGCTATTCTTAATTTCAGTCTTCATAAAACCTTAAACTGGTAAAATGCATGCCGAGCACATGAGAACTTCTTTTTAAAATAAAAAATGTAGAAGTTTGAAAATCCACATCTTTTTTACTTACTTTTCTTTTTAATTACTGGTTGGAAACCCTCATGAAAGCTTAAAGCATGCTTCAATAAATTCACTTTGGACAACAACAAAGTAGCCTTTTTAAACACAATTGTGCAATCATTAAGTGTTTTAAACCTCTAAAATGACAGAAATCAGTTCTGCTCTGTATTCTTGCCCTCAAGTCATTTACCCTTCAGGGCTACATTCACAACTCAAGGTTGTGTGTGCCTATTTAAATAAGGCCCTTGTTTGCTCAGCGTCTGTTTGATTTCTCCTGCGTTGAGTGTACTTAGGGTTCAGAGGTCATGTAGGCTCTTTACTCAGAGAGTACCGCTGAAGACACAAGGGCACAAGAAGGCACACTCACACACGCGCTGAGTAAATACAGCAATCTGGAGCTCAGAGGATGTAGTGGAGGCTTTATAGAATCCCTCTTCCTTTATTTCAGCAAACAAAGACTGTTTAAAGGAGAGCCCGTGCAAACACATTAAATGCCACAAAGATAGGGTTTAAAATCGCCACTTTCACAAATGTGGACAATGAAGTTTGCAACTTCTTATAAACAGGGAGCTAATAAAATGATAAAACGTCTTCTCCTGGGATGACAGCAATATTTTGTGGCGGCCTTGTGAGTTAGTGACACGTTGTACTCTCATGTCATGTCTGAATGGGTTATAGATCTCATAGAGATTTTGACAGCAGGAATCTACACCTGCGCTGCACCATTGTGCCCCCAGCCCCGCCCCATAACTGACACGCACACACACTCACACGCACCATGCACATTATACACACTTGTACGACGCATAGTCCTAAGCAGGCTACTCCCCCTTGCACGTGTCCACAGCCCCATGTTGATACCCTAGCTGTTAAATTGCTCCGTTTCACTTGAAGGCATAATTGGCACAAATTGCTCTCTAGGTGATACAGATCCTGTTGTTTAAGACCAAGCATGGCCTCCTCTCCTCCTTTCTTTCTCGCTGAAAGAGCAACACTGAGATAAAGAACCTTCCCCACATATGATCCTAATTAGGTGACGCACTAGCCCCTGTAGTTAAGCACCTAGACCTTTTTGCTACCTGAATGAGGGGTCCTCAGTGGGGGTGGCTAAAAACACAATGCTGTCCTACACAATGGCTGCCAACCAGAGGCAACCTCATGGGCTCAACTGGATGTCAAACCATCCCAGCCCCCTACCTCGGAGCAGGGGCATGGGCAGAGGGGCCAAGGAGGGTAGGCTCCCCTCTTTCACCAAGTCGGCTCTATCATTAGGCCCAGCAGGGTCAGAAGGCACCATTGTTGGGCTGAATAACTGAAATGGAGTACATGGATATACTTGGTGCAAGTGTAATCAGCACGAGTGTGTATTGCTGTTCTTTATGCAGGGCTATTGGTGTGTGACCAATCTATGTGTATCAGCTTCTGTTGCCCGCAGGTGGAATTGACAATTGCCACAGCAGCCCAGTGTGACTCACTAAAGAGTGGTTATTGGTGGGGTGATGAGTCCTGTGTAAAAAGATGGGGTTAACATTCCTTATAGCCATCCTACAAATACGAGGTGGGCTCAGCAGCCTTCACCCCTTCACTATTGCTTGTGGTTGCACGGATGCTGCTATATATCCTATGTCAGCGGTGCACATCTTACCCCTGATTAAACAGCAAAATGCTGTTCCCTGTTAATTTTAGTTATCAGCCCATTAACCAGCCCCCCCCCCCACTTATCTTTTGTGTGTATGTTTGTGCTTCTCATCCGTCTGTCTATTGGTCTGTCTCTCTGTCTCGGCACGATCGGATCCTCGGGGAGCTGACGGAGAACCAGTCATGTTGTAATTTAATCAACCAAATAAATTAATTGGATCTCTTGATATGGATCATCTGTCTGCCTCAGTGGCTCCAGAAAAGCACAGTCAGGAGGACCATGCTGCAGTCATGGCGGATTAAGCTGATGTGATGATGGGCCTGGCCCAGTTTTATCAAAATGGTTTCATTTACATTTTACACCCGCTAAGCTACCCTGTGTTTGTGTTCTTTCTTCACTCGTTCCTGTCCTCTCTCCAGGCCCATGCTTGAGTCCTACTCTGCGTTGTTGAGATCACTTCAGGAGGTCATACACAGGGAGGGCTTTGATGTTGCAGCCTCCATGGTAAGAAATCACGACTGACTTGTTTTTAAAATTGATTTATTCCAGCCCCACTAAATTATATGCACAGATATGAGTACTCCCCCAAACTTCTGTTACAGAGCTTCTCACAATGTTCAAATATGGCTCTTTTTATCGATGATGATGGGTTTTTTTTTGCTGAACTAAAGTATGCCTGCCATAAACTGCATGAGTGGTGATTAAACACTACACTGAATTGAAAGTCATTAAAGGTAAAGTCTGTGACTGAGTCCTAGTCTGAAAATGTCTCACCTGTGGAATGCTTTCACATTTCATATAATGTGCATTAGTGGAGCATTTTCAAACAAGAGATACTAGATCTACATCTGGTAGCCCAATCTCTTCTGTCATATTCCAACCACAGCTGCTCTCTAGTCTGTTTGCTTCAGGTCGGCCTCACCTGTGCGTGTCTTAAATTTGACATGTATCTTTTTAATAACTGTCATCATCCATTCTCTACAGTATGTCAGAAACATTGAAGGCCCCGTCTGTCTCACTTGTCATTTCCATTTATATTTTTCACAGGGCCAAGTGTTCTGCTCTTAACACTGTGATATGTGTGCATATATAGTATATCTATGTGAGTGTGTGGGGGTGTGCTTTATTCCCCTACATTTGGTGACCCCTCTGCTTGTTACCTGGAGCCACCTCTTCCTCTGTCACTCACACACAGGATCTACCTCTCCTACCCCCCTCCTTCCCTCCCCGAGCACTGTCACTCACAAACCAGATTAACTGCTGACATCATTAAAGCAGTGTGGCCGCCTGACATGCTTTTGGCACAGTTCAGGAATGCAGACCAGCACAGGGCGACATGGGCACTGGCACAAGAATGCCCAGTATGGGTGATAGTCAATGTGTGTGCACTTTTATTCGTTAATCTACCGGCATGAATTTTTAACAAGATGCAAATTTCATATTAACAGTGTTATGTAAATAACAGATTAGAACAAGGATTAGTGTCCCTGAGCATATTTGTTTTGAGATGAGTGAGACAGGAGCGGCAGCAGGACGGTGAGTCTCCACAGAGACATGGCTGGTGATTAGGTTGGTGTCCCAGGCTGGCTGTAGTCTATATGGCTGGCCTCTGGTCCTTGGCTGGACTCTACTGGCACAGTTCCCTAATTTTTCTATAGGCTAAACTATAGGCGTTCAGTTTGGCTTCTCCTCTTGATGTTGCCACAGCAACAGTCGTGTTACCACAGTTCCCCCCTGCTGGGCTGCACACATAGAAACAGATTTCTAATTCGGTGCCCCAAAAACCTGTGTAGCCTGCTAAACAAAGACAGGGCAAATCTAATAATGACAAAGGAGCACACACACAGAGCAAAGATATTTAGGTAAAGTAAGGCATAGAAATGCAGCAGTCAGGGAGAGGAGGATGACCGTGAAGCCCAAAGTGAGCGTCCTCCTCTGGGAAACTATGAGCCAACCGTGAAAAACTCCCAGAAACAATGGGGTTTATTTTTCTTAGATGCCTGCGATTCTGATCCCGAACCAAACGAAGCTTAGGTCATACTGTTGGGAGAGGAAGCAACGGGGAGTGGGACGGAGGAGATTTTGGGAGGGTCGAGATAATGGAGGGGGAGGAATAAAAGAGAAGAGAGGAGAGGCTGGAGGGAAAAAAAAAAAGGGAGAAGCTGAGCAGATTTTTAGGCCAAGCTTTGTTAATCACTCTTGGCTCTCACCTCAGTAATCAGGAGCCATCCTGAAGAAAACCCAAATAAAAGGCAATTGTGTGAAAGGTTAAAAACCTCTCACAGTTTGGACAGGCTCCTCCATTCTCTCACTTACAGTGATATATATCCCGCCACTGTTTGGCCACTTTTTCTCAGTCTTCATGAGAGTGGGTTACCGTTGATCTCTCGTGGCGGGGGGGGGGGGGGGGGGGGGGGGTGGGGGGGGGGGGGGGGGGGGGGGGGGGGGGGGGGGGGGGGGGGCGATTCAAGGGGAAGGCGCTCCACCCTTACCCAGGCCCCCTTGGCTGCAGAGCATCGCAGTGGTGCCAAGAATGTGCTGGGGTTTCTGGGTGGCAGCCATATTGGAAGCCTGTCTGACAGGTCCATTGTGAGTGTGTCAGATGGCCTCTGTGATTGGGCAGTTGTGTCCAGTCACGTTTGGGCACTGTGTTCCGATCGTCTGTGCTGGTGAGCAGACTGTCCAGTCGCTCTCCCCCAGACTTTGGGAATACTACCCAGGACAGCAGCACCTTTCTCAAATACTTCAAAAGCAGTTATTTAATCTTCACATGCTCTCTAAGTCAACTATGTTGCATCATATCCGTCATGTGATGTTCTGTGTTTGTGAGCGTATCACACACGTCAGTGTCTCCTCACACATTTCTAATGTCCCTGACCCTGTCTCTTTGTCTGCTCTTTCCTATAGTCAAAGTCACGTAACATCCTGCGCGTTGGGCTTCACTCTCTTGGCTCGGCTCTTTGGGGTGATGACCTGAGTTGTCATGACAACCCTACACACCGCCACTCCCTCGCCGCCTTTCTCTATGGACTGCGGGCTTTGCTGAGGTCATCACTGTCAGTTGCTGTAGTAACCGTACCTTCACATCTCATCCAGGTAAGATGAAGGCTGACACATGAGAACAGTACGTTTGTCCTTTCAGAATTTGATCAATGGATATGTGATCAGTGACGGATTGTGTCCTCCCTTTTTCCTCACGTTTAACAGTTTAGAAGTTGTTTTCTGATGTGGGAGGTACATGTCTAACTCTGTTTTTCTAGACATATTTTAATTTCCCTCAGATGTATAAATCACTAAGATTAAATTGACTGGAATTAACAATAATAGTCTATGTAGGTTGATGTGTGGTTCATGTACGTACGCACTGTCTCGTTCTTTAATGGGGCACGCCGTCTTTTGTAGTGGCGCGTCCTCTCTTCTCCTCTTGACCGCGTGGTTTAGTATCACCCTGGAATGACTCAGGCCTGCAAGAGGCCTCTTCTTCCACGCATCACTCCCCCGGACCCAGCCAAGTGCACACTTCATTCAAACTCTATAGATCTATATTTGTTTATTTGGACCGTAATTACTTGAAAATGTACACAATGAGTGGGTCCGTCTGTGCATGCATGTCGCTCCTTATAGTTGTGTGTGCTTGGGGGGGGGTTTGAGTCCACGTGCATCGGTCTGTGTCCAGTCTGGCCTCTCAGTGTGAAGGTGGAGTCATCTGCTGAGGCATATGGCAAACCACAGCCCTCCCCCAAACACTCAGCCGTAGAGACACACTCACAAGAAAAGCCATCTGAGACTTTCTACCAAAACGTTTTATCTTGCCCGAGCTCTAAACACCCCACATCCTCACTGTCCTCAGCTGAAGCTGTGTTGTCTGTGATGCCTTTATACAAAGATGTAGGTCGATGCTGAACTTCCAGAACGACAGTGTTGTCACAACACGCTCTGGCTCCAGGCCTGTGTATACTCGGTGCTCAGCGGCCTTGGCCTAGTCAAAAAAAGGTAAAGTGGCTAACTAGCAGATGTCAGCTGTGGTTGGGAGCAGCCCCCCTGTCCCTCCCTGGCCTGGGTTCCAAACCCTTAATCTGTCCCCTCCGCCTTCTCCACCCTGGGGAGTGAAGTGAATGAGCGGAGGAAGAAGAGAAGAAAATGGTGGCGGGGGGGCGGTTGGACTGAATCAGGTGTTGGATGTCTGAGCCAACATGTAGGTAATGAGTGGCTATTATGATGGCAGTTTATGTAATGACCTTATGATAAGAAACACTGTGACTCTCACTTCACGTAGTCACTAGAAAATATTCCAAGTGGTCAGCTGAGGTCATCAGCTGGGTTTGTTAGGAATCCAAAAATATTTATATCTTCATTGTCATCTTAGCATCTTGTAAAACCAGCTTTGCTTTGATAATTAGCTTAGTTAACACAGTATGGCCTTTAGAAGACTGTCTAGACTAGTAGCAGTGAGCTAGCTGGCCGAGACCACACCGGACTCTATCTATTATTGAGCAGCTTGGGAAGCAGCACAAGTCACTGAAAGCCTCCTCACAGCACCCCAGTGCCACAGACCATCTGAAACATTAATTAGGCTTGTCCTAACTCAGTCCTCCGCCGTCATACTATCTCCTGCTACCACACCCACCCCCCCAAGTAAACACAAACATACACTTCTTCCCAAAATGCACCCGTGTACACCTCGCCTGCTCTGAACATTGTGTGGTGTTGTAGGTGAGAGTGTCCTCTGTCCTGACCTCTGAGATTATTTTTTCGTACAGGAGATTCTTCCTGCAGCTGACAATATTCCACTGACCTTTAGTTTTGTTTATTCTTATTTAGCTCTAGACTTTAATTTCCTTATGGTCATATTTTTATAAATCGATATTTGTGTATTTAATCTGATGTAAATATTAGACCTTGACACTTAGACAGCTGCAAGGTAACCAGATCTCATGTAATGGGCACATACAGTATATTTTATTTCACTATTTTAAACATTACATTTTGTGACCTTTTTTTAAAACCAATTTTCCAGGAAATTATTCATAGACCTTGAAACATCTGGCATTTTCTAGGGAGTGATATCTATTAATATGTGCCTGCTGGGCCTTGGACAAGGTGTGCACATTGATATAATTTTATTTATTTTGTTTCATTCATTCTTTCAGATCCCTGTCAAAATGTGTCAAATAATTGCAAGTGATAATATTTTTTAGTATTTGGTTATTGAATATTTTCGGTAGTCATGTTCTCATATTAATCATTTTAATGTTGTCTGTGTTCATTTTCTGTGGAAAAACTCTTTCCAGGCAAGTAATGTACATTAATTTTGTCTCAGTCTCATCCTATATGTCGTCTCTCCTTTCCCAAGACATTAGAGCAACACAAATGTCATTCCTGCCTCGCTCACAGTGATTGTATTTTTGGCATAGTACTTGGAAGATTATTTACTTGAAGGAAACTACAGCAGCAATCAAACTTTTGAGACCCACGTACACACAGTACAAGTATTGAACACTGAGCCAAACTCCTGCAAACATTGGGGTTATTCAGTTACTGGTTAAGCCCTGTCTGATATCTAGTCATGGTTGGATACTGCAGGGTAAGTCAGATGCTGTGCCCTCCCTTTGACATGTCACTCTGTGGTCATCAGCTGCGGCTCAGGGTGTTCACATGATTTTCACAATTTTAAATCTGAGGAAACTGAGTCACCATATATGCTCAGCACAAAACAGTAATTATTATTTCATCTCACATAAAAAAAGGAACATTAAAAATAGTAATAAAAGGTCAGCATTTCCTTCATCATCTCTTTATCCTCATGGAGCTGCAGAGCGCGTGCATGTCTTACTGACCTCATTCTGTTCTGCACAGTCTTACCCAGCTCTGTGTGGACACTTTATTCTATGACTTTGAAACTTTTGATGCTTTGCCAGCAAGCTACATATTTGTATTTAACAAAGCAATGTTGTGATGACCTGCACTGGGTCGCATGGATAGTTTAAGCCTGGCTATTTAACGCCCACAAAAATTATCGGTCGTGTTTTGGCCTTGATGCTTTGAATAATGTGTCGCATTAAAACTCTTGCTTCAGCGTTAATTGCTGCGTGTGAGTGACCTTGTATACCCCGTAAGTGCCGGTGGTACTGACTGGTGGGATATGCATACTTTAAAAGTAGGACAAAAATGAAAAGGAAGAAAGAGTGGAGAAAAGACATGGAGGCATGAAAACTGCATTAGGCGGTGGCAGCCAACACAGAGAAAAGGACGTGAATGATTCAGGAGGCAAAGGAATTAATAATGCAGGACTCCCTCCATCCCAATGTCCCTCTCTCTCTCCTTACCCTACACTCCCTTTACCCCCTGCCTCCATCCTTTTGTATATTCCTCCCTCATTCTTTCTATCAAATGTTTGGGGTTTTTTTCTGCCCCCGATTTGCCCTCCTTGTTTCAAGTTGCTGACCTGACCAGTAGGTGGAGCTCTGATCATCAAGCCTCAGTTGTTGTTTACTCCCAATTCTCTGTAGTTCCCTGCTGGGTGCTGGTTTGTTATCAAATATTTGGATAGTATCACTTCAATGTGTTGCTCATTGACTTTTCTGATGCCTGCCTTTTGGAAATGCGTGCCCGTTGTAAAGGTGTATGTCGGTGGCATCACCTGTGTAACCTCTATCAGTGCTCTTTCCACCTCTACACCTCATTGCCCTCACCTGAGCCATGGGCAGAAATGTCTTGGCCACGGGAAATGATGACCTAATTTAATTGCAACACTGATGGCCCGTCAGGAGGCTTTTAATTACCTGCTCATGTCTCTCTCTCTCTCTCTCTCTCTCTTTCTCTTTCTCTGTCTCACTCTCTCTGTCTCCCTTTCTCCCCCCTCCCTCCCTCTCCCTGGATCTCCCTTGATCCTACAGGACAGAGCTCTAATGGGCAGCATAACCAGGCTATGTGACAATGCCATAGCTCTGGAATCATTCAAAGGCTCTGAGAGAGAGACCAACCCACTCTACAAAGATTACCATGGTAAGAACACACACTCACTTATCTTTCTGTCTCTTTTCCATCAAACACACACACACACTCAGAGGCAGTGCATTAAGGCAGGGGCTGGGCTGTGGATGGAGGCAGGGCAGCCCCCTTGCAGGCCAGGCTGTCAGTGCGTGTTAGTGTGCTGCTGCTCAATCAGACGTGCTCCTCAGTAGACAGGCCGGGGGGGATTCAGCTGCCACGCTGTACCCCCTCTCCCTCGCACCCTCACCCCCTCCATCCCTGCCTCCCCCCTCCAGCAGAGCCTCTCTCCCTCTCTCCCTCTCACCTCGCCCCCTCTCCATCCCCTAGTCCCATACCCCTGAGGCTCTGGAGCAGCGCAGACCAACACTGGGGAATCGATATTCTCACCATCACTCTTCCTCTCTGCCTCTATCTCCCTGTCCCTCGCTCAATGTCTCCGTGGCCAGCATGCTCTGCTAATAAATGGAGGGCAAGGCTTTCAGTTGGAGAGGACGACAGTGGTAAGGGATGATTGTGGAGAAGCGAGCAAAGAAAGAGGAGGGGAGGGCACGTTTTTTTATCTCCAGTCCTCGTCCTCACTTTTCCTGGATGATTTTTACATTCCCTCTTTCTCCTGCTTGCCTCCCTCTTTTCTATCACTCTATCACACACTCCACGCATAAAGGTCAGTTTAAGCGAGTGGGGTATTTTTAGCCATGCCTCTCGAACTCTCCCACTCTTGCACTATTCCTCTCATTTCCTCACTCCCTCCCCTCCATGGGTTAGACAGCCCTGGTTGTGACAGATGAAGGGATGAGGAATAAAAACATTCAGCTGCAGATATTGCTTTTCCCAATAGGGTTTTTTGTTTAGGTAACGCATCCCATGCTAATCACATTCCTGTGCATTGTAAAGGCAGGTGGCTTGCTACCAATTCAACATACTCAATGAGTGTTTTTGTGCATAATTTTATAAAATCTTAGAAATGACAAAACGTTTCTCTGGAATATGACATTAATATTATTTGAATGTCTTGTTCAAAAATATATCTGCCCTCTGTTTAACCAGCCAGAGAAATTCTGGTCGGGTTATGAAATACATTTATGTGTATGACTGTTTTGATGTGTGTTCATGAGTGCAAACGCATCTGGTACAAGTGTGAGAGTTTGTGCGTATGCGCGTGCGTGCGTGTTTGCGGCAGCAGTTCAGGGCTGCTCAAAGCATGCTGGGAAGCCTGTCACTGCAAATCAGGCAAGGGGAAATCACCCAAGTGCACAGAGGAGAGAATCCACCATCCCCCACTTTGTCTCCCTTTCTCCATTACTCCCTCGATCTCTTCTTTTTCCCCCTCACACTCATTTATACCACCTCACTTGGACAGTATTTTTCCAGTTTGTTAAAATGTAAGTTTGTTGAGAATAGAAACAAGGAATGAAAAGTAAAAACAAATTCCTACAGAGTTTCTCTTTGGCTATTTGGAGTTCCTATCTTGTATGTTCAGTACCTGTCCCTTGCTCTAATGTGTCACTGTAAATATTGGAAACTTTCCCAAACAGCAAAGATCTTGAGCTTAGCTTAGTACTACTTAGCTATAACTCTGTAACTCTACCTAGCTGCATCTTCTGTTTGTAATTCTGGGAGAAACACTATTGCACACTGTCACTTTAATTTGAAAGCACACAGTGCAATCATTTTGTCATTGATACACACACAACAGGAATGTCTTCCATTGACTTTGCAGATTAATCATTTTTGTGCACTTTTAACCACTGGATTCTGCTCTATTGTCCACAGGCCTTTTACATGTCCGTCAGGTACCTCACCTGAACTGTCTGGCGAGTCACCTCCCTGACCACAAGGACCTCGCCTTTAAGCTCAAGAGAAAACAGTTCAGCATTGAGGTATGTTGTCTGGGTTACTCAGTACACTCTGGGTTTTTTCATAAACAAAACATAGTATTCACTTGTTCTACCCTCCTGTTGTATTTTTAATGCCACCTCTCAGACTTTTGTTTTTTGCCTTGTATGGTTGCCACACTTTTACTCCTCTGATGTATTTTTTGGAAATTGCTGTAAAACCATTGACCTAAAATGATGTTTGGAAGGCTTGTAATTCTTAACATTTATAGCCATTACATTAGTTCCATCCATCTCCTAGCTCTCTCTCGGCTTCTGTTTACTTTTATCTGTTATTGGGTGGCAAAATCAGATGGAGCTATTGATTGGCTGCTGCCACACTTTCTCCAGTGCAACATCAAGAGGTGACAGAGTGAGATGAAATTCTATCAATAGGAATGAATATGCAATGAAAAAAACACAGGTGACAGTTTAAGTTAAAGGTACCTTTTTTATTTTTGAAACACCATAATGGTATTTATCGATGTATGGACATGACCCTACCCATTCGTGGCAGACAAAAACAGAGTGACGGCAACAAAATCCTGTGTGTATTTCGACAAACGTTTGACACCAAGCAGCTCTGGAGTGAGCTCACAATTTACAGCTGCTTTTTATTCAATTCCCACCTGACAACACCTGTGAACTATTGAAAAAAGGAGCAGTAGGCAGCAGCTTCACCTTAAAGTGTCGTCTAAAACTATGGTGAGTGAGGGTGTGATACCCCAGAGGGCCTTGCGGCATCTTCAGCCACACAGTGGAATGAGGTCTGAAGGTTTAATTAGGCATCTGAAATTCACAAATGTTTTCTTCATAAGTATTTTTTTTCTTCTTCCGTTTGGCTTAATAGCTCAAGGAGCTTTGATTAGCTTGACCCTTTGCACCCAGTGTGGAATCAGTTTCTTCATTCATTCTGATTTATGTATATTATTTTTTCTCAGCTTTTTTCCCATCCTGTCCATTTTGCATGTGTCACATCATCACTGTCACGCCGAGCAATCAATCTGTCACTGAACTACCACTCTGGGGACAAATTAAGGGGCCCTCCTCTTAGCTCAGGCTCATGATTGGTCCTCATTACATTATCATTACCTTATCACACCCTCTCATCCCTGGCTCTTAGTGAGTCCTATTGTCTCAGGCAGGAGGTGAAGGGGAGGTATGCCCACCCCCCCTGCCTCTACATCCTACGGGCAGCCCCTTCTCATTTTCTGCCAGCCTTCACCATCCCTCTAACCTTTTCTCCTGTCTACATCTGCCCACTCCCCCGCCTTTCTCTGACCCCCCAAATAGGCCACTCCAGTATAGATTTATAAGGTCCATAAAAGTCAAGGTGGTTATCCTCAATGGTCTTTTAATTAGGCCTCTGTATTGGGCAGGCCAGGGGGCCGAGGCCTAGCGCATCCTTTTAGCTCAATGGGACCTGGATGCCGTGTCATATATCCCAGCAGCACATTGTTAAGACCCAAGCTTTGTCTGGCTTCCTTGTTTCAGGAGCTTTATTGGAGTTTTTTTTGTTGAACCACACACTCGTAGTGCCCTCAGAACATTAATATAGAATCAGAGAGATTCCTAATTTCACAAAAAAAGGCAGCGAATGTTGACACGAGAGAGCAATAATCTGAGATGTCAGTCACAATGCTTGGTCATGACATATTGTTATCTGAGGGAAATTCCCAGCAAACACTGCGTCACCAGTCATGCATCAAATCAATCAAAACATGTATTAATCATTGTAGTACACTGATATGTTCGTGTGTTGAGTTCTTAGTAATGAGGTTGGCTGTCTTTAATTTGCTAATCACCTGAGATGTCACAAAAGTATGAGTGCGTGTCAGCTCTTCTTCCCTCGTTGCATAACCATTGGTTTCACTGCTTGTAAGATCACATTCAGGTAAACGGTTGCACTCTCTTGACTCTGTGACTCATCGTATACCGTGTTTGACCTGTTGGTCAACTGCCTCGGTGGGCCAATGATTGACACACGAGATGATGATTGGGTTCTAAACCCAGTGTCTGACGTGTGACAGCCCACACCATCCCTGCTAATCACCTCATTTACTCAGGCTACAAGACCTCTCTGCCTGGGGCGACACAATACAGCATTCTCTTACCAAGTTTGTTCTGCACTGTTCGGTCTGTCATCTTCAACGAAACTATCATGGGTGAAGGTGAAGCACCGCTTTCAACTTTTGACTCCTTTTCCATGTTTGAAAAGCAGCAAATTCAGCGGCTCCTTGAATATCATCTATCTGGATTCATTCGTGATTGCGGCGGTGGTGAATGACAAGTGATTGACAGCTCTAGCTCCTCACCAGCTGGGTCAGGCAGCTACATGTCACCCAAATTTCACATGAAGTCACGCTGATAGCTAATTTCTTAACTGCTGTTTGACTCGCACCTCTACCACGTAGCAAGTCAGGAACGCGGATGAGTGTTTGTTTGTCTTCGTACAGAGTGAAGGTTTTGTCAGCAAAGACAAAGCTCTTGTATTACTGAGAATTTAAATAAAAAAATATATAAGAGGATTCTTCATATATTACCGACAACGTCAAATGACGCACCATCATCAAGGTTTTGTTTGTTGCGTGATAAGGTAACCATGGCGACGGTTCACGTTTCTGAAAGTTCAACCTGCGGTTGATGAGAAGTTATTAGCCATGACGCCTGAGGCCAGAATTAACCCATGGCCCTGTCTGAGCAGGTAGGGGGAGTGTTAGGTGTTTAGACGAGATTAACACATACTCATAGACACAAGCATTGTCTGCTCCCTCACATAAATGTACTGGCTTTCGCAAAATGGCACCAGCGCATACTTATTGAGAAATGCGCACACATTTTCACAAACACGCTACCGAGTTTTCCCACAGACTAATATTAAGCGGACACAGGCTTCTGTTGGTGGTTTCACAATGCAAGATGCTTTGAAGATGAAGTTCTGAAGAATGCAGATTGAACGCAATTACATTCTCCTTACCTTTGTCTGACCCTTTAAACTGACAGGCAATGTGCCTTTGGGGGTACTGGGGGGCTAGAGTCAGGTCATCGGGTCAAATACAGTATAATACAGGGATTTGTGTCAAATTAGTCGTAGCTTTAAGAGGCTATTTGGAGGTGTCTGTTGCAATAACAAGCTATGTCAGCATGGCTGTCTAGTCTGTACAAATGCAATGGCTTTAAGGTAAACCCAGCCTCTGAGAACTTTCAGTTGTGTTTTAATCATTTTTTTGTTGATTTTAAGTTGTTAGTGGAGAGAGTCCATATTAGAATCGAGTACGTTCTGAATCTGAGTGGAGGGAAACTAAAGTGGGAACAGTAAAAAGGTGGATGAAGATTTGTAATTGTGCTGAGTCGAAGAAGACTTGAGGAGAAGAGGACGGCAAACTTAAAGAGTCCGAGGGAGGTGTGTGGAGTAGGTTAATGTCTCTTGGCATGTCCTCAAAACGTCTTAAAGACAACGCCCGTGTCTGCCCCCTGTTGAAGCCTTTGGGTGCCAAGGGAAGGGTGTTAATGGACTTATGTGAGGAACAGAGCGAAGGCTTGGAGAAAAGGGGGGAGGCAGAAGCGGAGAGGAGCAGTTAAGTGATTCTCAGGTCAGGTCTAATTAAAATGAGGGCTTTTCCTCAGAGGCACCAAACCATCTTATTGAGAGAGAAATAAAAAGGGAGGGAAAGAAAGAATTGTAGAAATGTAAAATGGGTTAGACAGCGACGGAGTCCTCAGGGCTTGTTTGTGTATTTGTTTATATGTTTGTTTGTGTTCCATGCCTGCTCATATATCTGCTTCCCCATGTCTCAAATAATAGTACTAAGATCATAGAAAAGCCAATATTGAAGAAAATTCATATGGAGAGGGAACTAAACTGGGTCATCCAATATGTACTTCCTGTTGTAGATCACAGTGAGTGTACTTGCACATTGACAACAAAATGAACACAAACATTAGGCTTACTGGATGTCCTCAACCTATTAGTCGCATGCAGCTTTCAGCTCCCAACACATCTGCATGTGACTCCTACATCTGCTCTGGGAATCACCATCAGATGGGAATGGACCTTTGGAATAATATTCCACTTCAATAATTTATACTTCCTCCCTTGGCGCACACCAGCCTCTGTCGCTTTTTGGAATGAGGTGTGCTTATGGTTTGTGCATATATAAGAAAGGGAGAGAGAGAGGGAGAGCCTGCTGCAGGCCTGTCAGTGGCACGCAATCGTACCCCTCAGCCAAACAATATTCACAACATACGTCAGATTTGCATTTATTATTTAACAGGGATTCTATCTATTCTGCAAATGTGCATGTGTGTTTGAAAAGGCCCAGCTTGTGAGGTCTCTGCTGAGTCTTCAGATTGTGTGTGTGCGTGTGTAAGGGGGGTTTGCCATTTTTCTGGGGTTGTTTGTGGTATCCAGGTGATGTGAGTCAGGTCTGCTGCATTAGTGCACAGACTCATTTTTGTTAATTCTTTTAATTCAGAAAACCAAAACCACAACTGATTTCATTCTGCTGACATGCAATCTCCGAAAATCTCTCATAAAATGCTATTGTGGCCCGACCACCACGGCATTGGTTGTCTGATGTGAATAAAAGGTAGCCCAGGCTCAGAGGATGGGCTCGTTAAGAGGAGGTCAAGGTTCAGAAACAGTTAAGAACACTGGCTAAAGAAACCTCAAATGAATTTTTCTTTATCGTCAAATGCCCAGGGAGGAAAGGAGTAGCGGTTGTGTTTGCTGTGGTCCAGTCAAAGCTCAGTAAGAGAATATCTGGGATTTTGCCAAATGCGCTGCCCTCTGTACTACATCATCACAACGCTGAAACATTTCCTGCAAACGGACAGTGTTAAAGCAAAACAAAACAGGGCATATGTGCCCCTCCTGCCAGACTGAGTAAGAGCGTGGTCTGCTCGAACTCGCTCTGGAAGTGAAGCTGTTTCATCAGTGATCAGTGAACCCTTAACATGGTCCATGCACCACTCAGCCCCCATCAGACTAGGCTGGCCACGTTGGACTCAGACCTGATTAAAGTATCCCTATTCGTCTTCAGTTCCAATTAGAGAGAGAACTGGAAAGAGGCTGTAACTTGCATGCCACCCGACATCCATGGGGTCTCGTGGTACTATGGGGTATGTGTAAGTGTGCACAGGGCTCTCCATTAGCATAATGGCAGTGACTGGGGAACCATACCCCCCCCGGTGCTTATGAACTGGGTCTTCACTGGATCTTTGGCCTCTGAATCATTTTGTTATTTGCCTCTGAAATATAATGTCTGATTTTTGCCTCCGGTCCATAAACGTTTTGTGTCAGACTTAAAAAGTTTTGGCAAGACTGTATTTACTTTAAATTCTGTGATTAAAAACTTTTCACCATTATCAAACATAATTCCTTATTGTAACTGTCATTATAATCCTTGGTTGTGTAAATCTAATAATTTGATGTATTTGTTAATAGAAATAAATAAACCAGCAACAAAAAGAAATTCTTACAATGTAAAAAATCTTGGATCTGCCCTTTTAATTTGCCCCATGATCTGCACTAAAATGTTAATCCTGTCTGACCCATACTACATCCCTCCAGGTTTCATGGTAAACCATCGGGTAATCGTAATAATTTGGTTGTTAAAATCAACCAACAGCCAAGCAATGGTCCAATTTCATAAATTATTTTTTGGCATAATACATAAGAGAGTTTAAGAATTGGTTTTAAAAAAACTGCATGATCTGCCCCATTTAAGAAATGTGAACAACATGCAAACAACAATCTCAATTCTAAAATGACCTTGAAAGACTGTTACCATCATCACCACGTCTGTCAAGCAGCGATTGTCCCGTTTTAAATGAAGCAGACTCCACAGAGAAATTGCCACCATGAGCACAAACAGCTCCATGGTCGGAGAGGTTCAAAGGTGGAATGTTGATCCGGAGTAGGAGCATCAAACTCAGGAAGGCTCTCTGCTTGGGACCTAAAAATAACTTTCCCACACTCTCACCGCCGTGTCCAGGGGGTGGGTGGGTAGTTTATGTGTGTATTTCTCTGTGAGTTTTTATGCTGTTACAATACAAACAACATTGAAAGCAAAGATAATGTGTCAAACATGCTGCTGTCTGCAAATGGTTAAGTCCCTTCAAATTTCATGCATTTGTGCATTTAACCATCATTTGGCAGACAGGGGAGGTCAATTGTGATACTCTGCTTTAAAGAGTCAGATCTAGCTCCACTTTCTGAGATCACTTATTTTACTTATTTTTGAGTCCATTCATAATTTCTAGATTAATAATAACAGTGTCCTTGGTTTGTCCATGTTTGAAAATGCCCAGTCAGTCATTGAAAAATATTCTTCGTCAGCTATCTGTTGATTAGTCTTTCCTTGACAAAAACTAATTTGTCTTTTGAAGCTCTCTTTTTCTTTTTGTCTTCAAGCCAACAGTAAAGGCATTTGTTTCTTACGAATCGCGAGAGCTACTTAACCCCTGCTACTGTGAATATGTTTGTATTTAAAAAGGATTCACCCAATAGTCAACACGAAGTTGTTTAAAGCAGTGTTGGCCATTGAGGGGAGTTAGCCGGCCACTGAATGTAACACCGCTCATGAATTTTATGAGGGCTAGTGTCCCCTGTCCTTCAGGGTTCACAGGTGGCCACTGAAAGGCCTGGCCGCATGATTGAGGATAGTTAGGGCACATATAGAGCACTGAATAGACTTTAATTATACTCAGTAGATGAGTCAGAGGGCCACTGGAAGGACAAGCCTGCACTTCAAAAGACAAGTTAGAGGGCAAGGTGATGTCGCCTTATGGAAACGTTTGTGACCCCATCCATGAATCAGGGCACCCGTGTGAGTCAGGTCTTGTGTTTATGCTGCAAAAATAGAACAATTTTCTTTGTGCATTTGTCAGCATGTGTGTGTGTGCAACCAAACACACATGTGAATGTGTGAAGGTGGGGGAGTTACTGGGCGGGAGAATACTCCAGTGTGTGGCTTAACCAAACTTTCCTTTTGTTCCTAACAATGATGAGTGATGATGAGTGACAGGGGTGTTAGGACTGGGATCTGGGGAACAGAATGCACCTAAGCAGTGGCTACCCAAACCCACACAAAAGGCAGCAAAAGGTCAAATCTGAGGCAAGCTTCTTATCCACTGGCACATAATATTCCACCATGTTATGTATCACATAGTATGCCAACACATGTCTCTTTGTTTTGCTCAGGCTGATGTACAAGTACTTTTATCAATGCAGTTTAAAACCATCCTAGGTTTAAAATCTTTGCATACAAAACTATCAGTTATTTATAGATGAAGGTGTTTCATCAGGTTGAGCCCTTACGAAATCCTTTTCTGTGTTGATTTCCTTCGTTTTGATAATACATACATATAATACAAGTTGCAGTGAGACGCTCCCTGTCTTTAGACATCCCTTCTATCACATCAGTACACCCCGTCTCTGTGGAGATAGAAAGTAAACATAACCAGTTGTTCATTTGCTGTGTGGAGTCAGTACATTCTGCTAACACAGCCCAAATGCACACACACACACACACCCCTACTCTTACCTCCACACACACATTGTGCCCCACCGCTAGCTAAGGAGGAGGACGACTTGCGTGCAAGTATTTCCCAGGAGGCGGTTGCAGACTGAGGGTTCCGATGCCCGGAGTTGGCTCTAGATGGCAGTTAGCGAGGAATCTTTTTTTTTTTTTTTTTTTTTGCCTGCACTCCTCCTACCCCTCCCCCTTTCTGAGCTCAGGCTGTGATCGTAATGGGGGGTGACAGCTCACCTCTCCCTAGCGTGCCTACGGTCCTTGGAGCGTTAGACCCCCCCCTCGCGTAACCCCACCACCACCCCCAAGTCCCAGAAGGCCACAAAGGTTACTCCATATGTTAGTCTGAGGATTCTTATGAATTTTCTTTTTTTTTTTTTTTTTTTCCTAGACGCTTACATTTTGTCTAAATCCCTCTGTTTCAATCACTTTGTTGAACTCAAATAGAATCATCCATATTACTCATGAGCTCATCATAAGTATGTGTGGTAGCCTAGTATGGAGTGTCTGTGTCACTGTTCAGTATCTTTATCCATTTTTATTTTTCTTCTGCATCCTGTCCCTCTGTTTGAGTTGTAACTCAGCAGTGTGAAAGGTTCCAGAGCCTGGAGTTTCACATCTGAAGGCTTCATGTTTGGAGAGGGAAGTGATCTGATGGCCTGATGTCGTTTGCTCACTTACGCACTCTGTTTGTTTGGACACACGCGCTTGCTCTCGCACGCTCTGAGTGCGTGTGTTTGCTACACCTCTGCTCAGCATGCGTGTCATCCAGGAGTTGTATCTTTGCATACCTTTTGAAGCTTACAGGTTTTGTCTCATCACTTCACTTTGACAGATAGTGAGACAAACATTCAACTCAGCTTAATTTTCAACTTCAAATGGTCTGAAGTTAGCGTTGCTTGTTTATTGAATGGTATGATTGGAATATATTATGCCTCTGTGGCAGACATCAAAGTTTTCACTTATTGAGTCACTTCATTTACACTCAAGAAATAACACTCACCTCAACAAGAGGGAAGATCCCAATGAGCACTGCTCACTAGATAAATCTCACAGGACATGAAAGTTAACATCCTGCTTTGATGCACATCTTTAAAAACCCTCTGACATTCAGCAGTCCTCGTCTGAGCTCTCTGCATCGACAGAAGTTTTGCAAGGAGACACAAGCTGTAATGCCCAAAATTATAATTAAATTAGGACAGTGGGGCTTTTTTGCACCACGCAATAGATAGCACATCCCCAAGAGTGTTAATGCCTGTACAGCGATTAGATAACTGGCTAGCAAAATTGTATAATGAGGTTTGTGTGTGTGTGTGTGTGTGTGTGTGTGTACTGAGGAGGAGGGTTCGCGTGCTTGGACGGGCGAGGAATAGCGCACAAAAGCATGTGTAGTGGTGAATATTAGAGTAGGCGGAGTGTTAGCAGGGTCACTCTGTGTACAGAAAGAAGTGCTTTCCCATCTCACTCGCCTCTTCCTCCTCTCACAGTGTTTCTTTTTGCAGAGGGGCCCCTCCTTCCACTCCTCTTATTTTAATCATATTCAGCTTTTTAAGATTGTAGCTCTTAACTGCCTCCCCACTCGCCCCTTTCACCTAATTAGCAGCCACACACAGTCAGCTTGGCATCATATAAGATACTGCCTGGTTTCAGAAGTTGTACTGGTGACAAATATTCAATTTGACCTCAGTTGCCCCCCCCCCGCCCCCCCCCCCCCCCCCCCCCAAAAAAAAAAAGACAGCACCAGCCACGCCCCACACATCACCCCACGTGATGCCTGGAGATGCGTCAGGCACATATTCCTGTATGTGCACATGGGCCCTCTATCTTTTTCTTAATCTGGGTGTACAATTGCACTCCCGCTTCTGCCCTTAATGGCAGCTCACATATCAGAGAGGAGGCGTTGGCCTGGTGTAATCTGACTTGTCTTAATTACAGACACTAACCATTAATAGGCTGCTTCCATAGATATCAGCCATTAGAGCGGTGTCTGTGACGGGTGAAGTCTGATTGGCTACGGGCAGGGTGATAAAGAAGCCATGCATCATTTACCTCCAATTTTTTGTTCCCACTTCCCTGTATTAAAGTCAAGCGTGAAGATGGCAGAGGCCTGTGTTAAACTGATTTATGTGCTCTCCTGTGTGGTGCTAGCTAATCTGCTCCCCCTGATTGCATTGTCAGCAATCAGTGCTCCTCGACAAGTAAATTATTTTGTCGGGGAGAAGTTGTTTCAGCAAAAGTTTTCATTGAACAGCCCCCCCCCCCTCCTCTGAACTCATTAAAATTGATATCAGCAGTGTGTTCTTTCTTTCTCTGTTGTGAGCTTGTAAAGTGTTCTTGCCCAGGCCTTTAAGCATCCTGTGTGGAATTCCATCCCAAACCTCAAACCAGTTGCTCTTGTCAGCTAATTGATCTTAAACCGCAACAAGTGTCCTCAGAAAGACTTTACAAACATGAACCCGGCGTTCTCTTCTCAACAGACTTCTAGAGTTTCCTCCACACTGTCTGTGCTCGTCTGACTTTCTCCTCTTCCCACAAGTGCGCAGACGCTCTCTGACTTGCTCAGCGTGTGCGTGCGTACCTTGAGGGTGAGCTTGCGTGATTTACGTCGAGGTAGGCGATGACCACGAAGATCCTGATGATAGATTCACAGTCCTTCCATCTCAACCCTTCACTTTGTCTTCGTTAGCACCAGAGCAGCATGTGATCTGATGACTTGATCTCTTTGACTAATTCTACTGACGGCTTCGCCATCCATTTCAAACACCATACAACAAAGTCAAACCATTACAGATAATATACCCATTATTAGACATGGAAATTAGAAACTGAATGCAACAGAGAACTGAAAGCTTGTCACTTGAGTGACAGTTATGGAAACTCCTAGTTCACTGCACTGTATTTAAGATATGTTTGATGTTTTTCCACCTCCATATTTGGCACATTATCCTCGGGTGGCGGCTCGCACCTTGTTGGTATTTAAGACAGATTTCGGCGAATATTACTGGGTCGCGGCGGCGGTTGCATTTAAGGGTGCAGCTCCCTCATAACGGGGAGGTGTCGACTGCTGACAGATCACTGTCTGGATGAGAGAGCACAGCGGCATCCCACCTCATTACCGTAGCAACACACTAACCAAGGGACCGACACACTGCTCGCTGTGATTAAGATGTAAATTTCCTCTAATTGGAATGTAAATTCATACATTTATATGAAGACGTCAGCTGTCAGATTGCAATATTGTGTCCTTTTTTCTCCCTCTCCCCTGTTCCCCAGGCAAGGACTAGGTGACTGTAATCTGTATCATACTCCCGCAGCCCATCCTGGGATTTGCCGTTTGTTTAATGGCGGGCCCATTGTCCTGCTTCCAGCCTGTCATTGTAATGCTTCCCATTCATGTTTCTATGTTTTGTTGCAGTCTGATTTGCTCTTGCTACCTGTGTTTGTTCCTCCATGCATGGCTGAGCCGTCAGGGCTTTGGGGATGGGGAGGGACTTTGAGACGGGGCTGGGGTCATTGGGTGGCCGTATTTTGTGTGTGCATCGATTACTTCTGCTGAATGTTCCTCAATGCAAATAAGTCTGCCACTTTGAGAGGAACCACATGTATCTGAAGTAATTAATTTTACCCTTGAATGCCAGCTGTGGTGTTGGTTTGATGTGCTCCAAATTGAGCCTTCTCACCAAAAAGGTGTTAATTTAGGGATTTGGCAGATGAAGTAAGTGTGTTTGCCAATGGATATAACCCATATAAGTGGGATTCATAGTTTTTGTCCTGCTAATTCTGAGACTGTGCTGCCATGGGGGGAGGGGGATTACACAGGGATACATCACATTAATCGCATTTAAATTGTCACTGTACAGAATTCTCCCCACTCGTGTTATAATTAGTCTTGTCACATGCTTCTTACTATCTTGTGTAGATTTCTTAATATTTCTGTCTTGCCTGACAGGCTCTTTTATATGAATGGAGGACATTTGACAAAACTCTTTTACAGTTAATCTAACTCAAAGTGATTTAAGAACAGTGCATATAATAGTTTTGAAAGACCTCCCCAATACATTGGGGAAAGAAAATTTAGATTTGAGTACTGTATAAGGTATTTAAAGTTTGGCTGCTTTATATACATGCATGCTGACAGGCTATGCTTCCTGTTTTCACTCAACAAATACGTGTCTGAACAAGTTATGCGGCTGATGAACCACAGGTGCAATGACAAAAATGTAACTTATAAAAAATAAAAATAAAAAATATATAACTGGAGTTCTACAGCTATTAGCGGAGCATAATTTGGACATAATAAGAAGAGAGCAAATAGTTCGATAGTGTATTTTGGCAGAGATGACTTCCAGCTTTGCTGTTGATGTGATGCAAAAGTTGTGTGTGGGTGTGTGATCCAGGATCCTGAGCATCTCCTGTACATTCCTGTCAGGCAAAGCTACTGTGTGAAATCTCACGGGTCACGCAAACCTTTCAGGTGTTAGTTGATGGAATGTTTGCAAGGGCAGTTCCACAGTTTTTCACACGCTTCCACAGAAGGCAATCGGATTGGTATATTCAAATATGTATTTATGTGAGTGGTTATGTGACGTAACAGCATGTGTTAATGTTGTCAGTTTCAAATTATTAGAACCCTGAAACTCTCAGGAGAATCATCTAGGCATTGTAAAGTAGGGAGGAAGAGAGAATAGATGAAGGGGCCCCTCTGTTTTAGGTCCAGGTCATATTAGCTGGAACTGTTTTCTCACAGTGGTGAGTAAAAGTGACAGTAGAACTTGCCTGTTGTGTTATCCGTGACAGAGCCTTGGTTTCCCATGCACTCTGACTAAGGGTTGAGCTGTACACCAGGAATCCTGACAATGCTGCCACAGCATGTCGACACTACTCCACCCACCTGTGGCACCAGACATACGCAGCGTTCCCTCCCTTAATTATCTTTCCGTCAGGATGGAATCCTAATAAACCTGCTCTTTTCACTTCCCTTCCATCCATCACCTCGTGTTTATTACACCGAATCAGCAGCGTGGAAATCTGACGGGTTCACAGCCTTTGTGTCTGTTTACCAGGAATCTGCCTCTGGTCAGGTGAACCTGGCTTGCTCTGGTCACGTGGATTTATTTTCAAGTTTGGGATGTGTTTGTACATCCTGGTGACGGAGGAGCAACCTATCAAGGATAACATTCGAAAGTGCCTTACCATGCCACCCTCAGTGACTTACAGTTCAGTTCCACCTAGTATAGACAAAGTAAATCACCTCATTTACATCTAACAGGACAAAAAATGGTTCATGAAATATGCTCCTAGATAGATATAAAAAAAATATACCATTAATGATTTTATTATATGCAACCTGTCACTTTCATTAAGGCCCAAGGCTGTTGTACCACACAGTACCCTAGAAGTAACCGGGCTTGCTCACCACAGTCACAGCACAGACGTACAGTACAAGCGGGTGAGGATGAACTGGGGCAGAGAGGGAGAGGGAAGAGAACCATTTTGTCCCCCAGGTATGACAGAGTCACTCATGCAGAAAGATCCCACATGGATGGAGGTGGGCAGAGCGGTGTGTGGGGTGGGGGCATGAAGGAACTCTTGGCTTCCTCTCTCATTTGTAACCCCCCCTTTCCTGAAAACACATCTGTTTTCCTTTCTCTGCCACACACCTTTTCTGCATCCTTTGCTCACCTTGTCACTTCAGCAGCTGCATGAATTGTTTTCAAGGAAACTGGAAGACTGTATTCCTCCTTCTTCTTCTCCCATATTTTATTGAACTTTGTTGGGTAACTCTTTGGTGGCTTGCTTTCTTTTCATCTTATTTTTAGATAATGTCCTTTGGCCTTCACGCACACATTGCTGTTACCGTTACCCCGAGCGGTCCGTCTTACATGCAAATATGTGTCTGCTCTGCACTGATCACTATTATAGTGTGTGGCAGAGCTGTCTCATGGCTGTGTGCATTAAAACAATTAAGCTTTGCCCCTCCCCCGTCACAACAATCATTTGCGGATGTGTTGGGTGAAATTTAGCAAGAAATTATCATTTTCTGAATCACTTCACTCTGCTCGATCGGTGTTTGTTTCATTCTTTTTCTTTTCTTCATTTCGTCTTTGAGCTCCTTAAAAGACTTGGAGCCCCCTGCATGTTCTTCTTTTTGCTTCCTTTCTCTGTACTTTTTTTTTCATCATTATCCAACAGCACTTTTCTGTGCGTGCAAATGCTTTCTGAACGGCGTCCTTTCTTCCCTTTCAGGCTGGATGTCATTGTTGCTGCCTGTGGGCTGGGTGTATTTATTTAGGGGTAATTGGTGTGTGGATGAGTGAGGTAATGAGGTGCATCCACACTTGGCTGCTCCCCTCCCTGAGAGCCGGAGACAGACGTAGCCTAGCTGGGCTCCGGCTTGAGCTGCATCACACGGCTGTCTCCTCCACACAGGCCAGAATGGCTCTTTCATACCCAGGTGGACAAACACAATCGCTGGAGCTGATACCTCAATGAGGCGTCTGCAGCGTGAAGTGGTGTTTGTGTGTGTGTGTGTGTGTGTGCGCGTGCATGCATATCATTGTGTGTGTGTCCATGTGCATGTACTTGTGGGTGGAAAGGCAAAAACAGCACTCGGTTGTTTGCCTGTCTCTGTCTCAAGCCCTTGTTTGTCTTGCGGCTTGTGTTTGTATAAGTGATTTTCCCTGTGTGTTTGTAAGTGCATGTATATCAGGCTGAGTGGGTGTTCAATGGAGCTCAAGGAGGACCTTTGGCTCTCGTAGCCCCCTGCCAACCTCAAACTGCCCCTGATGTCCTGCAGAGTTACCTAATGATTTCACTTACACCTCCCTTATCTGTCTGGCCCGTGTGGCAACAACCGTCTGACACTTCAGCCTTTACATGCCATTTGCTGCCTCATATCGTGTGAAATTCAATTGCACAGCTCCAACTGTAGCCAGAGTACAGGGATCTCCCTCTCTGTCTCTCTCGCTCTCTCTCTCTCTCTCTCCCCCTCTACCCCTGTATTTCTCTCTGTCATCTCTGTCTATTTGTAAATACAAGCACAGTTTTGCATCACATTTTCCCATATTACTGCAGCTTGCCTTGGATTTCCAGGTTTTATTCCTCTAAAGTTAACACTTCATTTTTCCTCAGTGTAAGAGACTTTGAATGAAGTCTGTAGGTTTCAAACAACTGAAGTTTGCAAGGCTTGGAAGTCCGAGGCTGCCCACAGGTGCTGGGCAGATAATATTATGCATTGATTGTTTTGTTGTTATCAGGGTAATTGGTGGAGACCTGCCAGCCTTTGATAGACACACAATTACTGTATGTGATGCATAAGTGGACTCATTTTAGGGCAGGATTTTGAGTTGCTAATGGTGCCTTATTCAGCTTTGGGCTGTCCCCAAAAGTGCCGGGCCAAATCAAACACACCGCTCCAGGGTAATTGAGGCCCACTCCGCACCCCCTGCAGTGAGCAAGGCAGAACTGTAATCCCCTGACAACTCTGACTTGGCCCCAATCTGGCAGGCCGCCCATTTCCCAGCAAAACGCGTAACTCGGCATCAGGGAGAATGAAGAAGCTGGACGGGTTGGAACCCTTTCCAATTTCATGATCCTTTTCAACTCCACTGCAGTTTGTATCAGTCTCTCTACTCACCCTTACTTTTGTATGTTAAACTATTCACTATAGAATTGGAAACTAATTATACACATCACGCTAATATCCTCACCCGTCAGTCTCCTCCAGCTTTTACTTTACTTTTTAAAGAGTTTTTCTTACAAGTTTCTAGAAACTTTTCCACAGTCTGATTTGGAGTGAAAGCTGTGCATTTATTTTTTTCTGTAGAAGATTTCTGAACTTAAGTAAAGAACATCATTTTACCAACCAACCAGCTCCTCACTGAATACAAATCAAACCATTTGATATTAAACCAGTTCGCTGACTCCACTGTATTTGTGTATTATGCTGTGACTGTGGGGACCTTTTCTCCCATGAGCTGCTATATTTGTAATTTTATGATAATTTTCTATTCCATGATCACATTAAATTGTGGAACTTGGCCCTCATTCAGCATATCAAGCTTGCACCATCGGGAAGGTTAAAGAGACTAGCAGTATTGAATTTAATTTGTGATGCTAGATTACCTAAACAGCAACAAAGTCTTCAGTAGACATTTTAGACAAGGTTATCAAACCTTGAAATGTTTATGAATCATGTTGTGACATGTTTTTTTTTATGGATCCAGATTGAAAGTCATAACCAAACTCATTGTTTATCTTGTTTAGACCCAGAACCTTCTTTATTTCTATATTATTCAAATCCAGAGATTCTCTGTATTGCCCGTGTCTATAGGGGTAATTTGCTTAAAGAGGGTATCACATGCATTTAGCTTGTTTGTCTCTCTGAATTTTTAACTTCAGCATGCATTCTCCCCAGGCCCTGGCTCACTGTTTTAATGGCTTCAGTAATGCTTCACAATTAACACTCAGCCAGCGCTCTAGGTTAGGTAATGGCTAATGTGTTTGAGGCTAAATTAGAAAACACAAAACAAGAATTCCCCATCACCCACAATGCTCTAAAGACCTAGAGGTTATAGGGGAAATGGAAGGTGGTGAATTTTTTGACAGGGCAGCCGAGGTGATGTCTCATTCCCTCTGACATCTTGAACACCCTAAAGGTGGCTTTGCCAACAGTCTACCCAGGAAGCACCTCACCTAGCTGTAGCTAAATTTACACACCCACCTGCCCACAGGGAGCACACTGGAGAGGAGCGCAGTGGTGGAGGTGGTGTTGGGGAGGGAGGGTAAACAGGGGGAGGGACGGGAGGAGGGGGAGACAGAGGCTCTGTTCAGACCTGGTGTTAACATCTGTCCTGGGCGATCCAGTTGCCAGAAGACAGCTCTAACTCTTTCAATTCACACCTGGCATTCAGTTATGTCTTCTGTGTGATCAGATCCCTTACGCCCACTTCATGCAAATAAACTTGTTCTTCATTTCTGTCTGCAAAGATTAAATTATGTTGTTTTTTACAAGTCAGACTGTAAAGATAGATCTGATCTGTCCAAATCTGATGTTATTTTTTGCATCAGAGGGAGATGAAGGAGATTGACAAAGCTTTTTGCCATCTTTATAAAAAATAACAAATAAAAAAGTCGATGATTCAACCACTTATTTACCACTTAACAAGTGATAATGATAAGTGATTGGATCACCTGAGATGGTTGTTAATATTCCTCAACCAGTAAGGAGGTCTTCAACAGCATCCTGCAGCTACAATGCTGTCTGTACATTGTCTGCTACTATCTACTACTACTAATACTATAACTATATTGATCCAACTAAACCTGGGTCAGCAGCATTTCCAGAACTTTGCCTTTAGCTGCTCAGAAACTCTGGAGTAGTGTGGTCCCCAGGCGTAAACATGGGACAAATGTTGAAGCTTCTTGAATGATAGTTTAAATCATATGAAACATCTTCATCTACCTACAACTGAGAGCAGTTGCCCTTGATTCAACTTCGATGAGTGGTTGCATCAGTGAAGATGGAGAAAGGGAAAGGTTTTGTTTTTCCATAGTGTTGTTTGGAGTTCAGTGGATTAGTGAAACGAAGCATTTCAGCCCCAAAGATCCCAACATACAAGTCCAGTGGGAGCGCTTCAGCTTTTCTCTCAAACCGTACCACTGTGTAACTGTGACAGAGGTGACCCTCGGTTGAGACTGTCACCAATGATGATGGTGGTAGGACAACAATGGATGAAAAGAAATACCTCAATATTGCTATATCACAGCACTACCACAGTTATTGCCACTTTCACCCCTTTCACAATGTCTGTTTAATGCAGGAATGTTGCACCTTTATTCCATCTCATGTTTCTATGTAAAAGGGAACTGAGGTAAAATTCATGTCTATGTAAAAGGGAGGAGTGACATTGCAGCACAGATGCTGTTGTGTAGATTTAACACCAGAAGCTCATATCTCTCTCTCATCATACTTAAGGAAAGTCAAAGTTTTACCTCAACTAAACAACTGTTTATTATCAGGTATGAGGTATGTTTAAGTCTCACGTCAGTTTTTCTCTTCTGTGGCTTTATTTATGAATGGGCAATGACTCCAAATGTTGCCCTTGAATACTATATCCCTACATTTTTTTTTTTCCTAAAAGCGCTGAAAGGCTGCAGACATAGAAGCTCTCAAGATGGACAGTCGAATTGAATGGTAACAATTCTAGATGCTCCCCAGTGGCAGAGTTCAGGCTGTTTGCCTGTGGGCTGATGTGGAGTGAATGGCCTTAGAGGCTCTAGGCTGGTCTATGTGTGGCCCGGCTGGTCCAAGTCAGCAGTAATGACTGGCTTTGGCCAGCATGCCTGTTAATGTGAATGGGGTTACTCTGGGCAACACCTTTTCAGCTGGGTCCTATGAAGTCCCCAGTATGGTGGTCTTTGTCCGCACAAGGGCTGTCCTCTCAGCAAAAAGGGTCCTTTTTTGTGAGGACTATCAACTGGTGATGGATTATACCCACCCCCCTTTATTCATCCAGGCAGTCGAACAGACACGGATGCATGCAAACATACACTCACACTCCTGTGCACATGTACAACCACAAAGACATAGGTGATGTAAACACGTCAGCATTTAATCTTACACAGGTTAAGCATTGGGAACAGTTAAATGCAACGTGAGCTCAACTCTCTTAGATGTGTACAAATTGTGTATTTCACATGCTTGCTGCTCTATTGTCCCCTTTGCATCACTTTGTCAGATGAGTCCTTTTCTTCCTCTTGAACCTTTTCTATCTGTTGAGTTATGCTGCCGCCACTCTGCCCTTTCTCTCTTTTGGTGGCTCTCTATATCAAGATTTCCGGTAAATTGTCAGAGCATCAAAGTTGTCTGTGCATTCCAGTTACTCGTTTAGTTCTTGGAAGATTTCAAATTGGTGAACCTGAGCATGACCAAGAAAACCCCTGTGATGTGACCTGAACCCAGGTTCTCATTCACAGCTCTGCCTCTCTTCTGTCAGCCACTTACCCAGGGTGACACAGTAACCTCCACATGACCTTTCACTTTGCCAAATGTTATGCTTAAACTGTTTGAACTCCATCACAACACAACCAATGCGAGAAAGATAGAACTGTCCTTTGAGGAGGACACAGGCTTGGTTTTGCTGTAATATCCTGCTATGTGTGGGTATGTTGCAACTACCTCTGTGACACATGCATAGAAAAGTGGCAATTGTGAGTTGGTCTGTCTTTTTGTACATGGGTCCCCTATGTAGACTGAGGAAAAACATGAATAATGCATGGCTAAATATCATCAGTGGCTCTCTGGCTTTTATGTTTTTAGTGACTTAAGCAGTGATGAAGCCAGAGGTTTAAAAGTATAATTATTTGTAAAATTACACAGACTGCTTTTATTCTCTTGGAATTACAACTTTATTCTCTAAATACTTTTGCTTAAAGTTTTCAACATGGCTCGAATACTCTTGATTATTCTAACAGCATCAGTAACACTACAAAACCTGCTCTTACCAAAAGTGTCAGTGTTTTTTTTAACCTGAACGTGTTTATATCCGAGTCATGGTTTGAGGGATAAAATGTGTTTGAGGGGTGGAGGGCATCAGAGGTCCCCCAGATATGCTGTCATAACCCATGCAGCCGCACTCTTTGCTATGGGCCTATCTGTAGTGAAGGCAGCACTTAGACATGTTTGTACTCTTCGCCCTCTATCCCTCTCCCTTTCTCTCCAGGCACCATGTCACTCCAGGGGCAGCCCAGCACTCCCTGGCTGTGCCCAAGTCCATAACACCAACTAGCCCCCACCCCTTACTACCCATCACCACTGGGGTCAATGTGCCCTCACCCCCTCACCCTACAATGCCCACGGTCCATACCATCACTGCCCTCCAAAGAGAAACAAAACCAAACTGAAAAGAGACAAAATGGCCCCACGCCGCATCTCCTGTCAAAGCTCTTGACAGGCCCGAGCAGAGACCCCAGAGGAGGGCTCCGTGGAAGATGATGACGAGGGAGATAACAAGTCAAGTTGTTGTGTTACAGCGCAGTTACACTTTGGCCCTTGTTTGTCCATTTGGTTATTCAGAAGCACCGCAGCGCTCCCAGACTTCCCATGCATGTCATGTTTACGAACATATTTACGAACATGACATACTATCAAATGCTGTTTTACATCCGTCTGTGGAGCGTGAAGGGCAAGAAGGGAGCTAGTTAATGAAGGGAACAGAAACAAGCATTCCATAACGTCCAAAAAAAAATCTAGCTCATCAATTTCCTGTTTAGACCTGCTCACTTTTAATGAGATTCAGTCATTTCTTCGTCCATTCCCATTCTTCCTGTGTTTGGGAATATAATTACACTTAAAATGCTTACTCATCCTTCTGCCTATCTGCTGTCTATTCTGTCAGATGCATTATCCCTGAAGCAGAAGAGATGATAAGACAGTGTCTGTATCTGTACGTCAGTCCGCCCAACTGTGTGTAGGCCTGTGTCTCAGATTATCCTGGATCAGCCAGCAGGTGACATTACGAGCAGGGGACCATCGCCCAATTACCAAAAAGATATTTGTGATGAGCGGCAGTGTCGAGCTGTTTTGAGACGTATGAAGGACGTAGCAGTAGATTGTCCGGGTCAGAAGCTTTGACAACAGTGAAATGTCCAGCAGAATGTGGAATTAAGTACTGCTGAGGAAATCCTTGTTTTCGTTAACAGCAGATGTTTGCAGATGGTGGTTATATCCGTTTTATGTTTCAGCAAACCCACCCGCTGACTTTGAACTTTCTAGAAATGTTCCTGCTATATTCTGCATGGACATCCCTGACATTTTAAGGACATTTTACAAGAAGTCTGGAAGGAAAAACTCATCATCTTGAGCCACTGATTCAGACATTTGTGTTCTCACATAAGCTCCTCTGAAACTTGAAAAATGTCCTGACTTTCTCCATTTACTTTTACTTAAGTAAAAAGTTATACTTGATGAATTCATTTAATACGGAATTTGCTGTAGATTGTTAATCGTCAACATTATAAAATACTCAAAGTGAGGAATGCGTTTCTTTGAAGAAAAAAAAATCACATGAAATCATAAAAGACAGACAATCTCTTAGAGATTGAAACCTCCCCAGTCAACAGGTAATTCTGAGGGTAGGGCCGGGGATCGTGTTGCACGCTGCCACAAAAGAAGAGGAAGGTAAAGCTTCTGCTGGCTTTTGTTAGGCGCAGGTGGTGTGGAATTACCAGAGTGAAGGGATTTATGTTGAGTTGTTTCTGCATTTATTTATTTTCTGGCAAAGGTAGCGGAAGTATTCTCCGACACAACTAGCGTAAATGTGATGATATTCCCCTCTTGAATAGAGGAAGCACATCATCTCATTATGTGGGTTTTAGAGGGCTGAAGCTAATGCTTGTTGCTCTTCTAGGTTCGGCAAAGGATTTCCCACACAATGCGGCGTAACTTTAGAGGTGTGAGGGATTACGACGCTGGGAGGTGATTCAGCTTGGTTTAGTGATTGAATACTACAGCGAGTCTGGGAAATTTCTACCAATTTTGTTCTGCTGCCATTTTGACCCTCGGCTGGTTGTAGAAATGAGACTCGAAATGGAGGACATTGACCTGGTGTCGTGGACAGACGTGCACATTAGTTTACAGTTGCTGCACTGCAGCTGTGCTGCACAGAGAAATGGAATTGGCGAGAGGTGTCCCCTCTCGTGTGACCACGTACATAAATACCTGGCGTGCTGTATAAATCCAGTCAAACTATAGAGTGATGTCATTGCATTGTTGTGCATCAGGCCAGTGACAGAAATGTCCATTCCATGCACGGCGGCACAAAGCCAGATCAATTCGTTGTTGTTTCTCCTGTGATTCTAACAACCTCAGCTTAGTTGGACAGCATTTCAGTTGTCTCATTTCACTGACTTAATTGAGCTTATAATATACTGACCAAATGACTACGGTTATTGTGTTAAGTAGGTGTTTATGGTAAATATCGTGTCACTTCACTGAGCATGTTCCTACAACGGCTAATCTGATTGGAACAGCCAGACCAGTCGTCATGTGTTCCAACAAGGTGTTGGGTTTCCCATAGTTCTAAGCTGTACAGTGACACAGGCCATTTGAAAGTGTGGCTAAAACTCTATGGAAGAAATGACTCGTTAAATTAGCACCTAATACTCCAGTCATTAGCAAGCTGTTACCACCAGTGGAATGCCTTTGATGGCACTGCTTTGTGTGAGCCGGGCCCTTGTGAGCTCCAGTTGGAGAAATAGTCTACATCTGGATTCCTGGCTCATAAAACTCTTATGCTGTTTTATGTTCAAAATGAAAACTGTGATTTGGTGCCTTTTCTGACCCATAAAATTCACCGCACCATATGGAGGTTGTAACTGTCCAGTTACGAGTGGCATGAACCTCTGTACTCCTTAACCGCGGGGTCTTTGGGGTGCTTGGTAAGCTGAGGGGAATTGTCCATTATGGGGAGATATTAGTAACCCTCTTAGGCAAAGCTAGTCTCTGGGCCAACCCCGAGGGCTCATTTCAAGTGCTTAGCACTCGTTTGGAGCTTTGTCACCCCTCACCCTGTTGCCAGCATGGCCCCAGCCCCTCTGGCTGTGGAGCCGAGCTGAACCACAGACCTTTACTCCAGCCCGCCACCAGGGAGGGAACATTGACATCACAACTCTTAACACACTCCCCCACACACTGGCAGTAACATTGTGGCACACAGTCATTTTCACAATCCCCCCTCCAGTAGCGCACCACAGCCAATGGTCTACTTTCCCGCCGTCCACTCCCATCCAGTGACCCCCCCCCTCATTTTATCCCTCTTTCTCCACCCTCATGAGGGTTGCCAGGCAGCAGAGAAAGATTTCACACACACATACACCCCACTATGCCTCTGAGGGTTTTCCGGATGTCCTTGTTTACATCATGGAGTGTGCGGGTCGTAGTGAAGCAGACTGAGAGCCTCCATAACTATGTCTGTCCAAGTCCTGCACTGACCTCCATTCATTAGGTGTCAATGCAAATCTTCACGGCAGCACCACGGTCAGCCTGTCATTACTCTTATAAGTGCCCGAGACCAACCCTGCATTTGAGCGAAAGTTTCAATGTAAGGTTAAAAGGACATCTTTCTCTCCATTTCCTTGCATTGGCGTTGGAGCAGAAGTGAGTATAAATGAAGTTCCTATATGGCTGCTGAGAACCAATAACAGTAATCAGATCTAACTGTGGCTCTCAGTGATGTGCAGGACGCTTGCTGACTGTTACTAGGCTGTGTTTTCCCTCTGTGTGTCAAACCGATCGATTGGTTTTGTCTGCTCCTCCCTCCAACTTTGATGTTCCCATTGATTGTTCTCATCTGCCCCTGAACTCAAAGGTTAGAGGAGCCGAGCTTCACTTCTGGATTGCTTTGACCTTCGCTCTGCACATGCTCAGTAGGTTCACAGAGCCCAGAGCCAAGTGGGAATGGTGGTAGCCAGGGCTGTGGGTGCGTGACAGCCAGACAACGGTGTGATGTCTTTTTTTTTTTCTTTTCCTCACCCACTGAGAATGATGTATATGTGATTGATTTTTCTCCTACCCTTCTCTCTACCGTGTTTCCGCTGCAGTGCACTAAGCAGGACTGAGTCCAGGCTTGATCAATGCATTGTTTTTCTTTTTCAATCACACTTGAGTGAGCTGAAGACACGAAAGGTTACACAGGTGAGGTCTGGCAAGGATGGAAGCGGAGCAGAGCTTCTGGAGGCCCCCTCAAGGCCAATATATGAGTTTGCATGGGTGTTTGTGTTTGTCTGAGAGAGAGTGAGTCAGAAAGAGTTGCGTACAAAGGAAAGTCCAACAACTTCATCATGTAGTCTGTCCTGTACCTGTAGTCTGTCTTTCACAAATGCACAACACAGCGCGAGGTTCTCAACAGGAAGACACGTTTGCCGTAGAGTGTATGAATATTATCTTGTGTCCTACTCAGTAAAATGCAGGTAATATGTGCACAAAAGCTGTCAGCAAAGAAAACGGGGCTTACAAAGCTTGTTGTGGTCTACACTGGCTCTGTGGATAGTGCAGTTGCAGGGACATGTAATAGCAGCACTGATGAATCAGTGAAGAAAGTTTCCAAACATGTCTGTTTCTGTCAGCTCTGAATAAAATGCAGCCCTGCAGTTTTCAAACTAAAACAGCTCTAAAACTTGCTTGATGAAGTCCGGACTTTATCCTCAGTTTCCCTTTCCCACATGCACAACACAGCGGGAGGTTCACGACCCAGACGCGTTCACAACAGCAGCAAATCCTCCACATTGTTCGGGCGAAGGGTGGAGCAGAAGGCATGGGCAGGAAGCAACGTATTAATTCTGCTGCTGAGATCATGTCATTTAGTGAACAACCCACTGACGCCGTTGTCAACTATTATCATCACAAACTATCTTTGTTGGTGTCTTCTACATGTCATGCACCGCTTTTCCACCAGATAATATGGGATTTTTATTTTTCATTATTGCGTCTGTCGTGTGTTAGTAGCATCAATAACCCCCCAACTTGTTTCAGGGGATCCCTGCTGTGTTCTCACGTCGGATTCCATGGACTTTATGCAGACGTTCTATTGGGAGACCAAGGGAAGAAAGTCTGAACATAATCCGGAGGCTCACCCTGACATTTGCGCTCAAATGAGGTGTTCACTGCGTATGAGAGGCAGCTGCTGCGGAAAACAGTAGTAGTGAAGTAGTATGGCTGTAGCCAAAGAGGGAAGCTTTCATCCTTGCCTCTGTTAGTCCTGTGTAACCTTACCTTCACCATCTTCCATTAAATTATAGGTCCTTCAGTGTCTCAGTGCTCACCTGCCCCCGATAATCTGCCCGGCTGTATGAAGCCTACTCCTCTTGTTTCCTCTAGTTGCCTGACAAGTAGAGTACGTTAACACACACACACAAAGGCCATGTGCTCAACAGAAAAGAGGCCATTTGGGCATGATGCACCTCCAGTGTGTTAGCCGCAGAAGCACAAGGCTTCATATCAGGCAGGAACATCAGTGACGTGAAAGCATTTTGCTGCTCAGACTCAGGTGTTTTAATGCTCCCTAAAACAGTATTAAGCAAAGGAAGGAAGCAGTCTGCCCTAGAGGGCCAAAGAGTAGTGTCGCCCTGAATGATGTCTTTAGTAATGACGCTGCTAAACCCTGTACCCAAACACCTAGCGATTATGAAAAAGATAAGTATCTGTGGGAGTGGAAGGGCTCTCCTGAAGCTGGATGTCTGGAGGGGGTAAGGATGAGGCAGGCAGGGAATGTTTTGAAGGCTGGGGTGGGGTGGGAGCGCAGGCTTTTGACCAGTGGGTTTCAGATGTCACGGCAGATTCTTTCAGGGACAAATTACAGGGTTTAACTCCTCTTGTACCCAGGATTCCTGAATTCTGATTCAACTTCCTCGATAGACACTCGAGCGACACGCTACTCAACACCATTGTCAGGCGCACACTTGACTCAGGGGACACTTCACCTCCTCTCGCACTCTTAGGACCTCTTCCAGACTTTGTTTGATGAGTGCCACCGGCAGCCTTTTCTTGTAGCTTCAGGAGAGCGCCGAGCAGCAGTGTAGCCCTCTTAAGCCTTATAGTGGTTAGCGTGTTAGTGTTAGGGGGCTTTACATGAGTGGCCCTTTGTGCTTTGAGTTGGCACAGGGCGGCTCCACAGATAAGCTTTAGTGTGAAACGGCTAAAAGACTTGATTCTAATGACTCTGCCATTAGCTGGCCATAATCAGTTGTGTTTCAAACACAGAAAAGCAGCAGCAAATACACTTCAGCTGTGTTTAGATGCGCCCTGAAGTCTCGACATTTTCCTGGAATTTTCTGGAGGGGCTGTGTGTTTTGTTTAATCCACAATTTTTCCTGCCAGCTCCAAGGTAGAATTTCCAGAAAATGACCAAGTGAGCCCACGAGGAGAAACATTTCTAAAGGCTTCACAGATGAGGATATCTACAGGGAAGGACAATGAGATTTGAGAGCTTTTGGAAATAAGGCAACAAAAACAAAAATGCTGAATACGAACTTTCTCTTACATCAGTCCATAAATGCATGCCGTTGTGTCCCATACGCAATTTCTCAAAGAACTCCCACCTCTGTCACACTCACACACACATACACATACATTCCATGTGAGCTGTAACAGACCTAAAGCTCTCTGAAGCATTTAGCAGCACGCTAGCAGGTTTACTCAGCGCTGCCAGTGCTGAGGGGAGTGGTGAAGCATCTAATGCAATTTCAGCCCAACATGCTTCTCTGTGAATAAACATCGCTGGAGTGTACCATCTACTGTATGTTGATCCACTGCAGTGCTTTCTTTTTCTCCAAACAGGCTGATATAATACTCTGCCCTCCCCCTCCCTCTCCCTCTCCCTCTCTCGCACTCTCACTCTAATTTCTGTAGCGACTGCATTTGCCTCCAGACCTGTCTGAGACCGTGAGTCGTGTGAGCAGGGGGGAGCTGACAGGAGGGGCCGCGTCGGCTTCAGCCTGTGGCTCCGGCACTTCCGGCAACAAACACCTGGATTTCTAGAGCTCCTACAACACAGTCGCCACGGGCAAACCCAACACCTGGAACACCGCAGCACTGTCCTCTTTACCGCGGTGACCGGGTTGTTAGCTTGCCCACATAACGTCAACCGCGATAACCCTGCCAGCCATTACCACCTGCCAAGTGTCCCAGCCAGCGGTGAAGACCTAAACTTCCACAGTACCTCTTCTCAAAATGGACACATTTCAAGTTCCTTGTTAATCCCATCAGACTCTTTAGTGATTGCTGACATCTTCTCAGTTCACTTTACCTCACACAATAATCAGTCCGACCCATACTATTTTGAATTGTTACCCAAAGTCGTGTGACAGATGGGGGTACATACCTAATTCATTAAAATCCAAGATGGAGGGATAAATTAAGATATGGTTCTCTTTTTTCCCCTCTGCCTCCAGGGAGGTTGTTTACATGTTAAGTGTAATCATGAAATATTTTTTAGTCATTACAGACTCTGTCTTGTCTGACTTTAAATAATTTAACTACATTCTCCCAACTTCAGCGCTTACTTCACGAAACATGTGGCCACTTCCTGCTTAGCTCTACCGTGAACACGAGTCTGAACGTACACGTTTCTTTTTTAGGATAATCCAATTGACTGTGCTTTTGTTGAGAAATAAAAGAAAAAAGATATGAAACGGTGAACATGATTTTTACTTGGATGTGAGTGACTGATCTGTGGTCTGCCTCGCTGGTTTCAGGTTTAAACAGGGATTCCTCCATCTGACCCTGAGACTGTGCCGGTGAGTGACGTCTACCTCCAGTAAGATGGAATGTGGGCAGAGGGTAGGAGAGGGGGATTCGGGTGCAGGCTTCACACCTCATCAGGCATGTTTGCTGGATGAGCTGCTTTGCCATGACAAGCCCAAAAAAACAAATTAGGTCAAACAGTGACATGGAGAAAAGAGTTCAGGGAAAAAGGAAAAAAAAAACAACATGAAAAATTTAAATGTTTCATTTTTGTTGTCCTCAGTCTGCTGCTGATGCCAGTTTGAATATTTGCTCCCGTAAAAAATGGCAGTATGGGTGAGCATCTGCAACACGTGTCAGGTGAGGATGGTGTTACCTGACAGTTTCATGCATGGGTGGAGGGCTCTTATATCGGGTGTATGAGAGAGAGAGCTGACACACACAGGTCATATATGCAGGTGAACTAAAGCTTGTCAAGAACACACCTGGTTTCCAAGCTCCTCTCGTAGAAGAGCCGACATATTCAGGGTACAACCTTAAGATGGATTCAAATAGAATCAATTCATTTTGGCCGTTTGTTTATTTTTCTATACTTTTCATGTCACACCTTCTGCGTCTCACTGTCACACGGTGCTGGTTTGCTCTTTGTTCGCGAAGTTCAGAAAGTCATCTCTCATGTCTATATGCACATAAAGAGGATTGCTGCAATTTCATGTATTTAGAACTTAAAGAATTGACTCTCCTTGCACGTTTACACATATTAAATAAGTGGCCACAAGGTACTTCAGATAACCTGGTTCCCTGCACCACTATATTAGACTCTATTTAAAAACACTTCATTGTGCTTAGAACATCCCAGACATCATTTGTTGTTTTATTTCATTTCTTTTCACCGTCTTACCTAAACTTCCCCTCAAAGCCCTCTGTAAATTAAAATCAGTTTAAAACATTCTTCAATCTTGCATACAATTAAAATTCTTCTTTTCATGAAAAGAAGCGATGAGGGAAACATCTCACACACAGAGCAGAATCAAACTGTTGTCATTAAACAGCAGAGCATCTGCCTCATCTGCTACTGTGGAAACGTTCAGATCTCCAGGTCCTAAACAAGTGTTGCAATAAATGACAGATCAAACCTGTAAAGTTCTCATGCGGGAAGTTTTTACACAAACTTATGTCGCCTGACTCTGCTCAGCGCAAGGATCACATTTAAACCTTTCCCTCCCAAAGCTGTGTATTATTTAGACACTAATTGCAGTCTTTCTTGCATTTTGAATTTCTCTTTCATTCACTCTCTGTAATTATTAATGTGCCTCCTCTGTCCCGGCATGTTTCGTCTGAGCCCCACCACCACAGAACAGTACTCCTCCGTCTGTGTGATAAACTGGATTAAGTGAATAGAGAAATTGCATTAGCCTCGGAAAAAAAAAAATCTGCTTAAAAATCTGATTAACCTCCAAGCCTCAAATTTCTGATTGGACTATTAAATATTGAGTGAGATGTGTAAATTCAATAATCAATTAATCAATTTAGAAAGACTTTTGGTGGTTGGTTCATGCTGTGTGAATGTTACCTGACCTTACTCTCTCCTGGATATCCTTTCCTTTTAGATGCTCTCCCGCTCACTCTAACACCCCCCTTCAAACACAAACACACACACACACACACACACACAGAGCCATAGAGACACAACCCCCCTGCTGAGATAGCAAGTGAAGCAAAATAACTCACTCTGCCATACAATCGCTCCTCTGCCTCGCTCTAGGCGCTGACTGCTTTATTCCATGACTTTTTCTCTCTCTCTCTCTCTCTCTCTCTGCTCCCTCCTCATCCTCACCGGTTCAGCTTTTTCTCCCGTCCCATCGTAACTCTAAAACAAGAGCCAACGATGGTGAATTGCTTGACCTTTCTCATTGTGTGGCGGCCGTGTTGTGCTGTGTGGTCTTTGTCGACTTGGTTCAGCCCTGAGTGTTGTACGTGTGTTACAAGGCCCTCGTCCTGGAATTAGTCAGCATTGGATTTGCTGAAATTAGTTCCAATCTTTGCAGTGCGTAACATTAGACTGACACTGTATTTGGACACAGCATTGAACAGGCAAAAATGCTTTCTTTAAGACACAATTTTACTGTACAAAATGTGTTTTATAGTTTTCACAAAATACATTTAGAAAGCTCCATTTTAAATAAAATTAAATTGAAATATTTAAGAGACAGCGTGTAGACGTTTTTTTTTTTTTTTTTTTATCTCAGAAGCATTGCTCAGACGTAAACCCAGTATGTGTCCATGTTCTACGTACACACTGAAATAAATGCAAAACTCAACAAGAGCATGACAGATGATGCTAGAAAAACCCTCCCATGGTCTTCAATTATAAATAACAGACTGCAGGGTTCGACCGCAGTCTCACGAACTCCAAGCCAATGTAATCGAACAGAACGTGTTTACAAAAAGAAGTTTTTGCAACACAAAGACTAATATCTTAAAAAAAAAAACATTGTGTACTAGATGAAATACAAAGGCTTTGGTCTGTTTTACAATCAACAATGATTAAATCTGATATGTACTTGTAAACAACTGCCAAACACTTAAGTTTAAAACTCAGTCAAGCAATGTTTAATCATAATTATAGGAATTAAATATTTCTAGTTGCACAAAAAGAATTTTGACCATAGGACACTATAATACAACTATACCTAAGAGACAAATTGTACCTGACCCTAAAGTAATGTATTTTATGATGCATGGAACATTTATAGAATATTCTCGGGGATATAAATGAAATCAACTTTTATTGGAGAAATCTTTCTGGAAGATTTCTAGGGAAGACAAGTACTTTACATTTTGACATAAACAAACTGGATTATATCGAAGACGCAGTCTACCATTTACAGACTACAGGTTTTTTTTATTTTCCACCTGTTTCCCCACATTTAATGTTCTTCGTGGTAATCTAGAGTCAATCCAGCCACCGAAGCGAGAGGTCCATGTTGCGTCACGTGCTGCACCGTCTCTGCGCATAGTGGTCCGTGTCTAATGCGCCAGCAAACGTAGGCCAGTGTCAGAGGAGCCGAGACCACAGCCTCAGTGGATGGATCGAGTTTAGAGTTTCCTCTGCTAAATATCCATTCGTAAAGAAATAAGATCAATAAATATTTTTTTTTCCGACACAGTAAGAGTCTTCCCTCCAGCTTTTTCGTCTTTAATGATATGCAACAGCGTCCAGAGACCATGCAAAAGGCTGGTAGAAAGTCTCGATATAAGCAGATTAAAAGATAGTCATGGCAGAATCTCTCAGGTTCTCCTCTCGCAAACAAACGCAAGACCAACATGGTTTTCTAGCAGTCCATCTATCAGTACTTGATCTTGGTTTTTCATATTAACATACAAATGGCCATTTACTAACACACCAGAGATAAAAAGGAAACAATGACTGAAGTTGGAAATAGAAAAAAAAACGTAAGTTTTTGTTCCATAGAAATTTAACACCGGGCACTTTACAGAGGTCCATTTTTTTCTGTCTTTCCATTGTTCTCTCTTCCAAGTCCTCGTTTGATTGTGCCTAGAGCTACAGAACAGCACACAGTCCCAATGGAAAAACAAAGCCCAGACGTCCCAAGGCTCTCCCAGAGTCTCTTTCTCTCTCTCTCTCTCATTCTCTTGCATTCTTCCTTTCCTTCTTCCTCTCCTCTCCTGTTCCTTTGCCTCCTCTCAACCCTCTCTCGCCTTCTCTACTCTCCTGTGCCGTGTATGTGTGAGGAGCGCTGCCGGAGGGCGATGGTGAAGTGGGTGGTTACAGGGTGAAGTAGCTCTTCTCTCTACTGTAGTCTGGACCAGTACTGAGACATGTCAGGCTCGCTCCCTGGTACTTGGACAGGGACAGACACTCCAGGAGAGATGAGTCCTACAGAGAGAGACAGAAAGACGGAAACATCAGTTCAAAGACGTAACAGAATTAATGAAAAAGAAAAAGCCCTGGACGTCGGCATGCTGAATTAGATGAATGGATGCACTTTGGTTAGCCTTGTAGCACAAAGCAGCGTGTTTTTTTTAAAAGCTTGCAAACAGCAGAAGCATGCAGTGAGGCTGCAGCGAGTCAGCGCTCGGCACGTGGCCGCTCGGTAAAATGCTCGCGAGCTCAATAAATTGAGGCTTTGGCAACGGCATTTAAATAGCGAGAGTACAACAGCAAATGAATCAAATTAATTAGCAATTTAGCACAGAGGAAATGTGGTTATGCATGATTAACTCTTCATGACTATAACCAGTATATATGGCTCTGGGTAACAGCACCCTAATGGGGTGGAACTAAACTATGGGCTGGAGTAGTGGGACTGACATGATGGCGATGGAATGAGCTCCTTTCATGCAGCTCTAGACTGAGGGTGATATGAAATGTAGAGATAGCAATCCGCAGATGTTTTGAAACCACGAAGAGGACGGCGGGTGGGGGGGTAAAGGAAAGTTGCCGTGACAGACCATGACTCAAAGATGGCTATGTAGTACCCCCTAATTACAGGAAAGGTGGCAGATATGTCTGAAAGGAGTGCACGGTTGCATTGGACTGGTTCCCAAGCATGTTGGTAAACAATGAGTGTTTTCTGCCTACCTGTTGAGGTGGTACCAGAAGTGGTCATTGATTGGCTGTTCATATGTGCCTGCATATGAGGGGGCGTGTATGTGTCGTAGCTCCGCCCGTTCACAGGCGGACTGGTAGGCAGCATGCAGGAATAAGAGGAGGTCTGGCTGGGCTATAGATGGGGGAGAGAATATTACATTAGCTTAGCCAACCATCAGCTCAGTCTGTGATACTGTCAGCTTGTCATGTTGTAATCGTTTATCTGAAACCTTACTATATATATATATAAAATAAAAAAAAATTTAAAAAAGTGTTTGGCCAGGAAATCTAATTGAAATTCTTACTTGTTATATGAAACACACACTTTTAAAAAAAAAACTTGTATTGAGTCACGAGGAATTTCCTCCAACTTACTTGCATAGGTAGATTGTTTGCCATGGTGAAGCTGGGCATGGGGGGCAGCGCACTGTAGGTGTTTGTGAGTGCAGAGTCAGGTCTGCCCAGCATCGACCCCGTGGTGAAAGACACTGTGACGGAAAACAGAAACATTTCATTAGTACCTCCAGAGTGAGAGACTCTCTTCAGAAAAAGGGTGAGGCCTGATTTGACAGTCTGATGGGCCTGGACAGTGCCTCCCATGTGTGTGTGTGTGTCTCAGGTGATCGACTTGTGAGCGCCAGCTTCAGTTCTGCCGGTGTGCCCTCGTGCCTGACTTGGTAATTACGCAGATAGTCAGCTGAGAAGTTTTGCTCAATCATCCATCCAAAGGAAACCACTGGTGTTACGTGTGAAGCAGAGCGCAGCCGCTGAGGCCTCCTCTCTGTTTGTGCTGCCCAGCGTGCAGGCTGTCAGTGTGGAGTGATCTTCTACCTAAACTCACCAACAATAACATGTGGTCGCCCCCCCTGGTTAAAGCGCTGTTGCATGTGATCGCTTTTGTGGCCCAACATTGTAATGTGGATTTTTACAGTTCTCCTAAGGCGTGTGAGGGGGTTGGCCTGTGAACTCTGGCCCGGCTGTGGAGGACCTACCCGGTGTGGTGGGCTGTGGGATGGCCTGGTAGACGCTGGTGCTGAAGCTGCTGCTGATGGGGATGTGACTGGAGGAGTTGTTGGCCTGACGGCGCTGGTTCCGCAGCTTCTCCTCTCGCCTCCACTTCGCTCTTCTGTTTGAAAACCATACCTGAGAAAATGGAAGAAAGGAGTCATGTTAGTTTGCCTCCTCTCTCTCTCTCTCTCTCTCACTCACCCTCACCCCCCCCCCCCCCCCCCCCCCCCCCCCCCCCCCCCCCCCCCCCCCTCTCACGTCATCAGAACTGCTGTGTGAAAGCAGCTGTTGGTTCACTCACCTGTATTCTTGCTTCGGGCAGGTCGATCTTTGCTGCTAGTCTCTCGCGTGCGAAAACATCTGGATAGTGAGTTCTTTCAAATTCTGTGCGTAAAAGGAAAATGGCGCAACAGTGTTAGTAAATTTAAAAAAAAAAAAGACAATGTTTAAATTCATGCAGGAATGTTTGGTCTAAATGAACTTTAAGTTATTAACCGGTTCATTTTTAATTTGCTGTTATTTGTTGAACAACCGTCCATTGGTTTATTTTTTTACTGATTAATACTCTCTAAACTGAGAGGGATAGCCCCTACACGCAGTCAGTAATTGTCCACTGATTATTGCACCTTTTTCCAGCGCTTCGATCTGCTCCTGCGTGAAGGACGTGCGGTTTCTCTGTAGTTTCCTCTTGAGCTGCAGACGCATCTGTGTCTCCTCGGAGTCCTCTCCGTTCGAGCTGATGGAGTTTGTGTTTTCTCCCGCGCCGTCTTGTTGTTGGCAGCCATCTGCAAAGCGAAGAGAGCACATGTAATGGAAACACGCATTCAATTAGGTTGATTGAGTCATTAATTCTCGGGGGCTGCGGCTTGTTTCACGGTGCGACATCATTAATTAAAAGCCACGATTAGGGTGGGTTTCATTCAATGAGTCATCGGAATTATTGTTGGGAAAGCGAATGCGGAGCTGCTTGTTCTTTTTTTTTTTGTTGTTGTTTTATTAGTGTTGTGTTTATAAAATATTGTGGGAAAAACAGAGCGGAGGGGGGAAAGGCCTCTGCGCTCGTCTCGCGCGACTACAATGGCGTGTGTTGTGAAAAGGTGAAGAGAAATGTGACAAGATGTGGGGAAACTCTTTTCACAGCCTATGAAATGTATTAAAACCCCAAACTTTGCACCAGCCCCCTAGCCCCCAGCCCCTGTTTTTTCCCTAGGGCAGAGCAATGCCTCAATGGTCGTTCCCATATGGGCGTTGGTATAGCCATTGAGGTGACCACCAACTTCTTGAATAGGAGAAGACGCTTTTCAGAATGATACAATGCCTGCAGGAGTAAGGGAAACCATTAAACTATGGACACAGTCAGGGGACGAGCGGTGAGCCCTCGGTGGGTGTAATATATGGGTGGGTGCGGGGGGGGGGGAGTTGTTGGAGGGGATGACAAAAGGATTGTCTCTCTCTCTCTCTCTCTCTCTGGAGGCGCACAGGCCGTATAGTGCTTTCGGCATTGTGCGCACGAGGATCCCCAGTCAACGGAGCTTTGAGTCCAGTGTGTTAACCCTTATCCATGGCCATCATTAATCACGTCCACCCGGCCCAGCTCCACGCCAGTCAGGATTTCTGTCTTCAATTGGAAACAAATGAGTGAGGAGAGAGCACGCAGCCCCCTGAACAACCCAAAATAAGGCCAATCTATTCACTGCGCCATGCTTGTCCGCCGGTGTGAGGCCCGAAGGCTCCCCTTCAGTGGCAGGGCGAGGCTTATCGACTAAATGTCTTGTCTGGTTGTTGGGGGACATCATTATCACACCGAGAAGTTAATGCGAAATTAAGCAGTAGGGGGATGTGCGCGCTGCGATGGAGGGCGGTTTATGCAATATCTCACTGATGTAATGGCTTGGACTCTTTTTCAGCTTTTTTTTTTTTTTTTGCACGCGGATTTTGTTGATGTTTGGATTGAGCGAGGGCTGCCTTGCTCCAGGACTTGTTGCAGGGATGGGCCGCCCTGTGCAGCCAAACGCACCAAAGCTCCTGCGTAATTGCCAAAAATATACACGTTAGATTAACTGAGGGGGGGGTGCATTAAATTGTCTAGAAATTAAAATGATCTTTTGCACATTTTCTGCAGTGACGGGACACAGATCCACTGCAGGTTTCCCTTCACCGAAAGAACCTGGTGCAACTTGTTTCCCTCGCTGCAAAAAAAAGAAAACTCGACTAAAAAGTCTTCTTCTCTATAGGCCAATACTTTGTATCCACGCTATGTGTGTTTCTTTACTCCGGCTAATCCATAAAAAGAAGTGAATGTGCAGCTATTATCCGTCTGCCAGACCCAGTGACGCTGGGATGGGATTTGTTTTCTTTATAAAAGCGCTGGGAAATAAACTCATTCTTTAGTATCACGATGCCTCAGCCAGTGAGGCGGAAAAGCAGCAGCAAAAAAAGAGAGAGGGAGAGAGAGATACCGAACCAATTGCGGCACCTTTCAGCTGCTGAGACCGGATCAAAACACTCTTGAGAAACCGCTTAGAACTGAAAGAGAAAGTGAGAGACTTAAATCCTATAGACGGGATTTAGAGGCATATAGCCGGCGAATGAGAAAGGGATGAAAGAGCGGAATCGGAGAGGAGTTTTATTCGTTCCTCTTTGGATAGAGTTGTCTTCTTTTGGGGCCCTGTCACTCTGCATGTCGCCTTTATATCTGGTCACCCGGCTGACGCATGGAAAACAGCTTTTTCGTTCCCTCGAGACATCTGATTTACCTTTATTATTTATTGTTGTAGTTGTTATTAAAATTATTGTTATTATTTTTCGTCAACACTAATTTTGAAATATATGTATTTGTGAAAATATTAAATATCAACTTTTATAATAAAGTAATAACAATTGATCTAAATTATATCAATGGCAAACACAGTCATATTTAAGTGATAGGTAAATTAGTTTAGGTAAAATAGCTTATCATTTATATTTATTTTTGGATAATAATAATAATAATTTATATTATAATTAATAGTCGTGTTAATATTGATAATAATAACTGTAATATTTTTCGCCATTTGTGGAGATTTATTCAAAAATGATTCCATTAGTTGAATTATTTGAGCTGCTGAAATGATCCCTTCCGCTTTACTGCGCGTTAACAACAGCCCCACGTGTCCACACAGTCATCAAACAAATGCAAATGATTCGTATTCCCCGTAAAAGGCTGAATTCCGCCGCATGCATTTCCTCCCCTCTCTCTTCCTTATTCGAAAATAATAATAATAACTCTGCTCCGTGTTGGGCCTGCAGTGGGCCGACGCAGGAAACCCTCTGGAATGGAACATTTCCACATCAGCCCTGCCATCTCCACACTCCTGCATGTTGCCATAATGAGAGACAAAGCCCTCTCTAATGAGCAATTACATGTAGTGCGAGCCGTTCCCATAACCAATCATTGCGTGTGAAGGAAAACATTCCTTTGTACTAATATCCAGAGCGCGCAGCTCCCCGGCTCTGCCTCCCCGTCAGGAGGGGAGGAAGGAGCAGGCTGTTGGACGGACACCTCTGCTGAAAGGACAAGCCGCTGTCACGCACATCCATGTCTGGGACAGTGGAGGCATTCAGACTGCATGCATGGCCCATGGTTTCCTCTAATCGACCACTCTTAATTGGGGGTCTTGTTCAGGGCATCAAAGCATGCCAGCACAATACCTTCCTGCGAACAGAGCCGTGGACCGGAACCACTGGAGTTTTTATTTCTGCGTGATTATCTAAGGTGACGCCTGTGGGCTTCACGTTAATGCTTCTATAACCTCATCCCCCCCTGCAATCACAAGTCGCACGTGTTTCTGGGACTGGCCGTAAGAGTCCAAATGAGCCTTGGAGCGACACATGCGTCAAGGTGTCTTCATTGCCACCGTGTGATAATGAGGCTCACCTTGGTTGGGTTGCCCTGGCACCGATGTTCCGGGGTACCAGCCGGGCCGGGTCCCCCAAGTTCCTGTCTGACCGTTGAGCATTCTCAGCTTGTCATACATGCCATCTGCGCCCATCTGTTGCTTTTCACTAGCCAGGTTGCGGAGGACTCTGTTTATCGATGACACCTGAATGACAAATTACATATGATGTTAAAAAAAGGTTTGGGATAAGACGAGTCGCATGCAGAATATGTGTGTTCCGATACAGGCGCGCGTGAAGATGGGGGGGGGGGGTAAAGGGCTCAGTTGCGCGCGCACATCCGCCATATAATCATAATAAATGTGCGCAAATGGACAACGAGCTCCTTCCTAATTGACTGTATATGTTCGCTTGATCACGGACGCAGTAATGCGTGCGCCACACTTTGAAATCGCAGTGTATTTCATAAGAGTGAATGGTTGGGTGCCCATCTCCTCTTCCTCCAGTGCGTGAGAAAAAAAAAGTCATTTCATGTGGCAAATTAAATCATGCACACAACTTGCGCACTTACGCTGGGTATGTTGTCGTTGGTGCAGACCCCCTCTGACAGCAGTCTGTCGCGGATCTCCCACGCGAAGATAGATGGACACTCCCGCTTGTACTGCGCGATTTTCGCGACCACCTCCGGAGTGGCGACCCTGGGCTTGCTGCCGCCTATCGCTCTCGGTCTTATGGAGCCAGTTTCATAGTATCTGCCCAGGATCTTGCTCACGCAGCCGTTGGATACCTGGATGGAAAACAAAAGACACAATTCACATACATTATTTACGACTACGTAGCGGAATTTCTATGAAGGCGTCAAAGAATTATCACCTTGTCACTGTCCAGCACTTGGACTTCATCATGGGTCTACAAACACAAAGAATATGCCTTGAATAGTATATTAGGCATTTTCTTGCAATAGCAGGCAGATTACTTTCCTTGCTGTTGGCTTTTTTTAAACCATGCACTAATTTTAAATACACCATATTTAATTTTAAAATGAGCCACGCGTTATAAGAATTGGTAACATTGATTTAAAGCAAAAAAACCCTACCGTTATGTCCTTCGTCTTTATTTTATTTATTTATTTTTTTTTGTTTTTTTTTTTTTTTTGCTTTAATTTCTTTTCTTTTTTTGGCAGGTTGAATCCACTGAAAACAAAGTCTGGGTGAAAGTGTTACGTGCTGTGAGAGAGGTGCGGTTGTCACCTGCAGTATCCTGGAGATGTCGCAGGGTCGAGCGCCACTGTGAGCAAGTTCAACTATTTTCTGCCTGGTGGAATCCGGCAGCGGTCTACCATTAACAAACACACCACCAAGCTGGTTTACGCCACTGTGACCTAGAAAACAAAAAGCATCGCGGTCATCACAGCAGAAAGCAGGACGAGTGGAAAACACACGAGGTAAAGCACATCATTGTCTTTGTTCATTTAGTGATGAGGAGAATGGGCTTTTGATTTTACGCGCAGGAGGCTCGAGTTAAAGATGGAATATGGAGACAGGATACAGAGGCGCTGGAGGTTTTTGAATTGGTCTTCAGAATATTACAGAGTCAAACATGTCGAGAAAGACCAACGTAACATTTCCATTTAAAATAAAAAGCTCTCGGAACACTTCCCTCAACATTGCGCAGTAATTGAGAAACACATGCAGTACCATTGCTTTCAATAGAAACAGCAGCGTCTGGCAAACATCATCAACACAGCACAATGTGTTTTTTTCCTCCGGTAACACTTGAACAAGCGAGTCTGTCTCAAACCGATAAACTTCCGTATTCAAACTAGTCGCCCCGTTATCTCCATCCCCTCATGTCGAGCTGCTGCTCAGCACCAGCACCAGCAGCTCATCCACAGCCTATCCTCACAATAATCGCTAGCAGCACCGACAACACGACCCAGCAGATCTGAGAAAATGCCTCAAATCAGTTTCTCACGCAACAGCATCGCTTTTTGAAAAGCGACCTTAAATCGACAACTTCGTCTTTGGATAATCATCCAAAAAGGCACCATAATTACGCACGGACAAAACAGGCAATACACAGGATACTAGGTCCAAAATACCTATTTTCATCTTTGGCTATTCTCTTGAAAATGTCTCTTTTTTAGATATTATCCCTTAATAGTGCGGTGGCATCTTTCTATAGTGCATAAAAATCCCGCAAACCTGAAGCCGAAAGGGAGAGCTGACTCCCCGGAGTGCCTGCGCCGCGCTCTGTCTCTCCGCTGCCTTCCCCTGTGCTGCCGCCCGGTGCATTGACTCCGGGAGCAGAGGCTCCTTAGCAATAAATAAGCTCCAAATATAGAAGAGGGGGAAAATATGATGAGCCTGCCTGACATTTGTCTTTAAAATAAAGCTAGCTGCACGTCAAGTTTGAGCTTAATTTCTGGAAATAGGCGGAAGTCGCCTCGGATCATGCATGGGAGGCTAATTGAAAAGATCAGTTGGAGCACTTGTGGCAGGCATGTCACTTTATGACACCGCTCTGCTTTTGAAAATCGCATCGTCACGACAAATAGTAGCATGATAAAACGACCCTTTCTGTCTGCATTTGGATATCACTCAGACAAAATTGGACGCTACTCGTTTACCCTCCGAGGGAGACTTCGTTTTAAGGTGGCCAGGGGCTACGCGCGGTCACAGAAACGAGGGCGCGCCTGGATTCTTAACATATTAAAAGTGACATGCCGTTTTTTCCCCCCCTTGTTTGTATTTGACAACAAATGCTCACAGCCACTGCAGTCCTGTTGTGAGCAATCGGTAGGCGTCTTTCCTCTGAAACGTGTCACAGGGCTGTGCTTTTAAAAACGGTAGACTTTTATTTTATAGAAATCTCTCCGAAAAGGGAGTGAGGAATAAACCTGTTAAACTGAGCCATAGATCCCCTTTGGCCACTAACGTGTAATAATCTTCCTGTGTGGATCTGATTGACAGTAAATCCATTATCATCCCTCCTGCTCTTTGGTAATTCCAGGATTAAGTGGAATTAATAGACTTCTCATGCTGAAATTGGCCTATGCGCACTAAGCAGCCCTGCTCTGTGGGGTGCGCAGGATCTCCTCCATCATCGCTGATTTATAACTACCATTATAAATCCTCCAGATCGATAAACCCGTCAGATAAGGACATCACATTTAAACTCTGCTAAGGTTAAGTCTTAATCATGGTACAATTCCCTCAAGTGCCCAAGAGTCGATCTCGCCCGCTGGCGCTGATTACGCGCCTTGTATTCTATTGCAAGTCGACTAATAGGAAAACATATGGTGTCAATTTGGACGCTCCCCACCATATACACCCAGGAGTTATTAGCACAAAAGCCACCGAGGCCGCTGCGACCTTTAGACAACCCAAAGGGCCGGGCCCAATGATATCTGCTCGGCAATTCGCACCAGACATCACACGCCAAAGCCAGGGGAGCATCCCATTAACATCAATCCGCAGCAAAGCAGGAGCGCTGGGTGTTGTACACAGCTTTGATATGGCCCCATCATCTCAATAATGGACAATTGGCAGGCCAAAAAGAGAGAGAGAGAGAAAAGGATTCTCTGCGCTCTGGTCTCCTCTAAAACGAGTGGAGGCCACCAGTTCGTCGAAAGACAAATATTTCTCATCCCACATTTCACGTTTCTCTGCGCATGAATCACCTCTGACACATCATCCCACCATCCAGCCGCCATGTGGTCCCACAGTGAATTAGTCAAAAACATATTGGCACTAATGCGCACAGATTACAGCACGATAACAGACACGTCATCAAGGTATATGGAGAATAATATAATAAAATTATTCCACACACCTTCATCACAGATGTCATACACCTCTTGTCCAGCAGCAAGAGAGAGAATGTTTCATGTTTATCCTTTTTTGTTTCGACACTCACATGCACACACACACACACACACACACACACACACACACACCAGGAACAACACAGATATTTCAACTCATCACGGGCCACTTAACAGAGGCCGATAAGAAACTTGGTGTTTTTGATGGGCACCCACGACAATATGGTTGTTAATATTTATCTTCTGCTGTGAGGCCTGTGGTTCTAATCTAAAGCATTTCCGCTCCCTCCTTCTTCACGCTGAAGAATATATGGACTCATCTACATAAGACATTATTGCTATTCCTCATGTTTCATGCAGGGCTCCTCTATATACGCAGCTAATCTCGTATGCAGCCTGGCAGCCAGCTCTAACGCTAATGCAGACGGCTGTGCAATTATTTAATACCAACTCAAGCAGAAACAAAAAAAAAAAAAAAAAAAAAATCTCCCTCTCATCCCAACCCCCTCTATTCTCCCTCCCTCCCACCCTCCCACCCTGTCTGTCTCTGGAGCAGGACGACGTGTGATTAACTTGTTCAATAATAACTTGCATATATACGTATCACTGTAAAATGCAGAGAGAAATATATAAATTAACAGCAATGAAACGGACATCAAATAAAAAATAGAATGCCCACCACCCACCCGCCATTCAAAGTCATGCACATTTATATTTCTGCACATACGTCTTAAACAAATGTATAACAACCAGTGCGTAAAGGCTTTAATGTCAGTGGGTGTTCCAACGTTTCCAAAGATTCTATATAAAACAGGACATAAAAATGCACATGTATAAAAAATCAACTTACTGTTCTGCATCATTGAGGCTACGCCAGACTCCCACGTGGCTTGGTTGTGGTATTCTAAGCATCACAGGGAAATAACAAAGTTGGTTAGCATCAAATCACATTTCCTTTATTTTATTTTATCAATTTTAAAAATATATTTGCAACATTTTCTTCATTTTCTTAATATTAGAATAATAATACATTTTTCCATCTTGTTCATCTTGTTCTTCTCAATTTTATTTATGTTCTGCATATGGTTTTCGATAAACATTTTAGATGCATAATATTTTTTTTGGATTTCATCTTCTTTTAAAAAGAGAAAAAAAAACAACCTGCAGCAGTGTTATGTATTTTAGTGTATTTTAATTAAACTTGCCTGGAAACAGAGTTGACTGTCCACTCTATAACAATTTAGTCAATCATCTGCCGTTTGCACTACTTAATGTCTCCCTATAGGACAAAGCAAAACAACAACATTAGCACAGCCATTGCTACTGATGCACTCTGCTGTATCTGTCATGTCAGACTTATCCTGGCCAAGCACATCAAGTACAAATTGACAGCATTACAGGCTATTATTGTTTAAACATCTCACTCTGCTGGGCCTGTTTCTGTGGGTCCACTATTCCCTCTTCAGGACTCTCCTGCTCTCTCTCTCTCTCTCTCTCTCATATATAAAGAAATCAGCCCTCATCTTCTCAGCGAGAGGGGCCTCTATATTATTTTTTCCTTTTCTCGTGGACTTGATTTCCCTCCTCTGGTGGAGTCCATGGTGGAAACTGTACAGTGACACACGTTGTCTACCTCGCCTCAGTGCTCTGTAAAAGTCCAGACCAGGAGGGGGTACAAAGCTGGTGTACAAAGCCTGCTGGACTCTAACAATGCTGATCCACCCCCCCCCCCCAGCTGGTGTACAAAGCCTGCTGGACTCTAACAATGCTGATCCCCCCCCCCCCCCCCCTCTCTCTCTTTCTCCCTTTCTTTCTCTCTCTCTCTCCTCTGCCTCCATCCACCTCTCAAACCCGCGGCGAAAACTCGGCCTCCGCGACTAGAAACACAGCTTCCCCACTAAACACACCAACAAGTTCAGATTAATACAAAGAGCCGGAGGCATGCATCCACCCCCTCCGGGACCATTCACACACACACACACACACACACACACACAAACACCCTCTCTCTCTCCCTCTATTTCTCTCTCGCACACACTCACACACACGACCGTGACCCCGGTGCCGCCAGTGCGTGAATGTGGGGTTTTGTTTAGCCCTGTTTTTTTTCCTTTCTTTCTCCTTCCTCTTCTCTTTTCATCTCTTTTCTTTTCTTTATCTTGTGTTTTTTTTCTCTTTCAGCGAGAATTTTAAAAAGCAATTTCTCGTTATAAATATTTGCAGGTTATTTTGCTGCTGCTGCTGGTGCGGCTTGTAAAGCGGGTTTTTAAAGGCACAACAGCGCAGTAGGGCGCTCAATTGGAAAAGACAAATGCATTAAAGAAGCCCATTGAAAAGGGGGGAAGAGATAAAAAGGGGGCCAAGGGAGGGAGAGGTCTCAAGTTTTCAATTTTCTCCTCCGCGCAAACTTGTGCTGTGTGTGTGCAAAGCAAAACCTGGCGTGATAAACGGACATGTAACAGGGTGTTTTTAGTGTGTGAAGATGCATGTAGGTATTTGTATTAATTTAGATTTACACACATACAGAGGCCCAGTCCATTCCCACTGTAGCTTTCTGTGCCGCTGTTCCAAACAGGCTGTGGCTCATTAATCAAATTCAGATTCCATCACACTGGCCCACACAGCCTGAATTAGCCTCTTTAGCATGACATCAAACCATTAAGAACAAGCACTAAATCATTCACACGCTGCTAATATTTATTTTATTACGCCTGGTGTTGAAGTGAATGCTGGGAAAAAATATTTAAAAATCAAACCATTGTATTCATTAAGCCCGAGCAGGCTGGAAATTGCACCGCAGTCAGTAGCTTTCAGCCCCGCAAAGGTCCAAGTGGTTAATCATTTATTTAAGGTCGAAAGCTCAAACGTTGTTGTTCCTGAGGTTAACTGCGATCTAATCTGCATTTCTTTTCCTTTAGTAATCCCTAACAACAATGTCTTGATTCATACATGCTTATTCTGCCCGCTGGATGCTGCGCGTACCAACATTCAGATGCAGACTGTGTGCGTGTAAAGGCCCCGGTGCAAGGTGGAGGCTAGAAAAGGGAAATGTACATATACATATGGAGATGATGTTTTTTTTTTAAAACAGTAGACATTACAGGATATACGTGGTGAATTAGTAATTAGCAGTAATTAAATTAACAGGATAAAATGAGCAACCCCATTTTAGACCTGGTGCATTCCACTGCAATTTTGCTTTGCATTTGTTTTATATTTGTATTTTTAAATTGAATTATGATAAATGCATCTTTATGTTGAGTTATTTTATTGCTTTAATGTATTTATTTTATTTTACTATTTTCCTAATTTGTTTTTCAGAAAATAATGTGCAAGCAGCAGCAGTGTCCATATTTTCAAATTAATTGTATACAATTCTTTATTTATATATAGTTATTTTTGAAGCGTTGGTTAATACTTTAGACAATTCGGGGGACATGACCTGACTCGTTTCCTGCCGTGTTGAAATCTAAAAGTAGTTGAACTCGCTGTCATTCATGTGCAGGTTGAAGCAGCTTGAAGGGGAAAGTTGTATTTCCTCTGACACGCAAACAAACACATTTAAATAAAATTAAAAAGAAACACGGGCCTCCTTCATGGAGCCTGTTTTTTTAGAAGAAGGCGCTTGGGTGACTCGCCTGCATGAATCAATCAGACACCTTTCCTCAACGGGTCATTGCGCCCCATTCTCCACGATGATCGCTGTCCTGGCCCAACGTGACTTTTTACTCTTTGCTGTCATAAATAAGCAGTAAGCTATCCGTGGGCCTAAACACGACAACAACTGGGGGAAGAAATGAGCACATAAAACAGACGAGAGGCGCTGAAGACTGCTCGCACTTTGCGCAGGAGTCCAGTCAGCCAAGAGACGCAGGCTGCACAGCCCGGAAGCTTTACACCTCACCACTGAATCTCAACCTACACATGCGTGAATAATAATAATAATAATAATAATAATAATAATAATAGGATTTTTGACTTGGCCCAAATCGTAACAACTCCATCATTTAACAACACAAACAAACTTTTGGTCAGGATCTCACCTTTTTGGGGCATCCTGCGTCGTTGTCAAAGTCCTTGGCAAACTACAGGCTATATAGTCTACAGCCTAGTTCACTCCACACCTCACAGAAAAGAGATTTTAAAAAGGAAAAAAAAATCGCTGACCAGGATCAGTCTCTCTCTCTCTTTCTTTCTCTCTCCCTCTCCCTCTCTCCCTCTCTCTCTCTCGGGAAGTTTTGAAGACGGGGGAAAAAATTAGTTTCCAGTGGTCTTCGGCAGCTGAGACGGAGGGGATATCCCTGCGAAGGAGACAGAGATTGACAGTGAACTCAGATGTCAGGACGCACGGACTTTGGCGGAGGATGTGCGCTGGCGTGTGAGCGAGCGAATGAGCGAGTCGGAACGGGAGAGAGTGGGGAAAGAGAGAAAGAGAGAGGGGGGAGGAGAGGAGGGAGGGGAGGAGGGAGGGTGAGTGGTGGTAGAAGGAGGAGGAGGAGGAGGAGAGGGAGGAGGAAGGGGGGAGAGAATGAGCACACCTATGCTGATTGGTGATGGAACAAGTGTATTAATGTATGTGTTCCTGGTCTGCTGTGTGTGCGCCCTCGCCTCGCATCGCCTCGCCTCCCTCCGCCGCTCTTCACTGGCCCATTAGCGCGACCCGACCTCTGTCATCATCCCCCATATAAACACTTCCCCCTGCGCCACAGCCAAAGCGGGAAACGGGGCCGAGCCACAGCGAGAGAGAGAGAGACAGAGACAGAGACAGAGGGAGGGCGCGTGCATGTTTGTGCGTTTGCGCGCGCGCGCGTGTGTGTGTGTGTGTGCGTGTGTGTGTGTGTCGTCTTCCCCAACTCACTAATCAGCCCACGCATGCAAATACCCTGCGCTCACTTGCTGAATATTGCCCCTATTGCAGAGCGACTGCCTTTGGAAAACACCCATTGGAGGAAGGGGCTCCATTCTTCCGGGCTCAATCGAGTGCGCGCAGGGGGAATCTCAGGCATGTGCAGCCCGGACCTGAGGCTCCAGCTGCGGGGGCAGAGGGACAGAGTAGCACTGCGCTGCGCCTGAACACCGGAGCTCGTGCAACGCAGGCTACACAAATGAAACGTGCACAGAGCGGCAGCGTGGCTTGAATGGGGAAAAGCAGCTTTGCCGCAGATGCAGTCAGAGTTGCAGAGAGGCGTGCAGCGGTGCGGGTGAAAAGTTTGGAGGATGCGTGTTGCCTCATTTCACCTGTTTGTTTGTTTTAGCATCACTGGGTCAAACGTAGACCCGCAGAAGGAGACGCTCACTGACAGGAAGCGGTGTCCCCAGCCCCCGAATGTTTCTTGATAGAGATTTGGCGCAGTATGGAAAGTTTGACACCACGTGAGTTCGGAGACATTTTAGAAATGTATAGGCGGCCCACTCTCAGTGAAAACAATCATAAATGTCCACCACGTGCTTTTGTTGATTCTTTGTAGGTATCACCCCCCCTCCTGTCAACAAGGACGCCGTGCGTAAAGAGCGCAGCCTTTAGGGCAGGCTCGGCTGCTTTTTATGGACACATTTGCGAGGCACGGCGACGTCACTCCCCCTACGACCTGACAGCAAATAGCACGCGTAAATAAAGTAAAGCAAATGACTGTGTAGCCATGGCCACACGCTCCCCGAAAAAAACCGCCCTGGTTGAATGACTGGGTATTAACGCACACCTCACCGCACCCAAAAGCAACCCCTCTGCGCCCGTTTTTTGCTGCACACACCCGGACCTTTGGGCAGCACCAGTCTCGCAATGAGGAGCCCCGTCGTTTTACTCCTATAAAAGAAGGAGAAGAACCGAAGGGGGGGGGGCAGTGAGTGAGGCAAGTGGAAGCCAAAGCAAAGCAGAAAAATGGGGTGCATCAAAGGGCAGCGAGAGAGTGAGGGGAGGCATAAGCAGGGGGAGGGGAGAGAGAGATTGCTTCTTTTTTCAGGATGGGGGCCGTGAAATGAAGTCATGGAGGCCTACACTTGACTTTCTTTGACATGTGAAAAAGTAGGAGAAGTCATAGCTCATCAATAAAACACTTTGGAGGTGAAAGAGGGCTCCCTAACAACCATCGCATTCCTGACTGCGAGTTCAATGAGTGGACAAACGACTCTGCCAGAGAGAGAGAGAGAGAGAGAGAGAGAGAGGAGGGGTGAGGAGAGAGAGAGAGAGAGAGAGAGAGAGAGACGGGGAGAGGGGGACTGCCCGGCTTGAATGGGGCCCTCAGTGGGCCGGCGAGATAATGAGCTGAGAGGAGCGGCTCAAACTGTCACCGAGGGTCCCGCGGTGAGGAACAACACTTTGGCCACTGCTCCTTCATCAAACAACCCGTAAACTAAACGAGCACATTCATCTGTTTCTCCTTCCTGCATTGTTTCTGCGCGCACTCAGACTGGTGGCTCGGCCTTACCGTCAATGGTCGCAGCTTATATCAGCTGTGTGTGTGTGCATGGGAAGGGGAGAGGAAGGGTTCCCCAAACATTTTCACGTCAGGGACCCCCACCCACCCACCCCCCACCTCTTCCCCCTATTAGACATACATCAGACCACAAACACCCACCTCCTCTCTCCAAGTCAGCCCACTTATAAGTTTACTGTACAGCTCAGCATGGACACTCGAGGCGCATGGAGTAAGAAAACTTTTTTTATTATCTGGCGGCATTTTGTTTTCACAGTTTTCACGAGGTTAAAGGTCGAATTTTTTTTTCTGACACATGCGAGAGCACGAACTTGGGCTGGGTCAAAGTTAGAGGCGGTGCGTAACACGGGAGAGAAGAGGAATATAGAGTCCTGAACTTCTGCAGGGTTTACTCAACCGTGCGCACGCGTGCATGTGTCGTTGGCTGCAGCGTCACTTCAGTGCACATGCAGCCCTTAGCCGAATTAAAAAATAATAATAATGATCATAAAAAACTGAACTATTCCTGCAGAAAACTCCCAGCATCATTACAAACACGTATTTATACGCTTTGTTGTGTAAATGTCAGACTGCAGCTGTCAAAAAATTCTCACCAGCAACCTGCCTGCTCGCTGAAAAGACAGATTCCCTGATGAGTGTGTCAAGTAGTTTTCTTTGGAAACAATACCCCCACTAGGTTATTGATTTCTTTGGTTAAGCTGTAAATCCGCTCCAAGAGCTAATTCGTTGTCTCCACTCTCAAGAGATTTCTGTTTTTTTCTCCTTCCCCTCAGTAAACCAGGTGCATACAGCTTCATCAGCCATATATTCCCTCAGCTGTCTTTGTTGTGTGTTTGTTTGTTTGCTTTGGGAGGGATACGCTGGGTCTTAAATGTAAAAATCGTGATATGCTCAGGTTGGGAAAGCAATTAGCCCAATTCGGATTAGCAGCAACTAATGTCATAGGCCTTGAAAAGAAAGCCTAATCTGGTCGCAATTTTCCCCCGGAGCCTGGGGCAATGTGGTATTTGTACCCCTGTAGAAACTTTTAAATACAACATGAAGAAAGAAAAGAAAAGAAAAGCATGAAGGGAGGGAGCTGCAGTGACAAACAGTGGCATTGTTTTTGGACGGGGACGGGATGAAGAGGAGGGTACACCCACCTCATTTATAGCGTTTTTTTTTTTTTATTGAGGACGACACTTTGGTCTCCACTGGCTGAAATAGTTCAGCATGAGCTAAATTCCTAACATTTCTGGGCCGATTGCAATGAAATGATTCCGTTTTTATTCTATTTAAATTGTATTCATGCATTGCTTATTTGCCTTTGTGATGACCCCCCCCCCACTGGGGGTCAGAGTTTACCCACCTTTTATTTACCAGGACGTCTGGGGAGGTCCATTACAAGATCTTAGAATATTGCTACAAGATTGTTGACAGGTTAATAAATACAAGGAGGCAAATGAGAGCATATTGATTCTTGTTATTGATCTGTTTGGTTAATGTTGTTGAGGCACGGTGCAGTTTTGACCTGAGGAGGGAACAACAGTAAAAACCTGTTGGTTGTCTTTTTATTTATCACCTCCCACTAATCCCAGCTCTACCTGCCGCTCATTCCAAACGATCATTTACAGGCCGCACTTTAAAAAAAACACCTGCTCTACAAGCTGCTGGGCAAACAAACACACCTAATAATTACCTTATCTTTCCATATTACCGCTATTAAAATAAATATTAACTTAAAAATTGTCGTTAGCTGGTACGTTTACCAGTTTCATTTATTTGGATATTATTATCAATGTTAGTTCTTTTGGCAGCCGAAAATAAATGTAAACAAAATAACAGACGGTTTAAAAAAAATCGAATCAAAATATTACCAGCCTCTTTTTTTTATTTCTCTTCTTATTTATTTATTTTATCTCAATTTCAATGCTCGTCACAAATGTCGACCTACATTGTTGCTGAAGTGACCTGACATCCATCACACAGCCTCGTTCTGTCAGCGTTTAAAAGACATCGCTGCTTCATTTGCATTCATGATTTTCCCCTTTTCATCGCTTTCATTTGTTTTTTGTCTTATCTTAGATTTAATTATTTCTTCATTGAATTATAATCTACAATCATTTTTAAAATCACGTGCCAGTTAGACCTTCAGCGCACGGAGCGCCACGCACCCGGAACAGAAGCACATGTATTAACGTCGAGTCATTTCCCAGCACATTAACTGAACTGAAGGATACATGACTTCATCTCCCACTTTATAAATCAACCGTCTTCACGAGAATAAGAATTCGTTTCCGTCTATGTTTAGTTGGATTTATTCTAAATCGAAAGGCCGGAAAACAAACAATCTATGTGGGCTTTTTAAACACGAAGAACTCAAATAAACCGTGTGTATTCAAATTCATAAAGCGTGGTGCACCCTCCTCTGGTGTTTTGATGGCCACTTTAATTCAGACTTTTTCATTTCTTTTTCTTATAGGTGGTTCGGCGATCCTGAAGCTCTGCATGGAGGATGTGCGCTTTCTTGTGGCTGTGCAGTCCACAGAAGCCCTCTCCTGGCTGAGGGCTGAAGGCTGAAGGCTGGATAAACACCGGGGCTGATGGTGTCACAGCACCACACGACTAACGTGACAGAAACACTGGATCCAAACCTGGGGCACCTAGAGCCTCCCAGCCACTGTCTGGAGGTTAGTTCCTTGTCGTCAACATAACGAGGGTTTGTTTTAAATGGACCAGAAAGTTATTCTCACTACGAATACGACACAATTCTGCTGTCATCAAATACAAATAAATGCGATGATAAGGACTGGGCCCACAGTCTCCCACAGACTAGAACCAGTCTAGAAACCCGCAAGGCGAACATGTCATCTCCCATCCATGCGCATTGGCCTGTAACTGGGACGTTTGACACACTGTTTTTTTTAGCAAGTTGCCGTCAAAACGTTGAAAATAGTTTATGCCATAATGACTTTTTACTCATAATATTCAAGCCGACGCAATAACTCGCCCCTAAAAAAAAAACACGTGGATCGCAGCAGGATGGACAAGTGAAACAGACCGCTGATGGACAACCTCGTCTCCACCGGAGCTGGAGGGGTCGCCCACACTTTCATTTTACTGGTCCAACCCGTTCTTCTCCCGTGCGTAAAGCTCGCTATAACATGCGCTTTTAAGAACTGATGGAGGCTTATATATCCCTAGCGAAGATCACAAATTGCGCGCTGGGTGTGTGGAGTTCAACTTTGTGTGCGTGTGCACCTCCTGTAGCCTGCACAGGGAAACGTAGTCAATCATTTGAACCAACTTCACCAGAGGCTGCACGCGCTCTGCAGCGCTCTGCTGCAAATGTTGGAACGTGGAAATGTGACACAGGAGTGCACCACTTTGCTGCGTGTGCATTTTCTCAGAAGTGTAAAGATGAGCGTGTGTGAGCTTTAAATGTTGAAAAGTAACTTTAAAAAAAATTAAAAGTCCGTCCAAACTCACCGGGTATGCTGCAGCAGACTCGTCTAAGTGGTATCCTGTGCGTAACACTCGCTTCTTCCTTCCTGCCTTCCTTCCTTCCCCCGGATCTCTCCTCCGTGAAAACGTATAGGTCCCGACCAGAGAAGCTATCTACCTTTGGATCCGCCGTGGAGTTGAAATGTCAATGCGAGCGGTGGAAAAAAATCTGCGCCTCTTACCAACAACTTTCCCTTCGGCATCAGCCTCGAGTTGGCAGTGATTGGCTGGAGCGACGGGTCGACGTCATACCTTGGACAGGACAGGGCGCAGAACGAGGAAGTGCACAAGGTAGCGTCCATGCGGAGCGCAGCACCGGCCTGTTTACTATGGGTTGTGTGCACAGGGACTGACAGCTAACACCTCACTCTGCAGGGGCCACTCCGGCTTGATTTTATTTTATTCCGAGTTGTTTTTCAAAGTTTGACTGAGCTCATGTGGGTGTGCTTCCACGATCATGACATAATGAAATAGTTTTCAATTTTCAATTCAAGAGCACTTCAGCAGGGTGGAGTAATAAATAAAACTACAAAAATTTAAGACATTTTCTCAAGAAACACAGAATGTGGGAATGTTTATTTTCCAGTGAATAAAAGTCATGTGCATTTCTGATCTAATGCTGAGACTAAAAATATTCTCATTAAAGCGTCTTCATATGAACGTGATGCCCAGTGCTCATGGGTGTAATTGTTGAGTTTGAAAGTGTCAAATATGGATTATTTTTGCAATCTTAGCAATAATTCACTCTCATTTCCCGGTCGTCGTTATGTTTTTAATGTTCATATATTCCCTTTATCTACTTATATTCTTATGTGTGTATCATTTGTTAACACTTAACGTGTTCTGTTTTGTTGTTCTGTTTCTGTACGTTGAGGCCAATGGAAAAACTGGAGTCCCATCCTTTGCACGTGAACTGACAATATTAAAAGAACCTGGATCACTGAGGTGGATTCTGGGAGCCCCTGAAAACCGCCTGCGAGCAGCAGCAGCTGAGGAGCCAGGGCTGGAGTCAGTGTCAGGTAAGAGCAACGCGATGTTGTTTTTAAAATGTGCAGCATGCAATGTGCAACAGGTGTGGACAGAGCAGGTGCACGCGAGGACCCATTCATTATTGTCCCTGATGGAGCCTATAGTTACAGGCCTATAGACCCGGCTCCACACACACACATTATGGCACAGTTGGGTTTCATAAACATACAATTCCATTTGTGTCTGTCTGCACTAAAACGTTTATTTTTTATTCCTACGGCCCATAAAGTTGTCATCCGTGACTCGTAGCAGGGCTCCAGCCCCCTCCCTTTCCCCGGTTTCTACCAAGGCGGAATAAAAGCCTGCGACTCCTTTATTTCACAACCGCTGATGTTTGTGTCAATTTGAACAAGACGGTGCGTAAATGGGGCAACCGCGCCGCTAGCCCGTCTCCCAGGAAGAGAGCCGGGGCAGCGCAGGTACGGGCCGGTCAGGACTGGCTGCGTTCGGAGCCATTATTTGGAGGAACAGCCATTAAGAGAGGCCTCGGTACTGTGCAACGCAGCAGGGTGCTCGACATCCGCGCTGGAAACCGCACGGCTTGGTCCCTGCTTATCAGGCTGTCAATAAAACGAGATGGGGATGCAGGTGCTGCCTTTCCCTTCCCACACAGCCGCGCTCTCCAGAAACAGATCAGGCGTAAACGCAAATCTGTCCAGCCGGTTCTCCCTCTGCCGTCACCACGCTGCTGCCGCACAACGCAACCCCCCTCTCAAAAGACACACACACACACTCACTCACTTAATCACACTGACAGTTGTTCCTGATTTTAGTATGGAAACTATTCTGCAACTCAAATACCCACGTCACTAAATATTCGCCCATGTTTGCCTGCGCTTCCAATCTGCGCCTCTTCTGCATATTTAGTGGGACTCGTAAGTTTCAATAAAAGTTAACCATCTGACTTTATTCCCCACTTACACTTGGGGGGGGGGGGTATACACGGGCCGTCATGCGTGGACAACCGGATGCTAAAACTTCAGAGCTCGCCTTAATAAACACACACACACACACACCGGACCCTGCTTGTGCCAGATCCAGATTTCCTGGGAAATGCCAATCCCAGCCCGCTCCGACTGATCAAATTTAAAACAAATTGTGTAATGATCGACCTCCCCTCTCTAGCCATGCAGAACATTATGCTGCCATAGCCTACGCCTCATGAGCTTATTGTTTACTGCCGCTGTAGCAGACAGAGAAAAATGTCCAGGGGACCGAGCACATCACCAGAAAGCAGAGGGTGCGCGCAGAGCTGCTGCTGCCGCCGCCGTGCACAGGGGGTGTTTTTCATCCATCTAAATTAGGATTAATTGTAATGGAGAACATGGGAGGTAAGTTCCATCTGAACTTCAAGTTTAAACTATAGGCCCTAAGTAACAATTATTGGTGGCGAGTCCCTTTGTCACACATCCCGTGTAGAACAAGTTATGTGGTTTTAATTCCATGTTGATTTGTTAGGCGTGAAATAATAAAATACGAGGCTAAAGTTGGTGGAGAAAGTTTGAAGCTGATCTGAGTTGGAGGGAGTAAAGTTCTGGGGTCTGTTCCTGCTGAGCACAGATGTTTAGACCGGTCATCTGATATTTCCAATTTAAGAAAGTGTCCAAGGATAATATAGCCTAATTAGCTCCGCACTAAACGAGCACGGGCGCGTGCACACGCAGACTCCTCGTCCCTCTGCCTCTCTCCCCCTGTGTGAAATGTTTTAATAAGCCCTACACGCTCTGTGTGCAGAGTTTGATTTGTTTTCTCTCCATGCTCCCCGGCCCTGGATCGAGACATTAACCGAATTCCCCCGGGGTGATTGGATGCAATTTGTCCGGAGTAGACAGGCACGTCCTGGATGTTAGGAATTCACTTTGGCTCAACGTGACAAGTCTGACTTCGATCTACAATTGCATCTGAAAGTGCAGCGAGCGGAAAGATCCCATGCCATTAAGTGTCCCCCCCCTACCTTTTTTTCTTTTCTTTTCTTTTTTGCAAAATAACAACATCCTCCATTTGCGCACAAATATTCATCACAATTCCATTTGCGACACCTCTAATCTGCTGATCAGGCCCGAGCGTTAAATGCGAGTGTGGCGCACATGGTCAGTCCTCAGGAGAGAGAAAGTCCAAACGAGGGGATATCGTGCCCTAAATCTATGACCCTTTAAATTAGATTAAAGATTGACAGTGGGCTGGATTTGAAGCAAAAAAAAAAAAAAAAACGGAAGAGTGACACCTGCCACGCAGACTTGGACGTGATTGATTCTGATGCTTCGTGCTGGCAACAATAATGCTGCGGTTTTACGCAGGGCTGAGTAGGCGCATTTATCACTCACTTGCCAGGAGTGGCTGAAGTCAGTGTCCGTGTCGCGCTGTGAGCTGACAGGGGAAAATGGGAGCTAACGAGGTTGTCAGATGTCCTGACAAGACAAATGAGAGCTCGTCACTCCCATGCGCTTTAATAACGTTTAATGGAAACGTATTGCACCGTTCAAAATAAAGTGTTACACATACCGGGGTCTGGCGGCGACGCAGTTAATTACGCAAGGCGAGGTAAATTACGCATCAGCTAAAGGGTGTTGGCCTGGATTCAGCCCCACCAAAGAGGACCGGGTCTATACAACACCTATGATGTGTGTAGTTAACAGAACCTTGGTGCTCTCAGTGAGAAATTCAATCGTTAAATCAGACCTGATCTAACATGTGTTGCATTCAATGAAGGTCGAGTTCAGAGTCACGACTTAGCAAAAAAAAAAAAAAATCAGAACCAAAAAAAAGGTAAAATTGTCTCCGCTGGTGGTCAGGTGTCATAACAAACACGTGTCCTTCTACATCTTCTCTTCTCTGTTTTTTACAGTTTAACAAATGAAACCTGATCCACACGAGCTTCTCGGTAACGGAGAAAACTTGCACCTTTAATCTGTGTGGGCCGATGTAAATGTCTCACATCCACCACAGAGAGAAACTTAGACTTAATGAGTCCAGGTGAACTTCACCTGTGGATTTCCCTTCTGTTTGCGACTGTAGTGATGGTGGTGGAGCGCGAGGTTGTGCATCCTTCTGCGTAATTCTCGCTGTGCAGTGTAGCCAACAAGCGGTTGTGGTCATGATACACAATCCCCAGGGCAGGGCTGATGCTCCAGCTCCAGCTAACCCGCGCTGCAGAGAATCCAACTTGTTATGGTAGCAGCGCATGAAGCCAGACTGGCTCGTAACTTTATTTCTGCAATGCATTGTCAGCTTTGTCAGGAAAAAAAAACGAGATCAGCATGTTGGTTTTGATATGTTGATGTATTAACCTGTGGAAACACGGATGTTGCCAAAGCATCACCTGCAGAGACGTCTCAAAGATCATTCAAAGACAATGATCAGTGTAATCTCTAAAGCATCAGTCTCGTTCCTCCTGATCTGTGATCTACTTCTGAGCCTAACCTGCATATCAGATGGCAGTGAAGGGATTGGCATTTGAATAGTTCTCGTTCGGCCCTCGCTTCCTTCTCTCTTCTCTCTCCCCCCTCTCTCTCTCTCTCCCTCTCTCTTTCGCTGCTGATGGAAGGGGCGGGATGTTTGCCTAAAAATAGACATAATTTCACTAATGCCATCACCTGGCCTCTGGCTCTTGTTCCGCGCAGGGTCAGAAGGGCCGGAGAGAAAAACCTGCTGCAGAGGAGAGAGAGAAAGAGGAGGAGAGGTAATTACACACCGATGCTGCACACGTGGCCCCTGTAATACTTGTGCACGACATCACTCCATGTACGCACAAGACATAGACGGGCACATGGCAGACAGGACACACTTGATGGATATTGTTTCGCGTGCGTAAAAATTGAGAAAACATTAAAACATGTCTGCATAAATGCGCGTGTGATGGCAGCAGGACGCACGGGCCACTCAGTGGGACCTTCTACAAACAAGCCTATGGCTCCGAGCAACGAGAGGAGACGGAACATAAAACACCAAATGTGACAAACTCAACGCAGATCTGTGTGATATGTATAAATGGATGCAGCGGCACAACGCTGAGCGCGAAGCCGCCCAGATAACTGGGCTATGTAAAACAACACACACTAAATCAGGCAATAATGACGACAAACCGTCTGGAAAATGGACGCACATAGTGCGGCAAGAAATCACTTCTTCCTCCCTCCTCTCCCTCCCTCCTCTCCCTCCCCGCGTCTGGATGACAAATCCTATCCTGGAGTAAATATTTTGAGGATAATTGAACTGATTGTTATTTGCAAGTTTCTCAGTCTTGAATATAAAAACGGCGGCGCGCCTGTGCGCACACATAATGACTTTGAGACCACTGGCAAGATATATTCATAATGTGTGGAATATAGAATCGCTAATGTGCCATTCTGTTGAATATGTCAGGATGCGTTATTGATTTGGCTTTGGATGTTTTTTTCCTCTCTCTCTCTCGCTCTCTCTCTCTCGACACCGTAAATATTCTTTTTAACACTGGAAATGTGAGCTCGCGGAGGATCCACAGGCTCGTAAAGGCCATGGAGGAGCTCGTCGTTAAAATGCGAGCTGACCTCTTCCTGCTTTTAAGGAGCCTCACTAAAAGCTCACTAAAGCCTGCTGCCAAACTCTGGAGGAAGAAAAGGGTTCGGGGAAAAACGTGGAAAGCAGTGTTTGACAACATGTTTGCCACCGATTCTGCTCCTCGTCTTTGTTGTCCCTTCAACATATAGATTATTGAGGACTTCTCGGGGAAAAATAAAGATAACTTTCGGGTCAGCGCGTCACTATTGATCTCATTCACTCAGGCTGGTTATTCAGCAGCACCCCGCTGTGGATACACACTACATTTCAGCCTATACAGTGTTAAGCCCACATACAGAAAGCCCCTGTAGACCTTGGAACGTTTCTAAATCTAATCACAAGCGAACCGTAATTAGACAAGTAATTACCGGCGTAATTAACAGCCTCTTTCTGCTCGTTGTGCTTTGATATGGACGAGCAGGCGAGCCCTGCGCTTTATGGCGCACACAGGCGGCGGCGGCGGCAGCGGATAAAGTCTTTATTATTATTGCTGGAAACCCATCTGGTTATAGTCTTGCCCGAGACCTCCTCCCCCCTAATCAAGGTTTTAATTAAAGACGGTTGAGGGCCATGGAGAACATGAAGGCCAGTAATTAAGACTAACATTAGACCCTAACAGATGCAACCCTCCTCCTGCGTTACTGCACAAAAAAGGGGGAGCTCACCAGCCAGGGCGCGCACGGTAGTTTATGCAATATTCAGTGGATAATCGTGGCTAAAATACGATTCTGAGCACCGTGCGTGACGTCAGGGAACAAAATGTGTCTCCGTCTTGGTCTCAAGCGTGTATCTATGTCCGACTATAAAACAGGGGGGTGAACGGTGGACATGGCAGGTACAGGCAGGCGGGTGCGCTCATAATTCACACAGTGCGCTGCGCTGTTTAAATCCTCGTTTGGAGACCGGTGGGACGTTCGCCGTTTTCGCGGCAGAATGGGAGTTTGTTTTCATATTTCTCTGACATGTATTGATTCGAGGGCAGCTGTAGGGTTTTGTCGCGGGAGAGAACCCCCCGGTCAACACGCATTAGTGTGATGCCTGCGCACTAGCCCGACATGTGAGGGTCAAAACGGGACGGAGGCCTCGACGTCGTCGTCATCAGCAGCCCGCGCACGAGTGTGGCTTAAACCGTGCGTAAAAGTTAGCATCGCGTATTACTAACAATGCTTCCAGTCGGATCAGCCGCGTTTGGAAAGGGGCAATTCTTGCATTTGGGATGTACGCTTGGTGAACTGATCCATAATCCGATCGATTAAGAAATGAAATGAGACATTATAAAAATGATATCACATATTAAAGGTAGGAAGGCCTACAAGACCGTAGAGGTATATACACTCAACCAAGTGATACAAAATTAGGCTGTATGCAGTATTTTTTGGCAGCATCTCGTGCGTAAAAGCGCACCTGGAATAGCATCACTGAAGCCTCTGCGAATAATCCTATTTGGAATCGCCGATCACACGGACCACGTTCTACAAGAGATTCAAACCCTGGCATGTGCATTTATGAATATTCATCACATGTGCTCCACTCACTCTCCGCTCATCCTCGTTTCCCCCCTACGCACCCACGCGCTCGCACACGCTGAGACACTTCCTCCATAAGTTGCATTGTCAAAGTTGAAAGAGTTGCCCCTCTTCAGATGGGCAAACAGATGGGCGGACGTTTTGGCCAAAAAAGCCCCCGCAAAGTTGCCTGCCTGCGTCAGCCACCGCTGGAGAGGAGGGCCCCGAAACCAGGAGGCTGCACTTTGGCTTCTCGACCTCGCCATATCCCTGTGCTCAAATGGCAGAGCTGCAAACGAGTCGAGATCCAGGGCTGGCAGAGGCAGCCTCATAAACTACAGTGGGAAGAGAGGTGTCAGGTGGAGGCAAAGTAAAAGGCTCCAGGGCTCAACCGTTACTGCACCTTTACCGTACAAGAACGTATGATGAGGACAGTATGGGCCCTGCACACCTGAGAATTAAAGACATAGTGGAGGTGGTGCGTGACTCCACTCTCTACACAGCTCTCTAAAGACGCATATGTATAGACATAGTTAAGCTTATGATGTGATCAGATTATATTCATTCATTTTACATTTGACTTCTATATAGTTTGGCATTGAAATGTAATATTTCTCACTTTGGTGATGAGGATGCTAAATATTTGGATTTTGGTTTGGTGTCAGGCTAATAACTATTATGTGGCTATTGAGGAAAAAAAGAGTGTATAATAAATGATAAAAACATATTCATATCGAATATACTGTAAGTTCTTAATGACCACGGTTAGAAACCCTTCCTCAGATGAGCAGTAGAAAACTCAACGCCTGAGCTGCAGCGGTTCGCCACTCTCCTCGCCTCTTGTGGAGCTTTTCTGCCCCCTACTGGTTATCCACAGACTCACAAAACCTCTCAAAAAGTTTGAGGAGTTCAGTTTGAGCTCAGCTGAACTGATGAACGGGGATGTTTGCTCTGACTCTTTAAGACGTATGCTTTTAGCTCTGGTATAATAAGTGTTATAGAATCAAGTAAGTGATTTCAATCATCTTACTATCAAATGTGTAGATTTCATTACATAAATCAAAAGGAGCAAGGTGTGAGAACAAAGAGAACTTTATAAAAACAAATATTTGTATGGATGTATATGTCATGTTAAAGTATCAGTGGCTGCTTGAATATATTGATGACTGATGTTATTAGGGTCACTTGACATACATGTCATGATTTAGTTAATGTATGTAGTCCTCTGACCTGTCAATGGAAACAATTTTGCATATTTAACCATTGAGCCTCTAATACTTAAATATATACAAATATAAATACAGAATGAAACTGTATCTGTTTTGTTTTAATGAAGCTATTGGGATTATTTTGAGTGTACTACAAAAAAAAAATCTCAGACCAAAATGTGACAGTGTAATTATTTAAAAACCGTGTCAGCTAAGTACATGAAGTATAATTTCCCAATCCATCAAATAACTAATTCATTAATATATAACTAGTGTAAATAATTAATTGAATTAGTATTTTAAAAGGAGTTTCGAATACATTCAAAGGTCCAAGGACCACAATAAAACATGCAACACATCTTGAGTTCACAGCAAACCCATGAGTTCAGTTCCGGCTGATGAAAAAAGTTATGAAGTGAGAGAGTTTAGATTTGACTCATCCCACATCCTTAAAATGTAAATGAATATAATATTTAGATTAGATGTTGTTTTTGTGAAGGTCTTATTGCTCTTGCCCTTTATATGTTGCAGTTTTAATCACAAACACTGGTGGAATCGAATCCACGTTGCTGCTAACACTCTTGGGTCCAGGTACACAAGAAGCATGCAGGCAATTATTCTTAATATCTCTGTAATGTTAAAAGAATGAGAGTCAATTTTCCATCTGGTTGCATGGAAAGAAATGTCAGACGTGTTGGATTGAGACGGTTGTTTTAAACATTAAGTGAGACGTGGAGGTTGATGAAGAGGCGTTAACATTTGTTCAGTGGATCTGCAACTTTCAAGACATATGAGGCCCTCTCTTAATTTTGTGACTCTTTTAGATGCTGAATATATGTTTTTCATGATATCTGATTACTTTCTGAGTTGACATTTTTATACATTAAACACAACATGCAAAAATCCTTGTGTGTGTAAACCTGATTGGTAAAAAGAATCTGATTCTGATATCCGAATAATTTGACGCTTCATTATTACCTTGAGCAACAACTCTTTGGCACCTACACCCACGTAGCTTCCTGTTTGCGGCAGTATTTTGTCTTGTAATGGAAATGTGTTTCCCTCAGAGGAGCTCTGTCTCTCCCTTTCTCCCTCTATGCATGGAGAGAGGCTGGCATTTACTTGACAATTTCTGCCTTTAAGTGCAGGCTTTAAGTGCAGTGTTTTTATCTAAACCTAAGATAGCTACGGACCAGGACAATTTAACAGGCAATTTAACTGACCGTGTGTTAGTGAGGCTGTCTGAGTCCCACTCTCTGCCAGAGCGCCACGGCATGATGGATGTCGGCAGTCTGGGCTAGGTGAAAAGACACACACACGCACACACACACACACACACACACACACTCACTCACACCAACCCAGTGAATACACAGACATACTCAGATACACAGACACACCACCCTGCCATATTTTCCCAATACAAACGCATATGGGCCCTTCCACAGCCAACCCCCTTCCATTAAGTCAACATCTTGTGCTGGCGGTTGGAACAGTGCGGGGCTGGAGTCAGGTCGTCCAAATCCGTCAGTAAGCGGAGGCAGAGGCGTTTGTCATCCTCCTCTCTGGGCACCATCCTCCTGGAAGAGAGACAGGGGGGACAGAGGGTGGTGCAGCTACGTAGCATCTGGCTCTGGTAGCTCCAGCTGCAAGGGAGAGAAGGGGACAGGAGCCATGCCGCAGCCCAGGGGGAGAAACTCCTTCTGCAGCCAAAACGGCTCCACCACCCCGTCGCCTGGATGGAGGCGCAGAGGAGCGACTTGGTGAAGAACATGCTTCCGAGTGGTGCTGTGGAACATAAATGGAGCATAAAGAGTGGAAGAAGACAATGCAGAATGGAGAAAATACTGATGTTTAAAATACAGTGCCAATCTCTTGTAGATCTGACAGTGATGCCCTCAGAAGAACAAGGACTGTTAGACTAAACCTTTCAACATCACACGGTGTAACAGTATTTGTTGCAGCACCGTCAAAAAGAATCTTCTAAATAAACAAACAACCCCAAAGGAACAAAGCCCAGAAGCTGTCTTTCAGGAACGTATGCTCCCTTAATATTGGGAAGGTGTAAAGTATTGAAACGCCAACTAAGTAGAACATGGGACCAGAGGAAAATGTAAACCAAATGATGACCCATAAATCACTGGGCGCGCAGTCACGCAGCCGAGGCCTCGAGACAAGAGTCCTTAGCATCAGCGCACAAAGAGATGTTTTGCCCGTGGCGGACATTTAGCACCAGACTCCATCGCTTCTAAGGGAACGCTGTCACAGATCTATGGATGATTCAGAGCCCGGGGATGGTTTTTAGTATTAGCACTTAATGTTCTGGCGTGTTCCGGCCTTAGTTCTCAGGCAATGTAGTTATGATGATTTAAGGGGGGGAGATCAAATCAGATGTTTAGAGGGAGGGGACGAGAAGTCCTCAGAGGGGCAACACATGCCCTGCTCTCTTATTGTGAAGTATGACCTTTATGGAGGGAAGAGGAGCCCCTCTTTTCAATCTGAGATGTCCTCTAGGATTAATTAACCCCATTCCCCCATTAGGCCTCTGGGATTTTGCATTTCAGATTGGGAGAACTTCTGCACGAGTGTGCGTGCACTGTTCATCCGGACTGTGACCAGGTGCATTCATTTCCTGTTTGGTTTTTAAAATGTTTCAGGAAATGTTTGTGAGATGTTGACAGCAGAAAGATGACAGATTGTGAGAAGTGAGGGATGGGGACTAAGGAGGTAGAGGCTGATTCAGCCCCTTCAGCCTCTTCACAGTGTCACGGTATAGTCTGACTTAAAGACACTACAAACATAGAAAAACGCCCAAATAACCCTCAGACGTGAAGAAAAGCATATGAAGATGCTGCTATGGTTAGCCGAGAAGCTAATGAAATTAGTGGCACAGATCACAAGCATCTGTGAGATGTCACTAATGATGTGTCGGGGGAGGGGTGCCGATGCTGTTGTTCTGATCGCTTATAAATGTGATGTGTCTGTATACGATGTGATGAATGTAATATTCCCAAAAGAGGGAAAAAAAAAAAACAAATTCACCATTCCCCCCCCCCCCCTCTAAATCTGGACCATTAAAGTCAATCACGTGGAGAGCTGCGGCGAGCCGGAGGGTGCCAGCTCACACAGACGAGCGCTGGTCCCCGCAGTCTCATGATGACGGTCCCCAGACGGTCTCCTCTAACAGCGCCAGCTAATCTTCTTTTCATGGTTTTCATTACGACCTGTCAGGACATAAATTGGCAGTGAATTGCCGTGTTTATTAACACCGCACTAAAACAGCATCCTTAACTGTTCTGCCCCCCTCGTGAAAATGTTAACGTTTAACAGTGACCAAGTGGATCAATTAAGCTGTGGCATAAAATGATGCTGTGCCCAAACAAATCCCCAGCAACACACCCACATCCACACCCACACAAAGGGCCTCACATTCACAATCCCACCTTAATATGCCTCCTCAAACATTATGTCCTCTGTTGATGACCCCCTTTGAAGACCTATTCAGACAGACACTTGCTCGCCACATATTTGCAGCTCGAGTAACGATGGGAAGGGGCCATGCTTCACAGAGCACCGCATCAACAAAGTCTTGAGTCGGAGACTTGCTGCGGCCTTTGCCATATAACACAGTAATTACTAGATCAAATCTGTTCAAATTGAGGCAACGCTGTTCTGTGATCCCTCCTATACTAATCAGCACGCTGAGGTATGGCTATGCGACTATAAATTGCTGACTTAATTAAAACCAGGACCTCTCTGTCATCTAATTACAGGGAGAAAAGGTTATTGCTTCAATGCAATTTTCCAAATATGATTCCTTCACAGTTATTAAAGGCCCGGGCGTCGTTTATTGTTTCAGATTTTTCAATATGGAAATGGCCCCGGTGACAGACGTAATGACTCGGGGAAAGCGCTTCATCTCGATAGTGGCCTGGCACAGCCATTTGTCTGAGATAAGTGGAGCGGACAGGAACTGGGAAATGTCATGGGAGGCATCCCATGATTGCCTCCACTTTACAGTTGTCATTAAACAGAGCAAAGGTTTCTTTTCTCCTATGTGGCAGCAATGAGAAGTTTATTAATCTATCCAGAATAGTCGGCTCGGTGAGTTATTGCGACTATGAAAATTCACCGGGGGAGAGGGGAAATTGTGGAGAGTAATTGTGTGATGAGAGACTCTATATTCCCAGTTATTGTTCAGGCGAATCTGAACCTTATGGGGAGCTGTTGTAGAGACGGTGACACTAAATTCAAATTAATTACGGAAAGCATAAGGGAATCCCAAGAACACACTGAAACCCTCCCAAAATGTGTTAAAACACGAGAAAATGTGGGAAATAAAGTGTCTGCATGAAATAAAGGAGCAAATAAAAGGTCATGTTTTCATACAAAGAGATGATGCATCAGTTAAATCAGAACATTGCGAAGCTGGAAGAAGCTCAAGCTAAACTACTGAGTGGTGAAACATTTCTGATCAAAGGTACAACTACTGGTTGTGGCTCAGTTTGAAATCAAACATAACTTTTCCATTGTGATCCTCATCTGTGTTTCAACAATTAAATGATTATATGAGCTTAAATGGTGTTTTTCTTTTGTTTGTTATCAGTATAGTTTTCAGGCCAGAGGTGAAAAAAATAAAATGAACCTACTAACCTCTGAAGACTGTGGATTTATCTTTCTCCTCCCTCACTACAGGAGCACCGTGTTCATAAACTACAAGAAGACATTAGATATATAAAGACACAGAGGATAGGACAGACTGTCAACTCATTCCCAATCAATGGAACATTCTTATAACCTTACATATTTGCACGTTGGAATGGTTTCCACAGAAAGAGATGAGTCAGTAAGATAAATACAGTGTGGTGCTAAGTGTGGGGCAGGCAGAGGCCACAGAGCTGAATATCCTGGACACTAATGCTCTGTGTCTCCCACCATAGGGTTTTCTTAATTACATTAACCAAATGCCTTCTGCAGTGTGTGTGCAATCTCATGGTTAGCTGAACACCCCTGTAGCTGCATGCAGCCCCCTCCCCTCTCTATTCCTCCAGTGAAATATTCATGTTGAAAGCCACTTCTTCCATCTACGGTCTCTCTCTCTGCAGCATGTTAACGCCTGCAGTTGTTCAGCCATTGTTTAACAGGAATCCCAGAACTTCTCAGTTACCGTCAACACACGGTCTACACCTCTGACACCGACGCAGTCCTGTGCAGCAATATAATCTCGATCTGACATCGTGAATTAGCACCAGATCAAAGTCTTGCAGTTGTGGGATTCGTGCCTAATATCAAATAAATGATTTATTTTTCACCTCGCACAATTCTCCTTTTTGAATTGTATCTCTTTGAAACAACACACTTCTTCGCATCTGCACAGCACGTTGATTCAAACTGACCAGGCAGGACTAATTTAAATATATTAACTATTCATTAATTGAATAAAGAGTCTAGTTAGCCCGAGGGTCGCTTTATAATCATAAACCGGGGTGTACTGTTTATGCAAAACAGCAAAGTGCCATGTGCTGGCTTATTATGCTAATGACGAATGGCAAAATACATGTTTCTACTACCCACGGAGCGGGATTAGGCATGGCAGTGTCAGCAAGTTGTTTCCAGGGTACGGAGTCTGCTCGTCCACATTACAGCATGTTGAGATGAAGATGAGTAATGGGATTCTTCCAGCCCCCCCCCCCCCCCCCCCCCCCCCACCGCCCTCCCAACCCCCTGCTGTCTTTTGCCAAACATTATGTTGTGAATAAGGACTTAACAAATCCAAAGCACCTTCACACCCTCTATGTTTTTTAAATCATCCCAGTTTGATGGGGACAAGTTGGAATTTACTGCAAACTTATACATTTGTAAACCGCACTGCATTCAAACTGTGTCTGTGGCCCGAGTGACATCCGCCATGTCACTCATTTTATGTTCATCTGATGATCACGACAAAATGCCTTGATCGCCTACTTTTGGCTAGCAGCAAAAAAAAAAAAAAAGTGTCAGAAACTTGCCTGCTCCATGTCACTGGATAGGACAAGCCCAATAAAAAATTTAAATTACATGACATATGCATTTACCTCAAAATGTTATTTTAGCTAGTTGTTATCACGTGATATAAAAATGACTGACAACCGAGAATGACTTACGATTGGTTGAGCGTGAATCAGTGGGCGTCCTCTTCATCGTGTCAAGTTAAACCAGTGTGGTGAAGTCTGGGAGACAGTTTGGGAAGTGAGGACATTTAGGCAGGTCATGAATTTTCAAAACCAACCAGTTCCTTGAACAGAAACCAGCAAACATTAAGCTTCAAGATCAAATGTAGCTTTAAAAACGGTAGTTCACTGGAAAATTTCAGAATCTATGTTTTGAATAAGAGTGTCAGGGCTTGTGTCTGTGGCATAACATTCCACATTGAGACATGAGGCCTAACTACCTTGTAATAACTGTGCACAAAGATTCCAGTCTTTACAGCTATGAAATAAAAAGGACCACTTGAAAAATAAAGCCATTATACTAAGTATATGTATCATACAGTCACATGCACACTGGATTCCTCAACTTCAAAACCACTGTATAATTATCATCGTTCCATACATGCATGTACCTGCAGGTTCCACAGGCCTCACTGTGACACCATGGAGCTATTCATGGGACATTGTGGGGGGGGGGTGAAAGTGCATTTGAGACACAGGACGCACTGTTGTTAACCAGTGCGTGAGCAGAGACATGATGGAGCAGCTTGTCACAGGTTGTGCTGCAGTTGTTTCGGTTTCTTGTTTCCTCACTGACTCCAAACAACGGGGACCAATTTTTTTGCGTCAGCCTGCTACGTGGCGCCTGAATCCCGCTCTTGTTACGGACTCCCCCGCGGACCAATCACAAGGCTTCTTCCGCTCCACGTGGCTGGGCCCTGCCTGAAACGCGCGCCGTGATTGGCTGTGCGTGAGGCGGAAGGAAATCCCGGTTTGGTTGGGTCTCTTTTCGTCGAAGAAAAAAAATAAAAAAAAGAGGGACAGGATTTACTCCCCAAAAAACACACCGGAGAGTGAGCGTGCGTGTGAACTCGGTGGAGCGGGACCGGGTGCGTTTGGATGCGGCAGCAGCCGGAGGGACAGGTCGGTGTGTGAGCGGTGCGGCCCCTGGGAAGTTGCTCCACAGCTGGTTTGCGCATTGTGCAAGTGCACGATCACAGGCCTCAGTGCGCCCCAGAAACCAACCCCAGCCTCTCATGGACGCGCTGGGCTTCGTGTGCGCTCTCCTCCTGTGCACGGTGGCGGTGCACGGGAAACCGACGCTGAGGAAGGACAGGGTCCTCTACCAGGACCCGGAGCTGCTCCGGCAGGCGCACGAAGACAACAAGAGCTTCCAGTACGACCACGAGGCCTTTCTGGGCAAAGACGAGGCCAAGACGTTTGACCAGCTCACCCCGGAGGAGAGCAAGGACAGACTCGGGTAAGAGAGAACTGCATTATTGCTCTGACCCCCACAGGCCGCTCCCTGTGATGTTGCATCGAACTGTTAAATCACGTCCTCTCGCTTCCCTCCTCCTCCTCCTCCTCCTCCTCCTCTGTTGCGTGTTTGTGTTCAGGCTAAACCACATTAAAACTTAACGTGAGCTCCAGTGCATGAGAGATGTGCATGCCAGCACACCCTGAGAAAACTCACACACACACACACACACACACACACTCCTCCCTCCTACAAGAGCTAATTGCTCGAGTCTTAATTATACATCATCATCACCATTAAAGAAGCATTGGAAGGTGATGGAGTGAAGTGCTGAGGCAGACTTCATGAGCAGGGCTGACGTCACAGGCTCCAGGTGCCACGTGGTTCAGTTTGTCCGGGTGACAAGTTGGCACCGTGAAACACACGGTGGCCGATCTGCCCCCCCCCTCCCCAAAAGAGAAGCTCTTTCCTGTGGTGTTGGGAGTGGGAGGATCCCTGTAACATCCCAACGTGGCAGCCCAGCTCCAAGAATACACCACCACCACCACCGCCACCGCCGCTGCTGCACTGCAACTGCTTTAACGCACCGAAATAGGTCTGCCCCTCCCACCAGAGTCTAATTAGAGCCATGAACTGCCACATTTTTATGTCCTATTGATTGTTGGTGTTGGTGACCACAGATTTGTGGACAACTCATCAAGTTAGATAGCGAAGAGTTAGTTTTCCTCTAGCGTCTTTTCTTTACCTGTTCACCACTTCAGTGTTTAGCTGAGTCAATGAATCAGTGAAAAAGTATATGTATAGCCCGTATTGACTATTGACAATTTTTCTTATCTGTTTGAACAAAATTCCCTGTTCTTAACCCTCCACGACGTAGTGGAACAACTAGTACTAACACAGCGTGCGGCACTTTCAGGGTCAGTTTGGGGTTCTCTAACTTGCCAGCGGGTTCTTTGGCATGAGGATTTGGGGAGCTGGGGATTGAACTACTGACCTTGTTACAGGATGACTTGCTTTATCTCCTTTCCCTCCTCCAAGCTTTTTTTGTTGCTGTAAATTAAAATGTCCAACAAAGCATTTCCTGTCTTTCCTTGTCTTGCAGAAAAATCGTGGACAGGATAGACGGGGACGCCGACGGCTACATCACCTCAGCCGAGCTGAAGGCGTGGATAAAACGTGTGCAGAAGCGTTACGTGTATGAGAACGTGGCCAAGGTGTGGACAGACTACGACCTGAACAAAGACAACAAGGTTTCATGGGATGAGTACAAGCAAGCCACATACGGATACTACCTGTGTAGGGAGTCACTTTTTTTCAAAAGTGCAGTTTTAAGGTGTTACGTCTGCAGACATGTTAGTAACCTGATCTTTAATTCATCCTCTCAGCCAACCCGGAGGACTTTGAGGACGCCACTGACCAGTTCAGCTTCAAGAAGATGCTTCCTCGTGACGAGAGGAGGTTTAAGACGGCAGATCTGAACGGGGACCTGGCCGCGGACAAAGAGGAGTTCACAGCCTTTCTCCACCCAGAGGAGTTTGAACACATGAAGGATACAGTAGTTCTGGTAAGCCCGCTGCAACCACCTAGTAATTAAATGTGATTTGAACAGGGCAGGGTAGTAAGGCTGGTGTTTGTTGTCTCTAGAGATTCCTCATGGGGCCATCTCAACGTAGACATTTCCATTAACACTGGGAGCGAAACAGAATCTAGTCAAGTGGAAGTTTAGTAAGAAATCTACTTTCATTGCAGGAGCAAATCTGAGTTTCTGTCCCTGTCTTTAATCTCCTCCTTTAGATGACTCCCAAATGAAATGTTAACTAGGCCTGGAAATCATTGAGTTTCTGTATTTTTTTTGGAACAGGCCCAGAGGGATGGTCCCACTGTCCTATTTAAGACTATGCACTACGCTGCTGTGTTCATAAAAGTTGTACCACCCATTTGACAGAGTTAATTATTAATTGTTCATTTTTATGTTGCCGAATGTTAACTGAGGAACCGTTCCGCCTGTGGCGTCCTCAACTGATTGTGGTAAATCTGGCGTCAGCTCAGTTTCTCACAATAGGAGGAACAGGGTTAGATTGCTTGGTCTTTCAGACATGCAGTAGTATTCTGAAGATACTTCTCGGCTTAAGATGGGACCCGATTCTGTGCCAGCGGGACAAATAACTAATGGAGCTCACAGAGGGGGGAACATGAGGCCGTCTTGCTGAGCACCAACTCTACACCTACACACACAGTCCCAGCACAGGACACTCTGTTGTCCAGCATCACATTTCTTGCTGCTGCCTCTGCCAGAAACCACCACCACAGCAGATTTTAAACTTCAAAGAAACAAACTGTTAACAAACAAACTGTCTACACAAGTTAGGGCTGTGGTTGAAAGACGGAGTACACAAAAAAGTCCACACAAACTTAGGGACAGCATGCAATCGCCCCACAGGAATACCCTAATATTCAGAAATAGTTCAAAGACCTAATTGACTACAATATGAAACCATTGCTCTGTGTATTATCTCAGTTAATGAGTTAATGAGTTTAATTTGTGTGGATTATTTGTTTTAAATCTTGTCATCCCAAAGAATTATGTTTATCATCCAGGCATGTTGCATAGCATTGGCTGAAGTCATACTATGACATGACTTTTACTGACTGAACTTAAACGTAGCACTGTGATTGGGACAAGCCCCCCCTCCACACACACACACACAAGCTCATGCAAAGTAAAGAATACCTCCGACACTCGCTTTTCATTTTTAATGCTTTGTTTACACGCAACCTTTCACATGTTATAGAAAATGGATGGATTTGCTTATATATTATTCTCCAGCTATTAGGCTTGAGAAGCTACATGTCCATCAATGATTCAGCAGGGTTCAGAGAGGGCGTCTCACCTGCAGGATGGATACACTGATTTGAATCTGTGTCGCTGCATGTGACAGCGTAACATGCACATCAGTTACTAGACATGTGTGCAGTTGTTAACCAGTGCTCGCACGGTAAACCATTAAGTGACCATTAAGTTCAATTCACACACCGTCAAATCCAGGATGTTTGGGAGAAAATCAAGCAAGGCTTAAAAGTGTTTCTAGCTGACCCTCGTAGATGACTCGACCTGCCCGGGGGAGCTGTTTGTCTTTTATTGCTCAAAGTGAAAGTTTCACTGTTGTTAACTGTCTACTTTAAATGACGCCCTTAACTCATTGTGAATGCAGGAAACCCTGGAGGACATTGACAAGAACAACGATGGACATGTGGATGAGGATGAGTACATTGGTTAGTTCAAGCAGTTAATTGCGTTTTAATTAATTGGGTCATATGATACATGTTACAATATCTTATTGTCTTGATATAAATGTTAATCTGAGGAGTCCCAAAAATGGAGCCTTGAGGAACTCCACTTGTTTCTCCACTCCTGTGCTAACGTGACAGCCGTGTTTGTTGTTTCAGCGGACATGTTTGCTCATGAGGATGCAGGCCCGGAGCCAGATTGGGTCAAGACTGAGAGGGAGCAGTTTTCGGATTTCCGAGACCTGAACAAAGATGGTAAAATGGACCTGGAGGAGATCCGACAATGGATCATGCCCCAAGACTATGACCATGCCCAGGCTGAGGCTAGACATCTGGTCTACGAGTCTGACCAGGACAAGGTATTTCAGGACTGAACTTCAGCAGCAAGCACAAGTCCAGTGTCTTTGCTTCCTCTCAAAACATTTCTCTGCATTAAATACTGTCATGATTAAAAAAATGTGATCTTGTGATTCCCTTGTCCTCTCTTCTCAGGATCAGATGCTGACCAAAGAAGAGATTATTGAGAACTGGAACATGTTTGTTGGAAGTCAGGCCACAAACTATGGAGAGGATCTCACCAGGAACCATGATGAGCTCTGAGTGTGTGTGAATCTGTGTTTGTGTGTGTGAGTGTGTGAAGGGTTATTGAACATCTTAGAGAGAGAAACACAGACTCTTCTACCTCCTCCTAGCACCACTCCATTGTTTCCTGGTAATAGAGGGACAGTCATCAGTGTGCAGAACTTTAAAACCAACACTGTAGATATCAAACAAGAGGAGGAATGAAGTTTGGTCCTGCCACTAGGAGAGTCCGTCTCTGTGTTTGTATGGACGACTCGTTTCTGACATTCAGAAGCACAGCCAGACTCGTTGGACGTACTCGCCGTCGATGGTGCCTTCCAGCCGCATCGCCGGTTTCGCTGCCTCAGAGATCTGTGTAGACAGTCTTTTCATAAAACCTGTCAAAGCCGAAATGCTGAGCTTTACGCGAATTGTCAGATACAGGAACAGCAACATTAATGTGAAACTACAGCTCGGAGCGATTATGCTGGTTTTATTTATTTATAAAAAAGACTTCTGAGCTTAAGGTCTCAGTGTCTTACAGGATTGCAGTGTTCAAAGAGAGATTTTCTTTTTTAAACATGCATTGTTTTTGTTTGCTATTATGGACTAGTAGTTACACACCCATAAACAAACTGATCTCTAACAGCATGGTTTTTGCACGTGTTTGGTTTTAGTTGAGCCTGTGAACATTTATTTTTTTCTTTGTTATGGTTTGAAATGTATTTATTGCCATACTTGGGGCCAACAGTTTGCTCTGTTACTTCACAGCTTAACTCATTTCTTCTTCTGTATCGGATGAAGTCAGTGTTTTTATTCTCATTCTGTATTTGACATTTCATATACTTTATATTCAGCTGGTGATTTAGAACATCAGAAATTCAACTTTTATAATTTGTTTGTATTGTGTATAAGTAATGTGTAGTCACACTCATGTAACTGAAAACCATTTTCCTCCTCATTTTTTCTTGTTGTTTCTTCATTGAGCCAAACCTCCACTGCATGACTCATCAGCATCACACTTAGGCACCAACCGTCTTTTTCCTACGCTGCACATGCTCATGAGTTGTGTCAAAATTAAAGTAAAAGTAAAGCTGTTTCTTTTTTTGTGAAGCTGCTTAACATCAGAATTTAGAGAACAAGAGACTGTAATATATAATAATTTATCTTTCCATAAAAATGTTGTCTTTTCGAAGCAAACCTAGGTGACTGAAAAGCACAGAAATGTCTTAATTGCTGAACAGCTAAGTTATATTTAAATCATTTAAATGCTCTAGAGTGCCGATTCCCAAACAAGGGGTTGAGATCACCGACCATTTGCTATTCTTTTTATCTGCAGTATTCTCTCATGGGTATTTTTTTCCCCAGTGGCTGGCAGGAAAATAAAAAAAATATCTACAAGCAGCTCTAAAGAGGTGTAAACATCCAAACTCTCATGGGTTGATTTCAGGTCAGGAGAGAGACCAGTGTCAGTGTTGAGTTTATGCATGTATACCTGTGCTGTAAGCGTTAAAGCTTCACATGAGACGCACTGAAAGCAGCTTCATTGTGTTGGGTGTAGGCCTCCCTAAGTCATCAAGTTGGTATTCAAGTCTTCGATGTGCTGAACATCAGGAACAAGCAAATGCTGTTAACACTTCTCATGACTAATCGCAGTCTCCACACGCACGCACAGCGGCGATGGAGTTAAGCTGACTTGCTGTTGCTGCTGGCTGTTGCAGTAAAACTCTTAGATGTAACTGAGAAAGCAGCTCTGCCACCCAGCTTGTCCCCTCTGCCTGCTCATGTGGAACATATGGATATATGTGTGCCAGTTAGCAAGACAAGTCAAGCGGGACCAATGCGATAAAGCTCATTAGGAACAAGGGACAGGGCGGTCTATGTGTGGGCTGTGTTATCCTGTGGTAATGTAGGAGCTTCTTCAAACACTCAGACCACAGGAGCCATGAAACATCTGCTTTGGTAGTTTTATATCTTCAACCCTCGACATTTAGATAGATAGATAGATAGATAGATAGGTACTTTATTTATCCCAAACTGGGAAATTGAGAAATCTGGAAATTTCTCTAGGTTTTGGTGACTTCTCTGGCAGAACTAGGTTAGATTCTGGCATGGCATCCCAGAATGCAAAGTGATGAACCAGGTGGTACCTTAAGCGCAATCTGTATTGTTAACTTACTGTTAGGTCCTTTAAAGTTTGTATTTCTTAGACCTCTTTTATTCATCTCCTTGGGCTGTTACATTCTCCTGTGTGGAAAATGATTATAATATAATATAAGGAATTTTGGGGAGAAATTGAATATAAGATAATCCTACTGCTGTTTATGCTGGTGTGTTTTGTTGTAAAGTAAAAGCTTTTGAGCTTGCATGACAACTGAATCACCACAGGTTCAGTTTGATCTTGGGTGAAATCAGGATTTTTGTCTCTGTCCTGCATCTTCCTCTGCTAATGAAACTTGCTTTATAAATCAGCCTAGTCTTGACCCCATCCATCAGATAATGTAACATTTGCTTTATTACCATGCTAGTCAGTCTTGCGTCATACATTTGAATAATTGGGACGTCCTAAAACACCAAGTAGCTCCATGGACTTCCTCCAAACAGCATATGAGGGTTGTCATGTGTCTGGGTGCATCAGTGGGGTCTGGGTCAACATGTGAGTGAAGGTGGATGAGCGTGAGCGGTGCGTGGAAGGAAGGATCTATGAGAATCAAAGGCGAGATGTGTGTGTTGGGGTTGCGAGGGGCGGGGGGGGGCGGGGGGGGGGGGGGGGGGGGGGGGGGGGGGGGGGGGGGGGGGGGGGGCACATGCCTCGCGGTCATGTTTAACAGCCTGCCCCTCCTGTTTATGATAGGATCCTAATCATTCACACTGAGGGAGTGTGTGTGTGTGTGTGTACAGTAATTCCTTCAGACGGTGCTCATATGAGTGTCTGCGTAGATCAACCACTCTCCAGTGACAATGATGAGCCCTCTGGGGGAGAACAGGGAGGGGGGGGGGGTCATACAGTGTATTGCATATTAATATATATGGTCCCCTCCCGTTCAGTATAATTGTCAAACAACAATCAAGAATTTAATTTTTTTTTCATTTCACACTGAAAATGTGTACATCAGCAAGAAACAAAAGCAAACCAAAGATGACTCTGACAATTAAACTACCTGCCTGACAAAGTATACATGTGCATACTGTCGCCCCTCCCATGATGCTCTGCTCCCGTCTGACTCTTAACCTCATGACAATGGCCTATTTTTCATCCGACTGTATCTGCACTCCCTCATCTTTATCTGTTATCTCTTGTGTGCGTTTGTTCCACGCTGGGGATTTTGTAGCCCAGCGTGTTGTTGGTAATGATCTTCGAGACATCTGACCCATCCTGAGGCTTTCATAACAAGCTTTCTGTTATATAATAACATGCATAATGGTAAAAGAAAGACGGAAAGAAAAAGGACAATAATGTCATTATGAAGGAACACTTCATACTCACCGAGCTGAATGGGGACTTTACCAGAATGTGAGGCTTTTCTCTGCTCTTCTTATTTTAGGTCTAGTCATTATTATTGTCTTATTACTGAAAATGCAGCAAACAGGGACATGCTGCTTACAGAAAAACTCACTTTTACTTCTCAGCTACTAGTTATCCAGTAGAGTGCAAACCTCTGCCAAGGGCTGCCTGTCCCCTTAAAGTTAAAACAAGCCTTACAGCTCAGGCCATATTACATTACTCAGCTATGCATTGGTTGTAGTTAGAAACCATACAGCTGCCATACCATGCAGCAGCTGAAAAGGCCTGCAGCTAAATAAAGCACATTCAAATCCACTACAGGTTTAATTCTTGCATAATTGTTGGAGAAATCAACAGAAATGTTAAAAGTTTCCTCAATCCCTCCCTAAACGCAGATGATGGAAACATTGCTCATCAACAGCACACAAGCTCTACATACAGAAATCAAGGCCAGGGTGTGGACACATGAAACTCAAGACTTCTACTTTGAGCTCATGTTATTGCGTTTTGTGCATCCCAGCTAGTGGTGAGCTAATAAACAAAATAAACGATTTCTGAATATCATGAAGGGAATTAAAGCATCAGCCGAAAATATTTACCTAAAATGAATAAAGTGTCTGAGCCTGACTCATGATCTCAGTGCTTCTAAAACAACCGGCTCTAGCCCTGATGATATGCTATTTCCTGTACGTTCGTGCAAGCGGTGTGATTGTATGTGCGTGTCATGTGAATGTAGGCTAATTCAGCGCCTTGCATGTTTCTACTTCGGGAAAATGAAGCTTGAAGGAATCCATCAATCTTTCATACCATCGCTGAGAGAGTGGTTATCCATCTTCTCTCCACCCCCCACCCCCACCTCCACGGGACACTACTCCTCCTAGTGGTGATGGGACAGAACCCGTGTCTTTAAACAACTGCCCCTGTGCTCGTCCATCTTCATGAGTTTTTATGTGCCCATCAATGCAGTGTAGATATGAAATAGGCCATTTATGACTACACAATTAGAGAGGATGCTTTAAAGAGCAATACATTTCAATTTAGGAACCATAAACCTAGTGAGTTGGTAACTAATTGTAACTGTCTTTGGAGTAATGGGAGATCTTTGGACTGAGGTCAGGAAGACTCAAAATCACTTTCAAGCAGCTTTTTTTACACGGCTGCTTGGCTGCTCCGTCCGCCCACTCGCTCTGACAGGCCGCCGCATGTCCTGTTATGATATATGCGGAGAGGGACTTTTTGAATTTTAATTAAAAGACGAACAAAGTGGCCCACAGTGGAGTTCATGACAGAGAGGGTGGAGACAACAACATCCCAGTGAGACTGATATCTTTGGACAAAACGCCTCTCTCGCTCCATTTGTCAACATTTGTCTCCCTCCTCTCCCTGGCCTTCTCTCCCCATGTCCCAGCATCTGGATACCTTTGGGATGGAGGGGTTCAGAGAGAAAGAGGAGGAGGGGGGAAGCAAGACCTTGTTTCATCCGTCCCATCCCTCCGCTCCCCAGGGGGCACGGGTTGGTTTGTGATCTTGTATCTCACATGATAGAGAGACACATATAATCCTGTTAGGAGTTAATATCTTCCAGCGGAATAGAGGAGACAGCAGGAGGGAGAAATGGGGAGAAGATGAAAGGCCGGACAGCTGAGGGGAGTTATTTGTATATTCCTTTAAAAGCTCTATCTGTCTCTATTTGCTGGGCCACATATTGGCTTGGGTTGGAGCATGTATATTATTTGTGTTTCTGTGCCTGTGTACTCCCATGGGACCCTCCCGGCTGCTGCCTGCGTATCTGACAGACTCCTCTCAAGGTGTTTTCCCCTCGCTGTCTTTCTGTATCTGCTCCATCTCTGCTCCCTGAGTGAGAAAGTTTACCCTCTAGGCCCCATCTGAGCTCCAGGCCCCCCAAGGCCCCTGCATTCCCAGTGCTCCTACACACCGGAGCCCCTCAGGCTCCCTGCTATACCACAGGGAAAACCCCCCAAGAACCCCTAGGCCCCTCAGACTGCCGAGCAGCAGCTCTGCACAAGAGAGCTATAGCCTGAGGGGAGGAGGTGGGGGGTGTCTGGGAATACAACTGAGAACATGCTTCACTTAACATGCGAACAGTCCCCGACAGCGCCTCCTGTTGGAGGAGCATTTGTTGTGCATGTGGGCCTTGCGACTCCTGTGAAGTTTCCTCTCTGGGGCCTTGACCTTGTTAACAATCCCTTGAGGCTCATAGAGGCCTCTGTGCGCTACATGCTCACTGACCTTTCCAGCTCCCAGAGGTTAAATAACGTCTTTTTTTGCCCAAAGAATCACAGCAGGAGCTTCATGCTGATGTTGGATGCACCTGGGACTTCACTGGAGAACATAATGGAAAACAATATCCCCACTTGTCAGACCAAGTCATTGGAAAGCCTCATATTGCCTCCCAGGCAGAGATTATGTTTTCAGCCCCTGTTTGTTTCTTTGGAGGGATAGGGAATTTAATTTTTTTTTTTAATGGAATAGTTCATGAGTCTTGGCTAAAAATCAGACATATTAAGGAAAAGAATATTTGTAATTTATAGTGTAACTTGATTAAATCCAAGGGGACTGTTACTGTGGGGTGCTGGTGAAGACGCTGAGTGCCACTCTGGTTCGAACTTCAGTAAGCATACAAAGAAGATGAAGGTTGTATGTTGCGTATACAGAGGCGAACTGTACTTATTTCTTGGCTCTGATTGTGAGATGGAGGTTATAACGCACTCACATTCAAAAGGAAACCTTCTGGGGTGGTTGCATGTGGTTCGGAGGCTGTGAAGTTAGCAGGCCTGCTGTCCTACAGATGTCTTGGGCTGTGCGTTACCAGGTGTATGTCACCTGAGATTACCCACGCTGACACCCCTTAAAGGCAAACAGCCAGCAGTACAGCTGAGGGGGCATCTGGTGGCGTGTGAGCATGCGTGTGTGTGTGTGTGTGTGTTCATGCAACCACATCAGTGGTAACGTTTGGCAGAAAGTGGAACGGAGTGCAGAGGTTTCCTTTGTTATATATCTGCACCAGAAACTTTCTCAATCAGTTCCTGGAATGTAGATCAGGAACATCGGTGCAGGGTTGAGGTCAGCGTGTCTTTGAGTGTGTGATGATGATTGAAGGCATTTAAAGCATGCACGCACAAACACACACACACACACAGGCTTGGCAGTCTGCAGTTAAGAGTGAACTGGAGTGAGTTAAATGTTCAACTCTCCTGTCCCTCTGATCTCCGGCCCCCTGCTTCCAGGCTCCCCTGCAGAGAGAGAACAAAGAGAAGCACGTCTTAATCAAAGTGCAACGGATTAAGAAACAGAAAAAGAACACAATATCACAGAGATACCACCTCGTGGCCATTACGTGGATTGGAAAACAACTTGAATCACCACTTCAAATGAGCCGTACGTGACCCTGAAATAGGAGAGCGGCATCTTAATCTCTCGCTCAGGCTCTGCAGTGGGAATGAAACAGGCATCGTGCAGCTGCAGAGTTAATGCCTCCAGTAAATGTGTGCAGCGGTTTCCATCTGTGAACATGCAGCCAACAGCTAACTCTGCATATGTGCTTGTATGTGTGTGTGTTTACACTGCTTTTCCAGGTATGTGACTTCATTAGCCCACAGAGAAATGCTCCCTGTGCCAGCGCTGAGTCATGTTTTATTAACATACCTGCTGCAGCTGAATCATCCCATCTCTCGTCGTCTCGCACACGAGCTGACACACAACTCCATCCACATCATGCATATTTGATGTTTCAGGGCCTGTTCTCGACGCGGGCCTCCGTTTCTCACGTTCGCCGGCATTAACATATTTATTGTGGAGATTCAGAGCCACAAAGAGCTACATCAGGTGGATGTGTGTGAAGGACTGAGGGGCAGAGTTGCTGGAGTGAAAAGGCTGATACTGCCATCATGTGGATCAAGGATGCAAAGTGCTGTTTTAAACCAGAGGCCATTATTTACACTGGGGACGCGTGTGTATGTGCAGAAGGGGTCAGTCAGTGAAGTATAGAGTCAGGTGACACTGAGGTATGTGTCCTGTCTAATGAGATTTATTGGTCTCCAGATGTTCGTGGTTATGAAGATGTGTGTTGGAGATTTAGGAGGGTGAGACCTGCACCCTGTCAAAGCCATGGCTGCGGTGCTGTTTTACTGTCTGTCACCCACCACCCCAACAACCCCATCACCCCACCCATCAGGCCCCAGCTCCGCCCCTGCTCATAGGTGGCCTAACAACAACAACAACATTGGCCCCTTTGTTCCTCTCTTGTACACACGGGCACAATAGCACAGATATTTTTTTATTCTTAAAACTGATCTAGGGCAACGATTCATGAACGTACAAAAGCACAGAAAGTACAAAAGGAATGTCCATAAATGTGAGCAGATACAAACATATACAAAACAGTTTGGTGGCGGTGGTGGTGGCGAGTGTAAGACTATAGATATACTCATGTTCACCCAAAAGCATGGACACAAAGTGACCGTGTCCATTCCCCAAATCCAGTTTACACGGTCCAGCACATTTTTCAAGGTGACACAACTTTAACAACGAAACAAAAAGCCAGTGCAAGTGGACTGAAAATTCCCAAATCAACATTTTCCTCATCTCATATAATCATCTCCTTGGCTCAGGTTGACTGATCCCTTTCGGAGTCGGAGTCTGAACGTCAGATGAACGAGTTCTGCTGGCGGTGCCTCTGGGGGATGTCGTGGAGCATCCTGGGGGGGGGGTTACTTGGTCTCTGTGTGGCTGAGGGAGGCCTCAGCTGTGCTCATCTCCTCAGCGGGTCTGACAAGGCACCGTCACCGCTGACCAGGCTCCGAGCGTCTCTCCCTCGCCTAGCTGGCACAACGTGTTGTCACCTTCCTCTTCGTCCTCCTCCTCTCCTCGCTGTTCAGATGGCAGGCTGCAGCTTGGTCAGGTTCCTCTGGTGCATGCTGTGGTGGCGCACCAGCTCGTCAGAGCGGGCAAACTTCTTCTGACAGTTGGACCAGCGGCAGGTAAAGGGCTTCTCACCTGACAAGGAGGGTACGAACAAGGGAAACACAAAACAAGAGGCATTGTTGCTTTAGAGTAAATTCAATCCCTTAGGATGCAAGTGTGTGTTTTTGCTGTTGTGCGTTACTCAAGTAAGTCAAATAAAATGAAAAGAAAATAAAGGTATACGCACTTGTTTTACCTGTATGAGTCCGAGTGTGCGTCTTAAGGTGATCTGACCGTGAAAACTTTCTCTGACACGTCTCACACTGAAAGGGCTTCACTCCTACCCAGAGGGGGGGGGGGGGGTGAGGGTGGTGGTGGGAGAGGCAGGCAGGTGAAATGAGAGAAGAGTGTTGAATTACTTCATTAGGTCACTGTCAAGATTAAATACTTTACAAATGGCAAAAACATTGATTTGACAGTGTAAACACCCTGTTTGTGTCATCAGAAAAAGATTCTAATATCAGAAAAAATATGAGAAAATTAGGCCACTCAAGAAAAAATAATGATAATTTTAATTTTTTTTAAAGATAGGTGCTTAAAATTAATTTGTGATATTTTGACAATAACTCCCCCAACAACTAATATTGAAGTGATGAGCTTAGTGTACAGACACAGGAAGTAGTTTGACACTTGTGTACCTGTGTGTCTGCGCTGGTGCCTCTTCAGCTGGTCTGAGCGAGAGAACCTGCGGCCGCAGTCGGTGAAATCACACTGGTAAGGTTTCTCTCCTGCAAAAATAAAACAGCCTCTTGAGTTTCACCTCTGCACCATCATCCATCAAAATGATTCACATGTTGCGTGATTATGGGTAAAGGTGGCTCCATCTCTCTGAACAGCTCCACACACAAACAAACTCTCACTCATAAAACACACAAAGTTTTTATCTCTCTTTCAGACTGCGCGCTTTCTGAGGAGGAGCTGTCCGTGTAAATTACGGGTCACTGTGTAAATCACATGATCTCACCCGTGTGTTTGCGGCCGTGCATCTGCAGATGTGAAAGTTTGAAGTATCTCTTGCTGCAGCCTGGGTAAGCACAGACAAATGGACGCTTCTCATTGGCCTCTGACCTCACAACGGGAGGAGTGATGCCAGGTACCCGTCTGACATCCTTTAGAAAGAAAAGGAAGAGGGTTTCATTAGAGAGATGTTCATATTGTGTTTGCATTAATCGTATAACTGTGTATGTATGTGCAGCATGAGAGCAAACTGACCTGGAGTCCTCTGAACACACTGTGTGCATGTATGTGGTACTGAGCACTGACCAGCATGGATGGAGGGGGGACTGTGGGGTCACTGTCATAACTGGCTGGATGAACACTGCTGGGGGAAAAATATTAAAATGAATTAAAGAGCAAAAAAAACCTTAGTGTAGATGCAGTAGAGTTTAATATGATCTATAATAATATATTTCACCATGATGATTACCTAATTCATGACATGAATAATGTTTAGACGTATCTAAAGATTTAAATCTTCAAATCTAAAATCACAATTTTTGAAATGAGGTATTGTTCTTTACACACACACGCCTGATTTCCCCAGGCAGTAGGCCAACAGACATTTGGTCAAACCCTCCTCTTTCTCCTCCTCTGCACCATCACAATGAGTATAAAAATATGGTATTGCATAGAAAATCAAGGAAGGGAGAGAGATAGAGAGAGAGCAAGATGCTCACCTCTTCATGGAAGAGGCCAGGCTGTTCATTTGGTTCCATTTGACACACTCCAGCTGAGATGCCATTTGGTATACGTTATCACTGAGGGAAACATGAGAAAAATAAATAGGATCATATATTAGTAAACAAAAAGCTTATGAAACCAGATTTATAGAGCTGTAGGAATACATATTTTCCTTTCTAATTAAAAAAAAATCATATTTAAAAAGTTAAAAGTTAAAAATCACTGATGGTATTTTTGTTACAGTGCGTCCTTCCTGTCTTATCTCTTTCCTTATATGGATAATGAAGACATTTCATTCAGGGGAAACTCCCAACAGTCGGCTTATTAACACGTCCTGTCCACCCACCACACTCCTCACTGGCTTCATTAAAATACGTGGGCTCCGGGCCATTCTTTACCTTGGCAGACCACACTGGTGTGTTGCACAGATACACACACTTGGACACGCAATCGTGCACTCTGTGGGGGTGAGTGCTTCGGTGCCTAGCACACCACAGCCCGGTGCATGACATCACTCCGTCCTCAGTATCATTAAAGGTGGGAAACGGTTTTGGGGGAATTCTGGACCGCATTCCTTGAGAAGTCCTTGAGGGAAAGATCATGATGGCTCGCTAATCAGCTCTGAGCTATGTTACACAGTGGAAAGACTCACTGGTATCTGACATATATATACACACACTGCGTCTGTGTGTGTGTGTGTGTGTGTGTGTGTGTGCACTGCTTTGTTTGAGGGTTTCCAGCTCGGACCGGACGCACTAGCAACAGCAAAGTCGTCCCCCTTCTTATCAGCTGCTGTTCCAGCAGTATTTGGAGTGCACATGTTCCTTTCCTCCAACAACATCGCAGGACGGCATTCAAGGAATTTCATCCCAATTTACCCTTTGAGACGCTTTGCATCCAAATGAAAACAAGCTGGAAACACATTCAGAGGTTAGAATAAGCAGACTCCCTGTCCTAGCCGTACCCACCTCCCGTCACTTTTCACTGAACTTGTTTCTTTTACTTCTCTCCTCATTTTTTATCTCAGGGCGGATTCAGACACATCAGCACTAGATCACTCAAGTGATTTGTTTTGACCTGCTGAGCATCAGTGGGCAACACTTCACCCCAGGACTAGTTAGACAACGCACAGGATCAGAGGGAGCTCACACCCTCAGAATGAACATAAATGCAAAGCTGCTTTTGGGCCTCGAATCTGACGTTAAATGTTGATGTAATGTTAAAAGTTGTCTGAAGATGTTGAGGGAGAATTGAAACTGGAACCCTGGAAGGAAGAGTCAAATATAGAAACAAGTAGCTGTACCTGTTGTAGTTTCTCAGCAGCAGAGCCTGGCTGCTCGGACACGATTCTGAAGGATTGTGGCAGCCAAACATGGGAGGGGGCGCCGCATACTGCTGGTCGACTAAAATAAATAGATAAACATTTTATATACACAATACTTGAATTAAAGTTCCAATGCAGTTTACAAATGTTCAAAGGAATCTGCAGCATGAACAAATATTCACTGTTTTTGAAGGTAATTGGTATTTGACCTCAGACATAATGTTCAAATGTAAAGTTACGCCCTTTAATCCCTTGTTACATCTGTTCCTAATTCTATGATTGACTAATTGATGAAGCCACTCGTGGCTTCACGTTCACTTTGAGAAATTGCTGATTGCAAAGTTCCCCAACAGCTCACTAACACATGAGGGTGTTTCCAAAGGATGATCTTGTTGCAGGACACTTGCCACTAAAAACATTTAGTCTCTATAAATCAATATAATAAATGGTGGCTCTTTTTAGAGACATGCTCAGACGCAGCTCTTCTTTTCAAAGAGAGAAAAGGATCATTAATAACTGTGGTGCTTTTCAGGTTCACGTAGTATATTAGTCCCCAGACAGTTTTTGACATTCCAGCAGTCACATAAAGCCGTTTCCCCAAGTTATCACTTCCAGAGTCATTCACCATGCGTATGCTTGAAGAGTGAGAGGAGTGGGGAGTGTGTTTGTGTGTGTCTGCGGGGAGTGAATGTGCGCGTGTCGGAGAGAGACAACGACGGAAAGTAGCGGCTCTGTTGTGACATGAAAATTGACAGGTTACTTATATAACCTTGCGGGGACAGGACAGCCTCCCAGTCTGCGAGTCAATTTAGTGGAAAGACGTCTGGGATGCAGACAGGTACCTATGTTGTTTGGTGGTGACAGTGTGTCCTCGTGTTTGAAGGAGAGGCTGGAGAGCTGAGGGGTGTGGTGGGACGCGACGTGACCACAACTGGGGCTGCTGTCCAAACCCACCGCTCCATAACCTGAGAGAAGAAAACAAAGGAGAGAAGGGAGGGGAAGTTAAGAGATCTTATTTGCCTGGTCGAGTCATTAGATTGCCATCTCGTCGCAAATGACTGTAGCAGTTTGGGGCGTGCAGATTCTCCAGGATCGGAGTGGTTTATCTGAATCCTCCTGGAAGGAGCTCTGAGTGCCTGCAGGGAGACTGCAGAGACACAGACATCAGACAACTAAATCCACTTTCCTTCTAACATATCTATTTTTTCCAGCCATCAATCTTTGGCCTTGTGGTGGCAGACGGATGGAAGGAAATTTGGCAAATGCACCTCTGATGGACCAAAGCAATCCACTGTAGAGTATTCTCTATTAAAAAAACATTGAGAAGTAAGCAAACACATTTATACTAAATGTAAAACATTTGTTTACGATTGGATAAAGGTAAAGAGTATCTGATAATAGCGCATGAAATCAATCATACAACCACAGGGGACGTGTGTCTACACTCCACTGTATCCTGAGTGCAGCCCCGCAGGGATCTTTGAAAAGTTTAAAGAAAAGTGACTCCCAAACTCTTCTTTAAATCCCCGCAGCCTGTAGAATGTTACTCTGAGCATTTTATCACTTCATCAAAAACTACTTTCCACTGAGAAAACAAGGCCCACAGCGTACTGTTTGTCATCGTCACATCAGCCGACACGCTCAGGTTTCAGTGTCTGACCTCTGCGTGATGCACCCCAACAGACAATTAAGCACACAAAGAGATGTCACATCCACTGTGTGTTAAAACAGCCTCAAAACAGCGCAGAAATTTAATTTGATCTTGATCAGATTAAAATTAGATTGAGAAGTAGAATTTTAAAAAATATTGGAGAAAAACTTACTTAGTTAACTTTTTCCAAATAGAGGCAATTTTTTGACCCAGTGTATTTGAATTTATATCTGTTTCCGGACACAACTATTTCTCCTTAGTAGAAAAGTGTAAAATTCTGCCCTTAAATATTCTAATGATGATGCATCTTTTTTTCTTTTCTTTTTTTTTTATTATGTGCTGTTACCAAGCATCAACTGTTTAATCAACACATCATAAAATACCAGAATGTGAATCATACAGACAAACCTGCACTTATCTAGGATAATAATAATAACTGCTGTGACTCTGTGACTCAGCAAAGTCCATTTCTTTTAAATCATTTCTCCAGAAAAACTCTGTGGACCCCACTGGAGGGGAATCACCGGTTATCTCTGCCAGATGATTACCAGAAATCTGTCAGCCTCTTCCCCACATGGGACAGACTGACCTGGGACAGCTCATAGCATCCTGCTCAGACACAACACTGTGGACAAACCCTGAACACGGAGTTCCATTATGAGCACATGGCAGGAAATTAGAAATAACTGGCTTGTAATAACACCTGAATTTCATTTATTAGAGTGCGCCAACAGCTCCTCATGTTTCACGGCCGCTACATAACCAAGCTAATGAGAGGAGACAAAGGTGGGACTGGTAATCAGCAGGCTTACCCTGGTTCCTGGCCGCAGGGGGACTGTCCACACAGCCGGGCAGGTAGGTCCCATTGGGGAACACTCTAGGCTGACCTGTGGTTTGTTCTCCGTAGGCTCCAACCCGACAGGGGCCTGACCCTGTGAACTGGCCTGAGAAGTGGACCGTGAAGGCCCCACAGGGTCCACAGTGAGGGTCCTCTATGGGGTCAGCGGTCCCCCAGCCTGGTTCCTGCTTGATCAAGGAGGGGTGGGACGGCAGGGAGCTGTAGGGAGAGCTAGGGTGGAGGTCCAGCAGTTGAGTCCACTGTCCGGTGCCAACCGACATCCCACAGCCGCCACCAGCTCCTGGTAAGGATGGCACGGGAGGCGCTGGAGTTAAGAGGGTCAGGTCTCGAACGTCTGACCCAATGGCCATGGCTCCAAACGATTCGGTCAGCATTGCTGAAGGCGGCTCGAGACAGTTCACAGAAGAACGACGGTAATCCAGTGAAGGATGGGAAATCAGAAAGTTACACGGTAATGAACACTTACAGGAGCCACAAGAACGCAACCTGAAGACACAACGGGCACGAAGGACAGTCCTTTAAGAAAGACGCGTCAGTTGTCGCAAATCCCAGTAGGCGTCATCTTTTTCCGACCAAATGATGAGCAGAATGATGACACTGATTGAAGACGCGATGGCCTGAAGCTCCCAGTGCGTCTGCAGTGGGGTTGAAGCAGGAGTCAGTGAGGGTGAGGGTGCCTTGTCCCTCTGTCTCTATAATGTCTGGCTTTCCTTACTCTCCTGAAGGCTCTAATAGTGCATAACTCAGTGGACAGGGGGAGGAGCAAAGGAAAAGAAGAGGCTGAGAAGAAGATGACTCCCTGGCCAGGGCAGACAGGAACTTCTGTGCTCATTCTGACAGTAGGGTTTTTTTTTTTCTTTGTTCAAGTGTCGGTCAAATGGGTCTCAGCTGAGGTTTTCGAGGTCGTATAACATCAACAAGTAAAAAACTAGCTACTTAAAGTCCTCATCATGTTGTGTTATGCTTTGCATTATAATTGTGTGTTTTAAAATTGAAAATGTCAATTTTCTTGTATACACGTATACATTAAAACACCTGTGTGTTGAACGAGTGCAGTTAATTAGAACTGACAAAGTTCAACGTTCAACAAACAAATTAATTGATATAAAAACTAAGATGTTTTGCACTGTTGACCTTGCTCGTTTCTTGCAACCTTTCTCGTCATTTCTGACTTTTGTGACTCATCTGTTACATGAAATATTTCCTTTTTTCTGACTAGATGAGGCAACAAGCGAGAAAAAGGGAGAGTTAAAAAAAACAATTGGTTTGGTAAGACCATAGACTGTGTATAAAAAGTAAAATATCAAGATCATGTATTATTTAATCATATAGTCTACTATTTAATTATTATCTTATTGTATTAATTTTGTTTGGCAGAAGTGGTTTCCGGGAAAAAAATAAAAAAATAAAAAAATAAAGTATTTAGGTCCAGATTTCTGGATTTGGTCAATTTAAGTGTGGTCTGAAGCATTCAGGACACACTCTGAATTATCCCATTTTAGTAAAAGCACTGTTTTTCTCAAAGCTGCTTCATGCAAACTGCATCACCTTGGAGCGAAGCCACAGCACACAAAAGGATAATAATTTATTAGTGGAGGAGCGGGGGAGGCTTGTGTGTGAGCTAGCATGCGTACATGTGTTGTGCGCGCGTGTGTGTGTGTGTGTGTGAGCACTTAAGAGATAGGGGTTCTGACCTTAACTCAGTGTGGAACTACAGAAGGCAGTTAGTTGAAATATGCCTGTGAATTCAACACAGCTGCTGTGGATCTTTTAACATTATAATATTTGTCAGTTAACCACTTTGGCGCCTTTTCAACTTGAAAGTATAAAACAGTAAAAGAACAGACAACATACTCCATCCAGCGGAGCATGACATGAGTCGACCTGTGATGACAACATAACGCTCCCTTCTCTCTTGAAGTGTATCTCTGTAATTCCGATGTTTCACTGGGCCATTGATTGAATAATCTTTGTGATAATATAAATGAGGCACCGGTGAATTAGCTTTACAAGGGGATTAAATTTGTGTGATGAGATCACACTCAGCATGGTATCAAAGAAATCCACTGACAATGCTGAGAGGTGAAGAGAGTTCGTCACTTCCCGCTGAACACCATCTGGACTGTTACAGGATTCCAGAGCCCACAAGTGACCACTACTTCAACTTAAGAAGAAGTGGTGGGAGGGGGAAGACGGACACTAGAAATGGCTAAAAAGAAGGAAGAAAGAAATATTAGAGCAAATGCTTTAAAAAAAACCCAGTGAGGATGATGAAATCAGCAGACAAAGTGCTGAAGAAGCACAAACACGGCTGCTGCTGCTGTTGTTGACCTAGGAGTTGGTATTGTACAATCACTGATGAATCCACTTAAATCCAGTTTTGGTGACTTTTCTGTTTGAAGATCAGTTGATGGATCACGTGATGCAAATGTTGATTACACTGTGACTGGAAGGTGAACTAACAGACTCACTGGTGGAGACTGCGCAGTAACAGACACAGTCACATTGTTCATCACATAATTAAAAAGTAGAGCAATTATATGGCCCCAAAACCCCGTTAATTCAATCAGACTCATAGAGGTCCATTATAGTTTTCATCAAGATCCATGAGGTTTTCCCCAGTGAAATTGTGACAAAGTCTATCTCGTCATGTTAAAAATAGTTGGAAAAAAGATCCTGTGCGGAACCACCCTCAAATATGTGTGTTATTCATCTGAGAACACACACTGACACTTTAACCCTTTTCAGGACAACAATAAACCCTGTTATACCATTTTGTTTTTTGTCAACATATCTGACAATTTAATAATCCAAGCGTATCTGATGATTTCCATTCTAACAGTCTGTCCTCTGAAAGATAAACACAGATTTCTCGGGACGATTCCTGGTCACGGAAAAGATAAAGTGCTCTCTGACTGACTAATTCTATTCTGGGAAACAAACGAGCGCAAAGGCAGACCCGTATCCCCGGGGAGCAGACTTCCAGAGGACGTCCACGTAGCTGATTTCAAAATAGAGAAGAAAATTAATTTCTCCCAAAGCAGTCTGAAAATAAAGAACCCTCCTGTGGTCCGCCCACTACAAACAAACAGAAACATTAAATAATGTAGTACATGTCCAAAAGGTTGCGGCACAATTAAAAGTATCTTGCCAAAAATCAGAGAGAGAGAGAGAGGAAGAGAGATATGCTACTGAGCCAAGGCAAATGCTGGCCATGTCCTCCCCAGCGGAGTCTTTAGCAGGGATGCATCAAATGTGACGGGGGTTGGGAGAAAACAAGCCTTTCAGCCCATATGACGGATGGCAGTCCCCGAATACATCCATTCTCCAGCTCGCTCGCTGGTTAACTCAGGGTTTAAAACAACACTGCAGCGCAGAGGAAGGGAAATGGTCAATACTGCCTCTGACCTTTAACAAGAAATACACTAGACTCCAGCTTTCTACACGGCGATGAGTAACAGGCAACTCGAGAGGGCCTGGCTCCAGCCAGAGGAGCGACGCATGATAAACTGCCCAGATATGTGACTTGGCAGGGCACATGAAAAAGAAATTACTTTTTCCATTTTAATAATCATCTGCATTCATGCTACTGCATCTGAAGATCGACAGTTTATTATGCTGCTCCTCTTCTCGAGTGACATGATTTATTTACATTTTTAAAAATGTGACTAATCTGTTTTTTTGTTTTTTTGTATGTGTGGCTACGATATGATCATCAAAACAGCCTGCAGAAGAGAAGTGCCAGAGAGCAACAGGTGTTATTTTGATGTGCTGACAGTGTTTCAGCATTAAAAAAAAAGGCCTAGTCCTTCACTTTTCTGCGTGGGTATGGAAACACGCTGATAACAAACACAGCAGCAGCATTTCTAGGAAACCAAAGAAAACCAAAAAAAAAAAAAAGGAGAGAAATATATTGTCTCCTCTCAATGAGTTTCTCAGAGCAGTGTTTGTGTTGTGTTCAAGCCAAGCTCCTGCTCTTTGAGATAATAAAAATGCACCCTTCGTCATCTCATGTTGTTTTACACATTAAGGCAAACATTTGGAAACATCTACATCATCTCTAAAAATTCATTTCCACACATCTTCGCTCATATGGTCCACACGGAACACAGCAATCGCCCCTTTTTTAATTTCCTCTCATATCTTCTGAGAGTTGCTCTTCAAAGTGTTGCATATCAGCGCGGAGATAAGAAACAGAGGAGAGGGATTTCCACGGCTCATGTGTCAGGCACAACACGAGTCCGTTGATGTTTCACACACCAGCGCTTCTTTATGTTGATGATCACCTTTCACCTCTCCCCTCTCCCCTCCCCATGTTCATCGACATTTGTTTACAAGCTGGAGACTCCAGGATAGAAAAAGCAATTGGAAATACCTTAAACAAAGGAATAATCAAAGTCCAGAATGACACCAAAGTCACAAAAGTGAGTAAAGGAAAATACTTGTTGTGGTCAACAATGATGAACAGGCATCAGTCCACCTATCGTTAAACCAGCTTTTAATACGTCTTGTGAATTTAAAGGTACAAAAGGAAAAAAGAACACATCACACAGGGCAGCAGTGTGGCCTCAATCACGTGGTTTAATGGATTTTAGATTATAGAGGACTGAGTTGGCTTTAGGCGACACCAACAATATTCTTTCGGATTGAGTTGTTGCTGGACTTGACTTTTTCAATGGGGTTTATTTCCAGTAAGAAAAAAAAATAGAAGATAGAAGCATCTGATTGTCTCTGAGGGATCAAAGCTGTTGGACAGTTGTTGGTTTTAAACTGCATTCATGGTACGTCAGCAGAATGGGATTCACAGGAAACACACCTGAGTGTTCACACATTACTCCAGGGGTTAGTGCCACCGCTAACTTGTAGCCTCACATGAGCCATGACCTAAATCAGCTCCTTTTTTTTTACCATTATAAAACATCTTGATGTTGATTCTGTATTCCACTCTACAGTCGCCTCCTGTGTCCTGTTGCAGTTTGCTGAATAACTCTCTGTATGTCTCATCACAGCAGGTGCCTGTGTGTCAGAATCAAGGCCGGCCATTATCAGCTCCTCAGTAAACCACAGCCTCTTCCCTGCCGTCACACCCTGCAGCTGCACCCAGGGCGTAAGCGTTGGACATTTCAGATAACTCCAGCGGTTACTGTTTGTGTTGTGTTTCCCCTTAAGTCTCATTCTGAGGCGAGGAGAGCAAATGTTAACAGGATGACAAATAACCACAATGTGAACATAGAATGACTGTAATCTCTCTAATTTGGGGAAATGTGCTCATGGTGCAAGTTTCAGGCCCAGTGAGAGACACTATGGAAGAAAAAAGTACCTTTAGCACAGTATGTTTTTCGGATACAAATGCTGCTGTGTTGTACATTTGGAGGCTGTAGGAATAGATCGGTTCATTTTCACTAACACTGATGAGGTGGGATTTAAATCTATACTGGAGCAATCCAAGAGGTGGTGATTGTGACAGTTTAGCTTCACTTTTGTGGTGTCATTCATCATTGATTGAAGTCTGTACCCTTGTTTATGTTTGCTGTATTTGTCTCAATAGTTTAAATGGTCAAGCTGATAAACATGCCTTTAATTCTTATTTATACACATTCATATTTCAGAGATGTGGCATCTGAAGCTTCCAGCTAAATATTGTGTAACACATCCCTGATGGGAAGAAACTTCTTTGTTTGACTATTCTTTTTAAAAAAAATGGATTTCTCCTTGTAATACAAACACTCTCTGATGGCAAGAGACCACTCCATCAGGAAAACGCTCCGGTCCCTTTGCAGTGTCTCGACAGATCCAGACAGAAATATCAGAATTCCAGGACTGTAACTTCTTTACTTTTTTTTTTCTATCACTGCTGCCATTAGGTTCAAATAGCACATTCCATGTTGGGGGTGGGGGGGATTAAGGACCTCAGATAGCTCAGCACCACCAATGCAACTCGCTTTGATTGATTGCTGCAGTCTGTGATATGAAGCTGGTCATTAAGTGATATGACGAGATAACAGTGGTATTTCACGAATCAACCTTCTCTTGTCTGCTTCTGCATTTTTGCTGCAGGGAGGGTCGCACAGTTCGGCCAAGTAATTCCTACAAAATACTATGTATTAACGAACAAAGGGAATTAATTAATTAATTCCCCTAAAGTTAGCAATGTATTAAGCTGCATGATGGTTGAGAAACTAAGGTAGAAATAAAGGTAGAACAGCTATCAAGACAGACCACAGGCATTCTGCTGGATGAGGCATTTAACTCTATACATGGAATCAACTTGGGGTATCGTGTTGCCAGAGTGTTGTGGTTTCTAGTATATTGTATTTAAATAAAAAGAAAACTACAATAGGAAAATCAATCTGACCTTTAATTTGATAAGAATTTGAATGAAACATTTTTGTTATCATCGTTAATTGGTTACCAAAATACAGTGTATGAGTCTAAGCAATGTATCTGTTGTTTTTAATAATCCCTGGTCTTACTTCTGTTTTTAGACTTTTCTTTGATGTTTTGCCTCTTGTATTTGAATGTACGTATATGTGTGTAGGGATGGTGTGTCGGTATATAAGTAATTAACAAGTCATTGCTCCACTGAGGGAAGTGGGAAAGTTACTCATGCGATGCAGCCTGACAAGGTCAGTGGCTGATAGATGAGCCTGAGCAAGGGGATTTTTCGGAGATTATGAAAGCAGGCAGAACTGTGGGAACCTGACAATTAGTGGGTGGAAGGTAGGCAGCCATTTTGGATGACGACCATGAGACTGGTTTACATGGATACTCACCACTTGGCTGACTGACAGGGAAAAAGCAGACACCTGGGCTCAACCTATTTTAACACACAGTCATTTATCTTTGAGGGGGCTGAGTAGGCGATTTGCCAGCAGTTCAGGGAAAACGTGGGCTATGTCCAATCAAACATACACAGAGAAGAATTTGACAATATGACAGACACTGAATTCCTGAACGCTTACTCCGACCTGAACTATCGTTATTACTTCCCAAACTCAAACGTAACCTTAACCTGATCTAAAGTCTAAACTGGTTTCGGTCAACGTGAAATATACCTGGACCAAATGCACACACATGCACACACACACACACACACACACTTTCAATAAATATTCTGCTGCCTTTTTATTAGGTATACCTAGCTAAAACAGATGCTGTCTAATACAACAGTGGTGCAATAAATCCTACCTTTAGATTATATCACTTATGGGGCACTCCATGTAAAATCTGCAGGTCTTGACTCTGAGAACCCTGGAATAAAAAAAAACAAAACTGAGACTTCTAGACTGCATATAACAAGTAATAATAATAATCAATTAATATAGAGAAATAATTCATTTTCTTTTTCACTGAATTAAATTTTAATTTGAACTGTATTCCTGAGACTATATCTTGAATTAATTTGACTGATTTAAATAAAATAATAATGATAACGCTATACAAAAGCTAAAAGTATTAACACATAATACAAATGGTTAAGACGCTGTAGACCCAAATGCAAAGCCCCTGGAAACAAGTCAAATAAAAAAGAGAAGTGTATAGAATTAGTATTCAGCATTAGACATGACACTTTCTTGCAAAAGTAAGATGATTGGAATCCTCCTTGGCAACAAATGTAATGATTTCACAACCAAGATACATTGAGTGAGCAATCCTCTTCCACTGAATTCTCCACCCATCAGAGATCAGAGCAAGTAACATGGACAATGTCTGGTTAGATTATGTATTTATCTTATAAAGACGATGGTGCCAAGTTAGATTTAGGATGATATAAGACAGACTAAATTCAATGCATGTACCAGGTACAGTCTCTGAGGCGATAAAAGGTTTCTCTGTAACATCCATGCTACTTTTCAGGACATTCTGCCATGAATTTTATAAATGCCATTGAGCATCCCAACACTCTGAGGCATTTTACAGAGCTTTTAAAGAAGATGAAAACAAATTCTCTCTGATGCACCTGGAGCTTCAAAGCCCCCCCCCAGTCCTCTTCTTCTGGACTTGAAATAGACCAGGCACTTGACAACAGCTGTTAATCAGATAATGAAAGCCTCAGAGTTACACAAGCGCACTTGTGGAGAAGCAGCTATAAATTCTTTGCCGTGACAGCATACAAGGGTGGGATTCAGTACCAGGCACTTGCCTTCCTAAAGTAATGACGCATCACACTACCGCCATGGTGAAAGACTGCACCAGTCAGTTCCCCTCTCTATGCACTATTTTTAAGGCATTTGTTTGAGTGAGCTGGCAGAGATCAGTTCCCTAACTGTAACTGAAAAAAAAATGACACGACAAGGACGATTTCCGAGAAATTATGACATAGCATGATGCGTCTCCTCTGTTCAGGAATAACACATAGTTTAGTGACAGGTGAACTCTGAGTTGCAGCGCAGCTTAGAAATGAAAAACACTCCACAGTATCAAGACCTCTAAAGTTAAGTAACCCGACTCCAGAGTTTTGGAGTGAACTCCTGCACCACTTAGCCTCTTCACCTCACCCACCTCAATCAAATCACATGACCTGCCATGGACACAATGGACAGGATCACACTTGGCTCAGAGGGAGGCGCAGCGTGTGTATCCCTGGGTCATCGGTTGTCTGGTGCTGCCATATGACATCAACTGTGTTTCCGAGTTGGAGATCTCTGGGCCAGGTCTGTGATGGTGGTCCTCACAGCTTCATCAGATAACCTCTTCCAAGGATCAGGTTCACCTGTTGGCCTTAACTCTTGTCTGAGGCCTCCAGGGTTAAACTGCCAGGGAGGAGATTGATGTGTGGATGAGACGGGCTGACATTTCAGGATGTGTTGCTGGACGTTAGGTGGTTAAAATGTATTTATGAGGTTGTCTGACTTCTTAAGGATGGGGAAGCACAAGTTGAAGATGTGAAGCAAATACAGGATCAGAATAATGAATAAAAGACAAGTTCATTAGAAATTCTAATACTAATCACTGTATTTACAGCACTTATTTAAACCAAGTTACAACGTGCTTATAAGGATGGATGATATTTAAATAAAAAAAAAAGATATTTCAGATCATTACAGAAAGGATTTAAATACTGTCGGTCATTTCCAGATGTTGTTACTGTCGCTTTAAGAATTTGACCCGGAAGAGGAAGAGTCTCACCGGCATTTATCCCTTTCCTTTTCCGCTCAGGTCTCGGCCGTGGTGGGAGCGTGGATTTCATCTTTTGGGCTCAAACAAAATCACCAAACATGAGCGTCCCAGCGTTTATCGACATCACGGAAGAAGACCAGGTGTGATGTGCTTCTTTTAAAACACCCTCTGCTTCGTTGTTTCATCTGCGAATGAGTCGAGAAACGGAAACTCTCCAAGCAGATAGCTTAGCATGCTAGCGAGCCAAAACGCCAGCCAGGAGCTAGCTAGCTAAACTGCTGGCAGTTCGATGTTGATTGTTAGCTACACGCTGCTAATGTGACAGTTGCGGAATCTCAGTGTTTTATTGTATGATTAATGAGTGGGTGGACAGAGGAGGTGACAGCGTCATTTATTAACTGTATCTTCCAAGAACGTTGTCACCACTCTCTTCTCTGTTCAAATGTTAGTTAGCTATATATGCAACTACTTCACGTCATGATAAACAAAGCATGGAGCGTTGCATAACAAACCAAGCTTTGTCTGATCTAAATGTTACAAATTGGTGCTTTGTTTATTATAGAATGGGCCCTTCACATTTTAAAACTTAATATTTACTTCAGGAGGGAATCCTCTCCACGGAGTGTTTATTAAAGTAGCCCAAACTAGCCAAACTAAATATCTTTTGAGTTTTATTGACAATTTAAGTTTAGGGGTTCTCTTTCATGTTGTCATTTTAATTTGAATTTTACACAATGAACCTTTAAAATGTAAGTACCTCACATTAAAGGCGTAATTAACAACATGTTGCTATTGTTACACACCTTCATTACTTAACATTGATAGTGTTTTGATTTCTTTGTGTTATGAGGTGTTATTTACCTGCCAATGCTCAATTATACTGAATCTGTTGTCTACAGGCCTCAGAGTTGAGAGCCTACATCAAGGCCAAAGGAGCTGATATCTCTGAGGAGAATGCTGAAGGTGGACTCCACGTAGATCTGGCTCAGATTATCGAGGCTTGCGACATCTGTCTGAAGGATGATGATAAAGGTAGGTGATTATGACCTCCCCTGTGTCCAACCTACAAGCACTCATGTACACATTGGATGAAAACAGATGTTCTAATTTTTGTTACCAGGACAGAGAGAGTTACCAGTGCATCGATAAGTTAAATGTGACACTAATAAGATTACATATTGAAGTCTCTGAAGACTCTGAAGCTACATCTGGATAGATAATGTTTTTTTACTTGTAGTCTAATCCCTGCATCTCTCTCTGCAGATGTAGAGAGTGTGATGAACAGCATCGTGTCTCTGCTGCTGATCCTGGAGACAGAGAAGCAGGAGGCTCTCATTGAAAGTCTTTGTGAGAAACTGGTGAAGTTCCGTGAAGGAGAGAGACCCTCCCTCCGGATGCAGTTGTGAGTCCTGCCACCCCTCCCAACCTTCAGCATCACTGCTTTGGTCAAAAGATTATATATTTAAGGAAATCAGGTCACTCTTTTGGTGTTAAGCAAAAAATGATTTTGTAATATAGTGGCTCATTTTTTTGTATGCAAATATGAATGTATTTCTGTGCACAGGTATCAGTATTTCTTCTAATTGTTTTGTTTCAGGCTGAGCAACCTGTTCCATGGCATGGATGAGAACACTGTAGTGAGATATACCGTCTTCTGTAGTCTCATCAAGGTGGCGACAACATGCAATGCCATTCACCTGATCCCCACCGACCTTGATCAGGTATAACCACTCATCATGATCACCTGCAAAAAGTGACCATGACACTGTAGTTTTTTTTGTTAAAGTTAAATGAGGAATGATTTCTTTTAAACTGTACACAAGTTCATAGGCTTTGTTTTTTTTCCTTGGTGGCTGATTTTCGATCATTGTTGTGCCCCTGATCAGGTGCGCAAGTGGATCATTGACTGGAACCTGAACACAGAGAAGAAACACACGCTATTGAGGCTGGTCTATGAAGCTCTCGTTGATGGCAAAAAAAGGTACCTACTGACAGTATTGACCCCAAAGTAAGGTGTCTGGGGAAATGCACTTTTTGATATTTACAGAAGAAAATCATTAGAATTGAAACGTCATTTTCTTGATTTCTAGTGAGGCAGCAGCAAAAGTGATGGTTGAACTGCTGGGAAGTTACACGGAAGACAATGCTTCACAAGCGCGGGTTGATGCCCACAGGTAAATCCGTAGAAATTGTTTTTAACAATTTTCTTAATGCTTAAATGAATTGAACATTCATCATTCTCCTACTGGATCATTTGTATGTAGGTGTATCGTCCGTGCTCTGAAAGACCCCAACACCTTCCTGTTTGATCACCTGCTCACCCTGAAACCTGTTCGCTTCCTGGAGGGGGAACTGATCCATGATGTGAGTACTGAGGGATATGTTATTCTCAGGTTTTTGCCAGAAACTATTGTCCTGTCAGTTTTGTTCTAGAAATATTTCACTGTAACAAGCCAGTTAATCTGGCTTCTGTAGAATACCAGTTTCTTTCCTTTGTTTAGAGTGATCACACAAAGACTCCTAACTGAGCCCAATGTCTCCTACTAAGTTTGAATGTGGAGTAGCATGTTTTTACATTATCAGCTGGACAGGTCACCAACTGAAGGGTTGATAAAACAATTTCAAAGACATATATAGTTTTGTACATTATACATCAAGCACCAATTTTCCAAAAGCCATTGAGATTTTATTCACATTGTCAATATTATATTGTATATGTTTATCATGTATTTAAAACAAAGGTGATCTAATTGTGATCTAATCTTGTAATTGCTTTTCCTGCCTTACTTTGTCTTTTCAGCTATTAACCATCTTTGTGAGTGCAAAACTAGTATCATACGTAAAATTTTACCAGAATAACAAAGACTTCATCGACTCTCTTGGTAAGTAGCCATAACTTGATCGATTCTATATGTATACGCAGCCTGTTATACAGTTAAAAGTGCAACAAAAGATGAAATGTTTTCCACTTGTCAAATTAAGTAGCCTAAGTTATAATTCATACAGCTTCAATTGTGGAAATGTTTATTTTGTCATATTGATGTTTACTTTGGCAAATGTTGAGCTCTACCTCTTCTGAAGTAAAAAAAAAAAAAAAAAAACTTTGCAGCTCCAGTGTTGCATGGTGCCTTCTTTGTTTGGAAACAGATTTCATTGTTGAGCCAACGTGCAGTGCTATGTTTACACCCTGCAGGAATGTGTGTGTCAGCATCGTATCTCTTTACTTATCTCATTACTAGAGACTTAAGTGTAATTAAAAGCATGTGGAGGATGGATTCTCAAAACAGACAGTGTGGAGTGATGTTTGTGTTAATGAGTAGATTCCCTGACTGCTTGCTCCTAAATGTAGAAACAATTATCGCTGGGAAACTCCCAGAGTGGAGAGTAATCGTCTGTGACTGTTTGGTGCCTAATGATCCCTGTGTGTTGCTCTGCAGGTCTGTCTCACGAGCAAAACATGGCCAAGATGCGTCTGCTGACATTCATGGGCATGGCAGTGGAATTCAAGGAAATCTCCTTTGACACCATGCAGCAGGAGTTGCAGATCGGAGCGGATGACGTTGAGGCTTTTGTCATTGATGGTACACCTCAAATACATCTTTGCTGTCCTCCCTTTATTAAGCGCACTGATAGTTTCTCACGGCAGGAAGAGAGAGGAGAGCCATCAAACAGTTGCCTTTGTCATTCATTTACTGCCACCTACCACTCAAGAATGCAGTGGAGATGAAGAGAGTGACTCTACAAACTTGAGTGGAAAAAGTGGTGTACAGGCAAAAATAGCACATCTTAGTGTTTTGCGATGGGGATTAAGTTCCTCTCCCGTTTCATTTTCCAAGTGCAGTCTCTCCTAAAGCACTCATGTGTCGTGGGACTTTTTTAGTGCTTTCTGTCAGAGCCTTTGCCATCTCGTAATTCTTCTCCTGTCCACCTTTTCTTTTTAGCTGTTCGGACCAAGATGGTGTACTGCAAAATCGACCAGACACAGCGGAAAGTCGTTGTGAGGTATGAAGCTCCATTAAACCATCACACATGGCTTAACTGTAATAAAGATCTATGTTACATGCGGTAACATCCGTAACTGGTACCAATCCAAAGGTATTTGAATTGTCAAATACTTTTTGACGATATATTGGTACTTGCAAATGTTTACTGATACTATAAATGTATTTTGAAAAGCTCTGTAGAAAGTAGTTGCTTCTGTATTAAAACAAGGAAAACTATTGTACAAGGGAACATTCTGCTGTTCATGTGATGTGACTCTGCCAAAAAATGGCTGTGATAGCATACAAAATATATTTATCATTTGTTTTTCCACAATTACATTTACCACTGCTGTTTTATTTCCCTGAGGCTGTGGGACATAACCTTGCATCCATTCAAACCTTATTCTTTCTCTGTCTCCACTCCCATTAGCCACAGCACACATCGCACCTTTGGCAAGCAGCAGTGGCAGCAGCTGTCCGACAGCCTCTCCGCCTGGAAGGCAAACCTAGCGGCCGTCAAGACCAGTCTGCAGGCCCTGTCACCCTCGGCTTAATTCCACCTTAACCCAGCTGTCCAGACTGCCTGACCCTCTTTCCTTTCCCACCTCCCAGATTTCCAGACTGAAATTATCAGTTTTTATATTGATTCAATAAAAGAACAGTGGAGATCACCTGTGATTGAGGTCTTTTTTTCCTCCCCATGTTAAATTAATATGGCCGACAGTGTTGAGTTTGATGAATAATTGCAAATTTTGAGAAGGCAAAGCCAAAAGATTTTCTGTCCCATGACTGGAAAATACAGATACTGGGTAATCAGTCTTTTCAGACAGCTATTTAACTTGTCATATTTCCACGATGCCACTGACTTTAATGGGAGCTTGTTTTCGAGCAGCTCTCCACATCTGCTTCCAGTTAAAGGACAACGTGCCGGTATTAGATGAGCTGTGAGAAATGGCCTGCAGCCGGAGGGTCACTTGTCTGGGAACACATGAGGAGTGACAATAGCAATGTGAACTTCTGCTCACCCTGTCTGCTTGAGGTCAGAGCTGTATTACTGTAGCATCAACACCAAGCTTGCGGTGTAGGCTGAGTCACTGCTGCTAGTTTCAAACTGTCCACAGTGTTATAGATGCCGCTCAGCTGTAGTGAGTGTGACTCACCCGCTCTCAACATGTCAGAAAAAGTGGAAAAACAGGGACTTTGTCTATTGATGTAAAGTGCCATTTATTCCTGCACTAATCTGCTCCCAGGCAGCGGTCCAGAACACGAGGATGTGAACTCTTGTGATATATGGCCCAGGCATTAGGTGTAAAAAGGGGTCTGTTGGAGTTCTCTCCCTCTGGGGGGCTGTGATGAAATCAGCACAAACTGACAAAGTGCAGACTACTGAGATTGAACTCTTTGAATCCCACCCCCCCAACCCCAAATCCACAGTGCGCCCACTTTTTGACACTAATGAAGCACCGGTCTAAATTGTTTTTTAAGTCTTATGCCACTCTGAGATATGCACCAGATCATTTCTTATTATTTTAACCCTGCTGTGAAATATCAGATTAAATCATCAGTGGAGGTGTACGTTTGTTTTCTTTCCTATCATACCGGAGGCCTGCTGAGGCTCACCACTCACTTCTGTCCAGTTGTCCGCAGGGAGCAACATCTCCAGCCCTTATCAGCGGGTGTAAATCACACAACACATTCTCTGGAGCGTAACCTCACCGCGGCACGGGTGGCCGGGTGACAAGGTGGAGTATGGAGCAGATAGAAAAATAATGTGGCCGAGGCTTAACGCGCTGTTTGTAAAGCTTTATATCTCCGTTTCCATCTCTCCGCACATGCTCCTTTTTCTTCCCCTTTCAGTTGCTGCACAGTGAGCACTCGCTCCTCTTGTCTCTAATTTGTTTCACTGGCTTTAAGTAACTGTTTTGTCGACGGTCCATCCACATGAGATGTGCCAGATGTTAATGCTGGAGGGTGGTGTATCTCACAAACACCATGACCCCTTCTTATCATAGTTAGAATTTTTCTGCATTGTTTAGTCATGAAAAACAAATGAGGTGAAGTTCCAGTTGGAAAGCGATATTATTGATGTAACCAGTGGCAACTAAACAAAAGCTTTAACTAATAGTAGAATAAATGCCACACTCACACATATTTAGCCAGGTTTATTGTCATTTTATCTCCACAGTTATCACCATTTACATTTTCATTTGCATAGTTCTACAATTTAAGGACCTTTAACCATTTGTTTTCTAGTTGTGCAGCACTTTGCACTGCGTAGAAACTCTACACTGTGTGTAGAAACTTTGTGTTACTCCATGAATAAAAGTATTGTTATCATTATTAATAACAGTGTGGACAGGAGGAAAACCAGTAGTAACTAAAAACCGTGTCAATGCTCATACCTGACTGTTGTTTTAAGATGGACTTATGAACTGTAAGTAAAGAATCTGAATACTCCCCTGCTACTGGTCACATTCGCCGTGTCTGAGCACAAACCTCTGTGCGTTAACTTCTGTGAATTCTCCTGCAGTGAATTCATATTAATCATCTGCTCTCGAATGCTGCACTATATTGTATCATCTCACATCACATATAGGTAAAGTCTGGAAGTTCTCATTTGCTTTCTTCATATCAACATTCCTGTGGGTAAATCCGAGAGCATGACAGTATCCAGAGACGTAGCCAAGTACAAGAGAGGGGCTCTCACTGCCCTTCAATTAGCACCATCCAGAAGTCAGTGAGATAATGTTCAATTGCATCCTATCTCTGCTTTACATAAACACTGACCAAGAGGCCCAGAGGCTCAGAGACAGATATGACTATTTACACAGAGCGTGGAACATAAACACTGCTGTGGACGATGGTTCGCTGAGCAGAATGGGGAACCTTATCTTCAACTTGTGTAACTGCATGTTTTGCCGTTTTTGTCATGTCTGTGAAATCGCTGTAGTCACTGTTCTCTGCAGGGGTGAAAACACAGATCTTCTCGTCACACATTTCAAGTTTCCCAAACGCGGTGGTGTAGTCATCAGCTCCCGGGCTATGGAAAGAAGTCAAGATTGACTGCTTTTAAAAAGTAGAGTTGTTGAAGTAGAAATCAAACTCATGGAGGCTTCAGAGGAGGCTACAAAGATCTGAGTTAGTCTGCAAGGCAATAAAACAATGACAGAGAAAATATGTTGTCTTTGAACATTTAATCAGGCTAGCACCTATTAAATGTATAACATAGTAGCCTTTTAAAATGTATTGTTTATTAGATATATATTAGCAAATGAGTGTGTCTTGGACACTTCCTGGTGGCCGATAGTTGAGCTCTCACATGGACCACATGGCTTTTTGTTGAGTCTGGACTGCCTCATTTGTTTTTGTTTTTTTTAACTGGGATTTGATTTGACCTTTTGAAGGAAATTATTTTCCCTGTTTAACCATAGATCTTATTCCCATGTATGAATAGAGGCTATAAATATTGAGCCACATCTTTTTTTTTTCATTTTGGTGCACATCTAAATGCATACATCTGTGTGTATTTGCTTCATTATCAATTTAGCTTCATAATGAATGTCAAAGTGGGCAAAATGAACCAATGGGAATTGGTATTTGTGGCAGCCTCAAGTTTTGAGTTTCCATGACAACTTTCCATTATTACCCTTGATGTAATTACAAATGATTTAAAGGGAAAGGGTAAAGACAACTCTAATTCAGACTTCAACAACTCTGTCCTCCTCATCCAACACATCAGTACCCATTCAACTCGTATAACTACACATTGCTGTGGTCCTACAGTGACCTATGCTCCAGCAGATGGTGTGGTGTTTGGGTGGAGTGCTTTCTGAGTCACAGGTCAGCTGATGCATGTCCAATTCCACTTGGACGCTCCTGCGCCCTCGTGCGCCTCCCTTTCCTGGGTCCAGCCGCCACCTAGCGTCCACTAGCATCGGCGCAGCCGTTCTCACGTCATCCAGGTAAACGCGCTCGATTGGTCGAGTCTGCGCAGGTGGTGTCGGAAGTGCGGTGCAGAGGCCACATCTGTTGGGAGTCAACAACACAAATTAAAAGAAGACCTTCCTCCTGCTCCTCTTCCTCTCTAACACACCGGAGCCGGGTTGTGGCGAGACGAGGACCCCCCCCCTCCATCCATCCAACCGCCTCCATCTGTACCGCTGGGGACAACTTTTCCCACCGAGGCTTCTTCGTGGATCTCGCTGAACGTTTCCCCGAGGCGTCCGATCGAGGCCGTGGCGCGCATGCACGCACCTGCCGCCTGCCGCCCCTTCTCACGCCGCTTTCGCGTTTCCCTCCGTGATGTGCCTCCCATGGCTCCTGTAGAAGAGTCCCGCAGCCGTGTGGTCAAAGGCTGAGGTACACGTCCATACAGGAGGACGCCGTCGGTGAATGCAGCACCGCGTGCCCGCGCACAGGTGCACGCGCCAGCATGTTGCTTCACGCGCTCGTGCTCCTCCAGCTGCTGTCATTCGGGGATCTGGCCTGCACGAGGAGGCTGCTCTCCACTCACGACGTGGACCAAGACGGTGAGCATGATGTTTGTATCTGAATACCATTCAGAATCAATACTCTGATCATCCCCCCCCCCCCTGATCCCCCCCCCCCCCCCATTTAATCCAGCCTGAAACTGCCCTGGTCTGTGAGGACCGTGTCCTCACAGACCCACTCAGTGGTGCCGCAGTGTTCCACATGAATACTGATCTTGTATTCCCGCAGAGATGAGAATTCTAATAACCATTTCATTTAATCATTATTCTGAGGTGTTCTGTTAATGACACGGTGAAGTGTTTGTCATCTGGAGTTGGTCAGAAAATGAGTGTCCACTCGGGATAAATTAAGACGACTTATCTTATTAAATCTTATCATTCGCAATGTCTGTCCCAGTATTTGTAGACGAGGGGGACGCACACGCGTTCCTGGGTCGCCAGCTGCTGTTCAACCGGTTCGACTTCGAGATCTTCGTCCCCGGAAACCTGGAGAGAGAGTGTTTTGAAGAAGTGTGCAACTACGAGGAGGCGAGGGAGGTGTTTGAAAACGTCCCGGCTACAGTTAAGTGATGGACACACTGAGGACAATGAATGAGCTCAAAGAGCAGAGGTGTCCGTACTGATGCTAATGCTGGTGTCTGTTTTGCAGGACCAATTTTGGAAGAAATACACATCAGGTAGGAAACGAATACACGAGTACTTCTTGTATTCACCAGCATGACCAAACATCATGAGGGGGAGTAGTGGATGCTTGCTAACGAAACATTTGTGTCCTGTTTTTGCAAGTACAACTTTGGTGCTTCCCCCAAACCTGTTTCACCACTTTTTCAGCAGTGCATCGTAGCTTTGGAGACACAAATGCTTGGTCTGCTCCACAAGCACCGTGTCTTGTTGTTTTGAAGCCTGAAACAGTGCAAGGCTATCGCTGTAAATAATTAAACTTGAGGAACATTGCTCAGATGGGTATTTTTATTACGTGTAGTATAAAGCACTGACGTTATTGGACATATCTGAGACACTGTCCTGGTCTGCTCTGCGGTTTGTGATGTGCCACAGATAAGGACAAGCGGGCCACGCGGGTGGATGTCACCTCTCTCCTGGTGGGACTGATCGTTGCTGGAGTGGCCATTGTCATCATTGGCCTCCTGCTTTGGTATTACTGTCAGGGCAAATGTAAAGATAATTTCAGCCATTCAAGGTGAGTGGGTGGGGATCTTTCATGGTAAGTCTGTAGATAGGAGAGCAACTCTATTGTATCTAAAACCCCAGCTTTTACATCAACTTCCACCCTAAGCATATCTGTATTATGCACTGTTTATTAAAATCACATCATTCAAGAGGATATTTTTCTATTATCCCTCTGTAGATTAAATGTTTTAGCTGCGCTCCTGTTAAAAGCATGTTCCTGGTTCCTCGTTGTCTCAATACAATCTCACTACATTTAGAAAGGTCACAGGTGAACGGCCTGATGTTTATGTCCATGCTTCTCCCACAGTTCCATACGAGTGCGCCCGAGGAGGAGTAACGCTTCTCTAATAATGCGGCGACTAGAGGAGGTGTCTTTAAACCCTGTGCAGCCACCTGTGCCCCCACCATCTATGGAGGAAATTGACCCCCCTGGGCTGCCGTCCTATGAGCAGGCAATTGCAAAAAGTGGACAGCACGACGCCCCGCCTCCTCCCTACCCTGGGTACTTGCATACGCTTTTGTGTTTACATTTTGCACACATGCCCAAAATACGGGACAGGAGCTACAGATGTCCTTACACCCACTGGAGCTCCCAGGTGGCACAGACCCCTGAAGAAAAGATTTATATTGAAGCCTACTCAAGTTTAAAGAGCTTTAAAACTGCTGAGCAAAACAGTGTTAACACTTCCAGTGAGTTTATTAGCTCGCATTTCAAGTTCCTCCACAGTTCTTCCACACACACATGCGCAATTGCGCAAACATACACAATCCACACTGCAGTTAATGAATGTGATTATACTTTGCATATATTTCTTATAACATCCTCCTTTGTTTCTGGTTTTAGGTCACAGTCTGGAAGCATTCAGCGGTAATGCCTTCAGGAATGAGAAGCAATACAATGCAGCTGTCATTCACAAAGTGCTCCGCCTGTAATTACGTACATTTTTGAATCATCACAAGATTTTAATGGTGCCTTATACCCTTTGTTTATTGCCCTGATTAACCTGCGTTTTTTCTACTCACACATCAATCCACCCTCTCCGCTTGGTTCATGCAGCTTTTCCCTGCCAGTGTAATGTTCTCTATATTTAAAATACTTGTAGTTTTGTGATGGCCTCTACTATTTCCTCAGCTGTGCATTCAGTCACATAACCTCTACCAGAGTGAGCTTTACAATACATTTTACTCAATTTGCTGCACCTTTTAAACTTTTTTTTTTTTTTTTTATCAAAATGAAGAATCAGTTCAGTGTTGGACATGAGTGCATTAAATTAAGGGAATACTTTTTTCTCTTAACGGTTGTTTTTACTATAAGTTGCTGAGTGAAAGACGAGGGCTATGCTTCATAAGTATTAGTGGTAATCACTCTTGCCGAAGGAAAATTAAAACATGGCATGATGGTTCATTTTGCCATAAATGAAAAATAACAAGTATTTTTGATGGACTGGTCTAACAGATTGCTTTTGTTGTTAAAGATTCACTTTGAAATTTAAGCTGTGAATCAACATCCTTTACTTTTAAATTTAAATTGTGTGTCAAATTAATATAATTATGAGAATGCTCTACTAATATGTGATGTTTTTAATTACATGGTTTGTGTTTTGGCTGGTTTTATTAAATGTATTATGAACTCTATGAAGATGGTTTTCCATAACATTACATTTACTCAGGATCATTTTACAGCTAGATCATGATGCTGTGAGGACTATGAATGTAATACTTCACTCAGTTCAACGTATCACACAGCCGCTCATTTAGCTCTAGTTTGAACAAGTCTCATTTTCATGACGTTGTGCATAAATACAAAGCTGTTTCTCTGTAAATCAGGCTTAACTTCACCCAAGTCTGATTATCAAATGACGATTTACTGAGGCTTCTGTGGTTCACACTGATCAAAACCACAACTACTGGAAATGAAAAGTGTTTTACAGATGTTTCTTTGTTTTAACTGCTCACTGTGCGATTATCAATGTCTGTGTAAACTCTGCTGTTCATGTGGCTCTTCACTCATTTTGACATTTTGAGGATTTTCTCATCCACATCAGATAAAACATGGTTTATATTTCAAATGTAAAAGATGCCAACTGTTGACACTATCCTGAGTTTACACCAAAGCAACTTTGTCACTATTCCTCTGATTTGAACACATCTTTAAAGTGCTGTAGGTTGTTAAAAAGAGCTTCACTTGAAATGGGTTGAAGTAAAAAATCATAGGTAATATTAATAAATGTTATTTTTACAGTCAAAATGTATGTGAAGAATTGCCTGACAAGGACAGAACCAGTGTGGTGTTCAGATGAAACAACATTTTTTGGCATCTTCTTTAATGAAATAAACACGTCAAAGGCTCCAGGCTGGTCATAGTATGATTTTAACACCATAATTAGATATTGGATACTGTTTGAATGGTTACTTATCAATAGTTTGCAATATGTTTATTATTTTATAATTTCAATTCATCATGGTTACTGTTGTACTAAATTACAATATGCACAGGACTAAATGGCCTTTATTAATGCACAAATGGGAAATTCCTGTATTAAAACATCGACATCTCACAGTTTACAATGTTGACAGCCAGTGTTGATGTCCACTGACTCCTCGGGAGTTGTGCTGTCTCTCGGGAACGTGTCAGGAAAGACGTTAGCAACATGTGAGGAGCACGCAGGTGGGAGTCGCACCAACTTCGAGGTGGCAGAGAAAGTAGAAAACTTGCAGCCAAGTGTGCGGTGCATCCTGGGAAACCTACTGACATGGGTGCGTGAAGCCATGCAGGGCTTCCACGGCTCCACGGGACGGGAGGCGAACTCGAACTAACGAGCTCGGCGGAGGAAAGGGGCTTTATTCAAGTCGAACGCAGCGCAGCCCTCACGGAGGCTCCGGCCGGACTGCTGTGACCGGTCGCTCGGCGGTGTCGGACGCGGGCTGCCGCCGCCACCGCTACGATGCGTGTTCGCTGCTCCACGAAGCTCCGTCGGGGAAGTGACTCCTTCGCCGGATGATGGACAGGAACTACCCGACCTCCAGCTTCGCGGACGCGCTGGCTCCACCAGCACAGACCGTAGCTTCTTGGGCCTATGACCGCAGCGCGGCTAACATCAAGCCGAGGTACGGGGAGGTGAAGCGGGAGGGAGGTGGGCATCTCCCCCAAGGAAAGCTCGGGGATGAGGGGGCCTAGGAAGAAAAAAGTGCGGGGCTCCGTGTTGTCGTCGGCGGACAAATGTTAGGGAATTCGAGTGGAGTTGCGGAGCCGCTGAGTTGTCAGTGTTTTCGTAGCCGCCGTGTCTGTCGCCCACCTTGCTAGTTTTTTGTTAGCACACCGCCTCCCCAGCATAGCCCCCGGGCAGAGTTGGTAAAACTACTGGCCGGTGTTGTTATTTCTGGAACAAGTATGTGACACATGGAGCTCGAGCTGGCATCGTATCGGCCCGCTTTCTGCGCCCACAGGTGCCCGCTAAAGCCCAAACAAGAGAGGTAACTAGCCCCCAGTGCTAATCATGTCAGTCATGGCTCTTCACATTAGTGGTGCACAGCTACTGGTGTTGCTGAGGCGACGTGTCTCTGGGTGTCTGTGACACGGTTTGTTTAGAGTTACTTAACCACAGCTGCCCATTATTTCCAATATTTCATAAACACAGACGGAGTGGATTCAGCTGCTAAACCACAGCAGCAGACGTGAACTACAGCGAACACTGTCAATGGTCCTCCATATGTTACACGGTTACATGCCGAAGTTGAAGGAAAGAAGTAGTGTCCACTAGCAGTCAGCATGCAGCTCTATAATAGTACTGATACAACTCAGCTTAAGCTGCTTTGCTTTATTTACATTGTGTTGGTTTAACGTTAACTGAACCATGAACTGTCTCCTTGAGATTATTATTATTTTTATTATATTATTATTACTTATTTTCAATGGAGTCTGGCCCAGGACAAGCAACACAAACAAGGAACAAGTTAAACAGGTAAAATAACAAGAGCGTTGCACAATGAGACCAGAGTTAAAACAGTTAACATCAGTTTATATCAATGATACTGAGACACACACTAGGCCACAGATGCACAGTTCACTAGATTCTTTCTCCTCAATGTTTTATTGCAGGAAGTGTTTGAAATTCATCTGTCAGTGTTGTAGATGTGGATGGAAAATAAAGTGATATGACTCCCTTCAACCCCTTAAGGACCCTTGAGGGGGGTTTCCTAGACCCCACTTTGAGAACCCCTGCTTCACATAAAATTGAACAGCAGCTACATGTTGACACTTATTGAAGAGGTTAAACCCACAACAGTGAAAGTTGATCCAGCAGTGGAAGCAATATTACGATTATTATTCAGAAATGTATTCTGGTGAATCTATTAAAAACAAAGTCATAAAAACATGATTTAATCAAGCCTTTTAACAATGTTGAGCGAGGGCGTTTCTAACTGTGGTGGGATTTTGTTCCAGCTCGCATAATTACATGTTTTGAACTTTATGACCACTGGCCACTTTCCAACCTGCGCAGCACACCATCTTCTAAATTATTTATCCATTTAAAAAGAGCATGAAGGGGAAAGTCAGCAGAGGTCAAATAGTTAAGACTACAGAAACGATCTCTCAATGACTTGTGGCATGATGTAAAAACAAACTAAAAAAACAAAACTTTGATATCCCTATGAGCAGACTGTGATGATAATCAATCGAGTCATGCAATTTTACATTTGCTGATTACAGATCCAGATTACATTACTTGTTACGTTTTTATGGCCTAAATAAAACTTAATAGTCACTGATGCACTGACAGAAGTATTTGCTATAATTTTACATCTTAGTGAAACTTAAACGTCAATTGGTGTTTTCACATCTTAATAGAAGATAGTAGAGAAAAGTTTCTTTTAAAAAGATTATTTGAGTTGATGGTCCTGAAGCAGAGACCAATGAGTCCTCTTCAGCTCTGTGTTTTACCTTGCAGCTAGAACAGTTCAGATCAGCTTAATCTGATTACCAGTGATTTAAATCCTGTTGACCCATCAATTTTAAGATGTTCTCTGATAAAAGACGTAAAGTTGTTACTTGCTTTTCTTTTTTTCCCCCTTAATTGGCTCAGGCAAACACAATCGTATAATCTCAAACATTCATCACAGAGCTGTCGTTGTGTTTTCTGCAAATATCCCAGCTGTTACTCAGCAGCCAACTCTCCGCTGGACGAACAGACTGTGCTGCGTGCCATGAGACATGATTTCCTCATTCATATGTAACTGAGTGCTTTGTAATTGTGAATGCTCACAGGTATGTGTTTGTGTGTTCATGCAGTCCCAGTTATGGTGCGACACACCTTGATGCAGAGCTCCTCCAGCGGCAAAGCTACACTTCCACCCACCAGCTTCCCACCTACACTACGTCACAGCTTCCTGCTGCAGCAGGTGTGTTATGGATGCTCTAACAGGGTTTTTAAGGACGTTTGATTTCAAGGACAACTTCCTGAGAGTTTTGGTCTTGCAGATATTTTTGGTTTTGTATGTTGTGGCTGGTGCCACCACTCAGCGGGGTGGTTAATTCAAATGAACCGTAACATGTCTTTTATAGTCATATTAGTGGAGAACCGATCTTGGACTTCTTTTACCAATGTGATTCTTAAAATGTAATAAGTTATTATTTTAATGTCCTTATGTTAAAATCAGACAATAGACAAAATGTGTCATAACCTACATTTGTAAATGAACCATTGAGGATGAGGGATGTAACATGGGATCTATGTTTAGTCTCTCTCAGTGATCATTTCCGTCTTGGTTTTCAGGAACACTTGACTCGAACAGTAATAATCCTGAGACCTCAATCATGAGCTTCCTGTCAGCCATGGAGTCAAGAAGCCTTCAGGCTGGTCCTGTTAGTGCCTCATTGCTTACTCCTTTTAGACCCCCATCGTGGCCTGCAGGTGAGAGCATGTACACTCACTCACTCCTTTCAGTATATTTATGGAAAAGTAATTTAAATCAAATATAAGAACAATATTAAAACTGATGTTGATGTTTGTCTATAGACTTTTTTAATATGTCTACCCTTCCCTTTTGTCTTTTCTGTGCTATGCAGGTACAAACTCCTCCACCACAGAGCTGTACTTGACCGGTGCCCTGCCTTCCACTGCCACCTTCCCCTCTCCTGCTGCTCTGTCCTCCTATCAGCACACTAGTGCCTACCCTCCCAGGAGTTATGCTACCAACCCTTCCCTGGCACTCCAGGATTCAGCCTTCAGCACTTCAACCAATGGCCTGTTTTCTCACCCCGACCCCCTCCTTCATCTCAAATCAAGCCAGACTGTGCTCCCCACTGCCCTGGCTTTCAATCATCTCTCTGTCCCTTCCCTGGGCTCCACTTTGCCTGTCCAGTCTTCCACATACCGCTCAGCCCAGGAGTCAGCCCCCCACCTCCTGCAACCCCAGTTCAGTCTGCTCCCTTCTACTGTGCCTGCCCCACAGCCCTACGCAACCACTGTTTTTTCAGGCTCTATTGAAAGAGCACTTCAGCGTGAATGTAGTGTGATCAAACACCACCAGAGGCCTTCTATCAGCCATGCAGCCTCAGAACAGCTGCCCAATTCTGAGCACTCGTTATCGGGGTACTTTGTCTCTGGCAGTGATGCAGACGTGTCCTACCCGCAAGACCCGGCCCGTCAGACTCCAGTGTCATGCAGTCCTTCCACAGGAGGAGATTCATCTCAAGGGGTTAATGGCGCTCCGCAACCCAAGACAGACTTGGTGACTCAAACCTACTCGACTACGTCAGTGCCAAAGGTTAAAGACTGCTCTGCCAAACTAGCGCCACACTCAGCTGGGGGGGAAGACAGTCACAGTCACTCACAGAACTTGCAAGGTGGATCTCCAGACCGATATTCTTCCCCTGGGCAGAACCAGAATTCAGTGATTTCTAATCAGCAGTCTCTCCACCTACCGAGCCTAATATCCAACAGTTTGTCTCAAACCTACATCACCCCACACACACAGTCACAGACCCCCAGTTCTACTGCAGACAAATTGCCATCCCTTTACAAGACCCTGCCTTCTCTCTCTTGCCAATCTGGCAATGTAGCAACTGTCAGTCAGACACTTGTTTACTCCACCAGTCCTAGCCTAAGCCAGGAACAGGCAGTCCAGTATGGAGCCCAGGTCCAGGTTTTGTGTCAGGGGAGTCTCTCAGAGACCTACCCCACATCCCACTCTCAGGGTGCTCCTAATGTGACTTTTACATCTCAGTCACAGGGGCAGGCTTCAGTGACTTATTCTCAGAGCTTTGCCACGGGAGAATCCATTAACCAATCCCTTAACTCCTCCTACTCACCCACATGTGTACGGAGTCTTTCTGGATCCATTTCCACGCAGGACTACACTCTCATGCAAGCCTCTGTGGGAGGTAAAACGCACAACACACACTCCCAGCAGCAGACACAGCCCCATAAATATGCTCTATCTGCGCCACTGCCTACCTTCTCTTCATCAGCTCAAGCCTTACATAATGACGTCAGATCCTCTATACAGGATGTAAAGCCAACCTACGTCAAACAGAAACTTGAAGAGCTTCCCATGCAGGACCTTGAGGCTCTCCACCAGGCGACTATGGAGGCATCTGCAGCGGAAAACATGGCTGCCCACAATGTCATCTATGTTGTTTCAAAAATGGATGAACATCACAAAACGCAAAGTGTTATCCGAAGCAATTCCCGCTCTGACGACCAGCTCATGGGACTGGGTCACACACACACAGAACAGGTAAAGGATGAAAGAATGGGTTCCCTCAACCAACAGCACATTCATTTAATCAGCACAAATGGTCAGGACGCTGCAAACATCAAAACGGGCAACTCCAATATTGTATCTTCACATGTACCTCTCCAACTCAAATCTCCTGAGCCGCATCAACAAAATCACCAGAATCATAATCAGTCCCAGAGCCAGATCCCAACTGCTCATGCCCAATATATCACTGTCCCCAGCACCCAGGTTCTCCTTGAGCCCAGTCAGATGATTTTGCTGCAGCAGCCCATTGTCCACCAGGGTCAGAACCCTTCAAAGGTGGTATCAGTGCAAAGTATTCAACAGCCGCAAGGTTTGGGCCCAGTACAGGTCCAGTATCTACAGATGGACCGAGAACTGCTGGGTCCCGCTGGCACTGAACTCCACCCTCAGCAGCAGGGCACAGTAGTGTCTGAGCAGAGCTCAGGATGCCCTGATTCCTCGAAACACAACTACAGCCACTCGTCAAATCAGCAGTCAAACGATGCCAAGAACCACTTCGCTCTCAACTCCATTTGCTTTCCCGAGTCTATGCTCCTCGCAGATGAGAGAAACATTTTGTCGAATGTTGATGACATCCTGGCAGCCACAGTGGCGGCCTGCGGCGTCACGCCACAAGACTTTGTCAAAGCTGCATCCTCCACTGAGGCTGAAATGGCAGTGATGGCAAGCGTCGCTGATACTAAAGGGCACTTCCAGACCGTGGATATACGGAACATGTCACCAAGTTTCTCCTCAGCCCAACAGTCAATCCTCACCAACACTAACTCCCACACTTTGACCATGACACTAAACGGACCTCAGATGTCCACAGACACTCACGTCAGCGGTTCGGACATTAATTCCAACGGGGATGGAGGAAGCTCAGAGAATGATTATCACTTAGGTGGGCAGTTGTACGATCCCTCGGGTCTACAGAGCAGCGTCAAAGAGAGTAAGTGTATTAAAACAGAGGATGGTCTTATGGAGAGCCAAGGTGGAGAAGACTACCCCAAAAAGAAGGCTCGCTTCAAGGCCTTGACCAAACCAGGTGGTCACGAGGAGGACAGCGGACAGGTCAGACCAGCCAAGCGGACTGGGATGGTAAAGCGGCAAAACTCCAGGGGCAGTGACATCAGCTCGCCATCAACTTCACACAGTGTATTTGATGGTTGTCCGCAGCAAGAGAGAATGAGGCAGAAGATTCGTGAAGTGGAAGAGAAACAGCCAGAGGTCAAAACCGGTTTCATTGGCTCCTTCCTTGACTTCATCAAATCTGGCCCCAAGCAGCAATACTCTCCGAGTCCTATGCGAACGATAAGTCGACCTAGAAAACTGTCCACCTCGTCCAAACCACTGCCATGTGGTTTGCCCACCTTGCCTGCTTTGCCACCCAAACTGCAGACTCTGCCAGGGCCCATGGTTCCACAGGAGAGTCCGGCAGCAAGCTCTCAGCAGAAGCGTCTGGATGAGGATCTGCAAAAGAACTTGGAAACGCTGCCATCGTTCAGCTCAGACGAGGAGGAGAACACCGGGAAGAACCAGGCCCTGAGGAACAGCATAAGCTCGGCACTCTCAGCTCTGGATGAGTCTTCGGATCGGAAAATAAGGACAGGTAAAAACAGCAAAACACATTTAAGATTTTCAAGAACTGTCTGTATGTTACTAGAGCACCAACTTATTATTGTTTGACATAAATATTTCGTGCAGTATATAATGTATTTAATGTTTCCTGAAATGTATTAATTCTCTACGCCAGAGCATGTATTCATTTCACTTCGAAGAATGTTTTTCTTCAACCCATTCATATACTGCATCTACAACTCTTCTCCAGAAAACACAATCCCTGGCCCGATGATGAAACCAGATCAAGTTCCCATAATGCAGCACAGCATCAAAGAGACCTGTTTCCCACAGGCAGCCACTCCTGTGCAAGTAACAAATTCAGTGGCAGGAGCGGCCGAATTTTCTGCTAAAGACAACTCCAAAGAGACGGCAGCGGGACAGGTGGCCGTGCAGCTGAGGAGTGTGGCCATGGAAGGGCTGACTGACGAGGAGCTGTCAGACAGTGGAGGGGAGGGAATGTACCGGGAGAGGGACGAGTTTGTCGTCCGCAACGAGGATGTTGAAAACTTGAAGGTATGACTGGTCAGTTATTATGAATTGAGCATGAATTTTTATGTTAAGGTACGTATATTTGAAATCATTGTTCTTGTAATAACTGACTGTGACCTGTCGGAGCTATTGTAAACTACATTGCCCTCTGATGTCGTCGTCCTTGTTTAAATGAACATGTCTAAAACCGACCACATTCCATGTAACATAAGCTACTCAACCCCAAATTCTAAATGGATATTAATATTAGATCTGAACAATTTGAGCTGCTTATCTTGAACTGAACTAGGGCTGCATACTGAAACCTGCCCTATATTCTGTCATGTGTCCAGGTAACAATGAGAGCAGGGAGTGAGCCTCCGGCCATCTGGAAGGTCCAGAAGGCTCTGCTGCAGAAATTTGTGCCTGAACTCAGAGATGGAAAGAGAGTCTTCTCGGCTACAAACAGTGTAAGCAAGCAGTAATAGCATGTATATCCAAGAATGAGTATTTGATCACTCAAATTACTTTACTTCTTTGTGTGTAGTATCTTGGATACTTTGGTGATGCCAAGACCATGTACCAGAGGGTTTATGTGAAGTTCCTGGACACAGTGAATAAAAGGGAGTATGTACGAGTTTGTAGTCGGAAGCCACGTTGCAAGCCCATGAACTCACTAAGGTACGACAGGAGGACTGACGTGATGCAGGCTGCACTGTTTTGTCTTCTCGACATGTGTCCTCCGTTCTGTAACTGTCTTGATTCTGTCACACAGGGGTGTCCAAGTGAAAACTTTACTGGGCTTGACAGCAAATGCTTCTTCAGCCTCCCAGAGCCAAAAGCTCCGTCCCAAACACCCCAAGCCGCGGGCAGAACCTCCACCAAAGAAGAGGAGGAAATGGAAAGAGGAGTTTTCACCCACAGCCTCAGCGTCATCTACAGAGGAAGGTGGTGAAGATAATGGTACAGCAGCCCTCTGACATTTCTCATTAATATAGGGCCTTTATGAAATTGTTCTAAAATCATGAAGTAGAGATTTGTGTTTTAGCTTGGTACCACAGTTTTGATCCAGTGTGATATGATTTGGGTCTAACTGTCTTCTGGATGTTCTCACACTCTCAGAGTTAAACCCTCCTGTGCCGTTGGCTTCACGGTTCCTCAACACTCGAGCTATGAAGGATACATTCAAGAGTTTTGTGGAACTGCTCATCAGCGTTGCGTTAGACGAAGATGTAATGACAGCACTTGAGAGGGCAAAAGGTGAGTGGATTAACTTATTGGACATTTGCTGTTGTCCTTAGCAAAGGGGATTAGAGTCTAATCTTACTTGTTATGTTTCAGATGAGTTACTGCTGCCACATATGAAAAGGGTGGATGGGCTGATCACAGACAACAGGAAACGGCTGCTTCACAAACTGCCAATAGGACAAGTCCTAAAGGTGGGTGCCCTCAAAACTACACATTTATGTTTTGTGACGTCACTTTAATGAAAAAGAGAATCTCAGCAGAGCAAGTAGAAACTGACATTACTTTCTGAATCAGAAGAAAAGTATCCATCCAACACAAGGAGAATATTGAGCTTATGTCTTTTCCTCCTGGTCACACTAGAGAAATTTACCAAAGTTGATCTATTTTGTCAACAAAAAAGATAAGACATCACAGGTTCTTACTATGGTATATAAAGCTATGTTGCATGACTGGTCTGCGTCTACAGGCAGCTCTTGACAGCTTCCCAGAGATCTCAGTGGTCACTGAGCTGAAGAAGGATGGAGAGACTCCTGCCTTCAAGGTGCGCCTCAGTGGTCGGGCTTACAACAAAAAGACACTGAAGCCCTACAAGATGCCGAACAAAGTGCCACAAGTAAGACTAGACAACTAAGATGCATCTCACATGTTATCCAAAGTGTACAGCTCCATGTTCAATGTTAATATAACATTCAACTGGGTCAATATTTGGTAAAATTCAGTGTGCACTTAACTGTCCAGCAGAGGGCGCAGTGCCACTATTTGTCCATTTATGCTTCTCTAACTTCTCAGTGCTTTTGAACGTTCATGTCCTCCTTCCTGTTATGCACTCACTTAATGGACTTATTTAAAACACTTTTTAAGACTTTTCCTCTTTCCAGGAGTACACAGTGGACCAGCAGAAAACCCAGTGGTTCTCTCTCTATCACTCTCTACAGCATTACAAGTACCACACATACCTCATGTGTAAGGACGAGGTGAGACATCATCTTGCACGTGTAGTTCTGATGCTTATTATTCTGCTCTGCCTCTGTTGTATTGAAGCCAGTGAATGGAATTTTGATAAACTCTATTTTGTCTTCTTAGATTGCATCTCTGCAGGTGCAGACAGGAGTCCTCGGGCAGGAAGACACTGTGCAGAAGTGTCTGCAGAACGGAGCTTGGGTTGAGGGGCTATTTGATCGCTTTGGAGAGCTTATCAATCAAGTGCAGCAGGCCTGCAGATGATGCATCCCTGCCAGGGTGGATTTTTACATTAAAAAAAGACTTAAATACATTAAGTCTAATACATAAAAGAGAGGATGCCTCCAGCTCAGCGTGGCAGTGGAGAAAGATGGAATGAACCTCCCACTCCAGCCACGTGGAGATTTTAATCAGGGACCTGCCAGTGGACTCATCTGAAAGACATTCAGGGGTCTGTGGCATGAAAGTGGAACGAGGCGAACTGTGGGATGGCAGCAGAGCTTCTGGTCTGCATCTCTGCATCCTAGCAGGAAGCCATAACCTGATCAACAGAGGACTTGTCTGGGGACTGTTTTGAAAGATCTCAGCCTTTTTGCTTCTCCTAGCCTTTGTAGCTTTTGTAGTTTAAAGCCCACTTTTATTGGCCCCTTTTCATAGATTTCTAATTTTATAAATATATTTTTTAGTTGGATACCAGATTATAACCAGTGAGTATGCACTAGATAGACAGCAATTGGCAAAGGACATAGAGCACAGCAAATAAAAAGATGCAGAAACTGATCTCCTACAGTTATAACAAGCCTTCAGTCTTTTGATTACAAGGCTCGTATTCAGAGTTGATATATTGTGTAAAAAAAAATCCCTCTATATTATATATATAACCGTAGTTATATACTGTTTGTAAAACATCTGTTTTATAATGGAGTGCCAACGTATATATAATGTACATTTTGTATAAAAGAGCGGGGAGGTGGGAACTGCAGCAATTCTCTTTGGGAGAAATGTAGTAGCTATATACTGTATCTATATTGGTTTTAACACTTCACACAGCCCTTTGCTTATGAGATGTGAAAAGGAAGCGCTGCTTTTCAAAAAAAAAAGTGTTAATCAAATATTACCTTGATTTATCTGAGAGTAAATGGAAAAAAAAATAGTTGTCTTTATACTTCTTTACAGACTTAGCTCACATTTTTTGTCAAATAGATATATATTTTCACAGAAGTAAATATTTTCTCTTGTTTTTAAAGCCCCCCCCCCACCCACCACACGGTTACAAACAAATACTCTTTATAAAACAGTTTTATGCTATCAAAGTGATCTTGTTCTTTACAGATGCAGTTTGTAAATAAAGCGCCGCATGTATTAGATGATTGTTTTTGCTGCATTTTGCGTGAGGAGACCGGTTCTGGATTCAGAAAATGCTGCCGTAACACATGAGTAATGGCTTACAACACAAATCACTAAGCTAGGGGAATGCTTGATGTTTGTTTATTCCATGAAATGAAACTGTCTGAAATCATAAGAAGGTGTTAAAAGTGGCCTAATACACAATTAAGTTAGCTGTTTGAATGATTTTAAAATTTAGAGGTTCATACCTTTTATTTCTCACAGATCCCAAAGTATTCTTAGTTGATTTCATTAGTTCTTAGTTCCGAGTGTGGTTCATATGTCAGCCCAGTTTAGAGGACTGATGTTAATGAGTGGGTCGTTTTGGTGCACATCCAAATTAAAATCAGGGTTGCGAGAATTTAAATATGGTTTCACCTGCTGGGTACTGTTGGGCTATTGGGGGAGGAGTGCACTCTGCTCCTACAGCTGTAATCATGCCATGCTCTTCAGAAATATTTAACTTTGTTCCTGGAACAAGCCTATCTTATTACTAATCGTTCTCTTTATTGTAGAAATGGAATGTGCAGATTGTGGAGTGAAAACACTTCTCTCTTTCAACAAGGAACACTGTGAGCGGGATGGCAGAAGTTACCGATTATGATTGTGCATATGATTTGATCCATGACACTGGATTATTTGTATTTTTGCCTTGAGTGGCAACACTGGCAATGTGGATTGTGGAAAGAGGGAGTGGAAAAAGGTTCAGAACAGCAGCTGCAGGTGGAGTCAAGCCTCCATGTTCAACCAGATTTTATGGAAACCTTGGTTATTGACACATTAGGATGAAGAAGAGGGGCTGAGGCACCTTCTTCTTTAAGCAGATGTGTTGTCATGGGCACCATGTCTCCTCCATAGGCCTCACTGATGCATCCTGCTCAGACCTGTACCTTCCTGATTTGCCTCATATGCTTTTACTACAGATCAATAATGAGAGAGAGAGGCCTGTCAGTGTTGTCTTCACCTGCTTGTTGGGTCTGGGGTGTTTGCCTGTTGGAGTGTGCTGTTGATATTGGCCTGTGTCCTTCTGGGGGACGCGGCAGCAAGGCAAAGGGAAACTTGTCTTGAAGCTCGCCCACCATGTTCTCATGACCAAACTATTCACTGTAAATGGGTGGCAGACATTGTGTCATCTGAAAGGGTTTTGGGGCTGTTGAATAAAATATGATTGTCCAGCCACAATGCAAAATTACTGGCAAATACCCCCCCGTCAAAATCAAACTACAAAAGTGTCTCTGTGCTGCAGCGACACTTGTGTGAGGAAAGCCTCTGTCCTCTGTCCTTTGGACATGGGGGTGGTGGACGGACAGTGAGGCGAGTGATTGAGATTCCAGTACGGGCACGACTGTCGAGGACAGATACTGAACGTCTGCTCACCAGATGAAATGCATTATGAATTTTAATGCATGGCATTGTTGCATATGTGGGAGACGGGCCGAGAGCAGCCTGGAGGCAGCGTGAGGCTGTTAGCAGGGCACAGATACTGGGCGCCTGCTGCAAAACTCTGACAACTTATTGGTTTTGGGAATGCCCTCTACGGAAAACTGATGTGATGTGTGGTGATGGTGCGCTTTTAAAGCCGTTTGTAAGTCAGCTACACATTTACACAGAAGCAATCTGTGAGCGAGAGGACTCGTCCTCGGGCAAACCCCGCCCCAGTGATGACTCCACATCTGGGTCTCTGTGTTGATGGGAAGTAACCAAGCATTTCCTCCAGTACTATATATACAATTTCCTGGAACATTTGATGATCTCTGTTGGGGTGACTGTTGCTCAGGGGGTAGAGTGGGTTCAGTGAACACTGAACCCCCAAAATTTTCCAACGTGTGTAAACTTGTGAATGTAGTAACAAGCAGTGGTGGCTCTAGGATTTTTTTTTTATTAGGTCCTTAAAGGGGCCAGAATTTACAGAGGAGACAATTATATGTCCAAAAAAACATGTTTTTACAATTTACTATTAAGCTGTATATCTTTATTACACATCATTGAATATAGGACTTGAATTGTTTCCTTTAATTGTTATTAAGTCTACCTATATGACAGGGGCACCTTCAGTCTGGGCCAGGGCCCCCTTGGATCTGCCCCTGGTACCATACTGGAATGTTTCTTGGGATTGCAGAGAAAAGTTACATACCTGCATAAGAATGTCTTTATTTGCTACTTCCTGGAGAAATGTCCTCAGGATATCATCATCATATTATTATCATAAGCGTCAACAAGCTAGTACGGGGGATAACGTTGAATGTCTGATTAGCACGAGAAGGAAATGAGGGGCTTTCCAGGCATATGTGGAGAAAGAAAAGAGAGTAAATATTGCCTTGACCTTGCAGGCGAGAATTTGTGATTGTACTGACTGGTGTTCTCTCTCTCTTTCTCTTTGTGCCACTGAAATGACACCCTCAGCTTCTTGGACCCGTTGACAAAATACCAGCTCATCTAATTTCCTTCCTTCAGCTAAACACTTGTAAAACCAGTTTAAACTTTGTCTCACTTAAACCCAAAGGCCCCAAGCTCAGAAGCGTGACCCGGCTTTGTTATATGTAGATATGATAACTGTTTAAATGTTAAAAACGTCACCTATTGAAACTGGAAAAAAAAAGTTTGTTCTCCTCAAACTTTCATTGCGCTCCGATGAAGTCATTGTTCTTAAGCAGTAAAGACTGAGGTCGCAATAATGTTTTACTGTGCTTCAGCATTTCATTGCTTTCTTATATCCTTTGTGGTGACTCTTACACGTTAAATAACTTCAATGAACTTTTCAGTTCTCTCTTAATATGTTATTTTTTTGGGGCTGGATCTTATGTCATGTAATTTATTACCATCATGACTGTGATGCAACAATGGACACTCCAGGTCACGATCAGTATCTTGACCATGTTCTCATGCCTGTTTTGTTGTCTTAAAGCAGAAGCTGAGCGTTCACCACTCTAAACTTGAACGCCTCTGCCAGGCCCCTGCAAATTTGTCGCATTCATTTGAATATAGCTTGAAAACATTTGAAGATACAAAACTGTTGATTCACTCTGAATTTAGATTCTCTCATTGACACATTGGGTGTGGTGGCTGGTTTCTATATTTCTCAGCCTACAGCGGCAAAAACTAAATCCTTCCTTTCTGTGAAACTGCATTTAAGTGTGTTAGTTCCAGGTTTTTATTTAAATAAGTTTAAAATCTTCCTCAGCCCGTGGCCCATTCATGGAAATCTGATCTGTGGTTTTTTTCCATAATCCTGCTGACAAAAAAAACAACAAAAAAAAAAAAAAAAAAAAAAGCACCGGGGGAAATACAACCCTCTGAGGAGGAGTAACAAAAAAAAAAAAAAAAAAAAAAAAGCACCGGGGGAAATACAACCCTCTGAGGAGGAGTAACAACATGTTGCAGTGTCCCATGTTGGGAATTGACCTGTGGGCTCATGATTACCAAAAGAGAGCTGAAGAGATGTTTTTATTTTCATGGCTTTATTTCTGAATTTCATTTGTAGCTTGTGACCCTCCCAGGTGATGGCAACCCCTGGTGAAAGCTGCCGCGCTCAAGCCCATGAGAGTACATTTCCTTTGTGACTACCTGCTTCTCTCTAGCTCTTGACTCTGCTCTCTCACCAGATGGGAAAGGACATTTCTCTAAAGACGAGGGGAAGAGGACTGCCATCAAACCGGTTTGTCCCAGTTACACGCCTCACTCGCTGCATGCTTGCGCCTCATGATCACAGGAGCTGTCTTCCGCTCCGTCTCCCTTTCAGCCAGTGATCAACTTCTGCTTCTTGGTGTCGACTTACTGCTTTTCCATTGTCGGATTACACCTCAAGAAAAACAGAAGGCACCAGGTGAGAGGCCGGGCTCAGGAGATCTGTCACCTTACACCACGGCTCACGTGAGGTTCCTGTTTGTTGTGACTAGCCGATGACTCCTGATGTGGCGGGTAAAGATCGGGGCTGCTGCTGACTCCTGGTTTATTTGTAAATACTGTGATTCAGCAGGACTGAACGCACACTGGGGAAGTTTGTATCGGGTTAGGTGGCCATGTGGCGGACGGGTAGGAGCTGAGGGTGTGGAGCTTGTTCGGATTGTGGAGGGACTGGAGACATGTTCTTCATTAGATCAATTGTACACATCTAAAATGCCATTGTTTTAAAATTACATTGTGTTTTAGGAATGATTTGTCATGGGTGACAATCATCTCTTCTATCCTCTCCTGTTCTGTCCTCAGCTCTTGTTTTCTCCCCTCTCTTGTCCTTTACTCACCTCCTCTTTCCTTGACGTTTTGTTTCATTTCCACACTTCTTCTCTCCTCTCCTCACCTCGTCTTTCCTCTCCTCCTCTCCTCACCTCTTCTTTCCTCACCTCGTCTTTCCTCTCCTCTAATCAGTAAAACATTCCTGGTCTTTATCAAAGCAGATTTACACTGTATGCTGTAGAATGTAGAACTGCAAGGTCATTCCCTGCATTTGAAGCATTTCATGTAACCTGACAAATTTAAAATACCTGTGTCAATAACTCTCACGGAGGAGTATTCCCTTGACAGATGTTTTGTTATGATAGAGGACAGTGATCGATGTTAGAAATGAAACCTCTCCTGGACTGTTCACTCTCTAAAGAGAGCTGCTGCTGAAGTTTCAGCTATAGAAACTGTCGGTGTTGGTGGTGAGCTACTGACCTGTGAGGAGAATCACTGACAGGCTCATTATCAGGCCGGAAGGGGCGGGGCGGTGATTGTCATGAATAATGTATCGCGGTGGGAGGGGCCGGTTTCGGGGGCCGACTCTAGCGCAGAGCTGCGTGCGTCACGTCGGGACTTGAAGAGCATGGAGGAGATCTGAGTGTGTGAGTGTGTGTGTGTGTGTGTGTGGAGAGAGGGAGACTGGAAGAAGTCAGAATGCACCGATCACCAGGTAAAACTAACTTATCCGTTAAATTTAGAACATTGGTTCTGATTTGGAGGTGTTGTTTTAATGCGCTGTGGAAATGGTTTGGATTTGGGGTAGAAACGTAAGGTGCCATTTGGAACTATTGGCGACAGGCAGCTGTTTGTTTTAGAAAGTCAAGTACACCAGTCATTAATCGATTTTATTTTAAATTTAATTCAAAAGTGAATTAACATCCACTTTTTGAATGTAATGGACGGAATGTTTCACTCACCTGTCTCTGGCCCTGTTGTCTAAGACCTGTTGCTGCTCTATGCTTGGAAGTGTGTGTTAATTCAATCAAGAATGCATACAACGGTGTTATGTGTCATTTCTGTGGACAGATCTATGAAGTAGAGAGAGGTTTGTGTTCTTTGACATTCAGAGTGCAGCCCGCAGCAGTGTTATGCGAAAACACAGGTAAAACAGGATGACCGTCATCATCGTGTGTGTGTGAGTGTGTGTGTGTGTGTGTGCCACCATCCACACTGAGCACTCGCTCAGGATGTGAGGGGTCAGATTCATACGGGCCAGTGAACCCCTCGACCCCAGCCCAGTGTGTTCCAGGGCTGAGGCTGGATCTGTTAATCTCTCCAGTCTGAGCGTGTTGAGAGGAATGAAGGGATCTGCCACGGGCTGTTATCAACAGCCTGCTGCTATTGGTCTGACGGGGCCTCAGTGCATTTTTTTTTTTTCGTCGTTTGAAATGATCAGACCTGTGCGTGCTGCAGGTTACACAGGGCTTCCATGCCAACGTGTGATCAGTTGCTGGAAAGTGGAAAATCTGAACTTTATGAACCCATTCACATATGAAAGTCTATTGTTCGGATAGTTGGATCTGGACTTTCTCCGGGTTTGCGTTTGTCATGTGATACATGCTGATGTGTTTTTTTTATACTATTATATTTGAATTGTGTTTTTAACGACTGTTCCACGTTCCACTGTTCCATTGTTATGACCATGCCTACTGACCATGACACTTTTTACTTTTCTCAGTGGACACATACCTTTACCAGGATATATGCATATAGGTTATGACTATGACTTTGATAAAGCAGCTATAGACTTAAATAATCTGCACAAACACAGCCTCCCTACGAAGAAGCTGAAAACCTGGGTGTGGGTGGGTGTGGGTGTGTGTGTGTCTGTGTTCCCTCTGCGATTATTTACTTGCTCTGATGTGTGCAAACACCCGCTGCACTGAAACACATGGCAGTCTCCTCATTGTCCCACTAGTCTGTGTCCCCGCTGCCTCTTTTATTTTCGCGCCAAAGTCCCAGTGAAGGGGATCGGCGTCAGCTATGCACACTGGCCTCAAATCTCAGGCCTGTGCACGCAACCAGAGGTGACAGAGCAGAGCTGGGTTCCCAGGATTGTTTTGACCCACACCTGACCTCCCGCTTCTTCTTTTTTCCTTTTTTTCTTTAAAGCTTTTGAACAAGCATTAATGGATATTGATCAGATCCGGATTTATTGTGTGACCGGTAATCCTGGAACCCTGGTGGGATTCCCCAGATGGTCCTGCCCTAACTCCTAAATCAAGGATTTTGTTCTGATAGTTGAATTTTTTTATTGCTAATTGGTCCAAAACTATTTGACTCCTGTGAGATTCTGCATTTAAGTAAGTTTAAAATGACAGAATTGACAGATTGGACATATTCGTGCATTTATTCTACATATGCTTTATTCAGATTTAAATTTCTGGAAGCATGGAAATAGATATTTCACTGAATCGTGTGAGCAGCAGCTCACATCCTAACCCTGTCTTTGCTGATTCGTATTATTGACGCAAACAGCTGATGTGTGTTTTTGCTCCAGCCTCTTGTTGTTCTTGCAAATTCCCAGTTCAGGGCCATTCTGTCCCCCAGAGGGACGCACAGTTTGACTTGGATGTATCTCATTAATCAGCAGATCACCCTCACACCTTCCTCTGGCCCCATAGTGAGCTGTTTGTATTTGCTTTAGAGACGAGTGGGTAAACATATGCTCGAAGCTGTAACGTCCCCGCGGGTGTTTTGTTGTCACAATTTACAGATGGGTCAGTAATTGTATTTGTCATGTTGTGTTTTCAGCCCGGCTGCTGCTGCTGCTGCTGCTGTCAGTGCCTGATTTATGGCCCCTGGCCTCGGTGAATCCCTCAGATCCTCTCAGTTGCATTTGCTCAACAGGCTTTAAAATGCCTCCTGTTGTGAGATGAAAAGCCACAGTATCATCTCGCTAAAGGACGGCTCTGCTCTGCTGTCACCGGTCCGGCTTGGCTTACTGTTAATGTCCCAAATCCTACACAGACCTTTATCAAACACTGACTGGCAGAACAAATATGCTGAGGAATTGTGCTTCATGGGTCTGCCCCTGAGCGCACGGCCATGTACTGCAGCCCGACAGTGGGAAATACAGCAGGAACACATGAGGATATCTGTGGTGAGAGGAGGCTCACAGTGTGATCATTGTCTCTGTTTCCTTGTGAGATTGAGTGGAGCAGGAAGCGTGGAGCGATTGCATAAGAAAATCAGGCACGTCTGATGCTTTTGTTTTCTTAAACCAACACAGAGTGACTCAACACTCTTCAATCAGTGTCTGGTGTTCTTCAACACGTCTCTGAACTCTATGTCACAACGAGATTTCAACTTGCAGGCCTGCTGCAAGGAGCATCTTTCTGGCCGAGCGAATTTGAACAGGGTGGAATCTTCGGCAGCACTGTCACGTAGCAAACTCGCAACAACCAGGGCCACACCCTTTCTCTGGTATTTCAGGACGACGACAATAGACAATATACTTTGCGAGAATCACACCGTTACATAACAATTACTCCCACTAAATACACAGACCACAGTATTTGCTTCTCAATCGTTCATCAAATGTAAAGTAAGCTCTGTGCACAGGCATGCCTCAGAAGAGGATCTGGGTCCGGCTGCTACCCTGCTATCCATTAGATTGCATTGATCCCAGACCTTTAGCTGTTACACCCACGTACATTAACTGAAATTCAAATTCTAAAGTATGCGACATTACACAGAGGACAGGGTGTGTGTGTTCGGTGAAGACAGAAAGCACCGTTCTCTGCAGACTCAGACAATACACAAAGCTGAGACAGTCCATTGTGGAATAACAAGTGGATCGCCAAAAGGATGAATGTTTTGGAGGGTCGAGTGAGTAGCCAAGTGGTTTTATGGCCCCTGCCTGTTGAGGCAAATGGGTGGTGTTGTAAAGTTCCCCTAATGTGCGCTGTGAGACCTTATATGCTATTTTTTCATCGCAAATTTTAACAGGCACTGTCCTCAGGATGCTTTTTTAAATCCGACTTAAAGCATTTGTTGATCAAATTTCCAGCTGCAAAACTTGCATAAGAAGTATTTTCTGGGTGAATGATTGAAATTGTTAACTGATTCATTTTCTTATTGGTTAGTTCCCTCGTCCGCTTCATAGAAATCTGTGTGGCAAATTAACTTTTCGCGTCTTCACCTGTCATCATGAAATGTGAGGGAATGTCATTATTTTCTGATTTATCTCTTCTTCTTCAACCGTCTCTCTCCCAACCTCCTCCACTTTCCATCCACTCATTCCCTCTTCTCCTCCTCCATCAGGTCAAATCATGGCTGGGAAGCCTTTCCGGGCCACCTACATCTGGGGCAGCATCATCTCTAATCTCCAGAAACATGTGGAAGTCAAGCGCCGGCGCCACAACCTCAAGTCGTACCACGACTGCTTCCTGGGCTCAGACGCCGTGGATGTGGTGTTGGCACACATCACCCTGAACCGCTTCTTTGGGGATGACGCGGTGCCTCGCTACAAGGCCGTCCGTCTTTGCCAGGCCCTGATGGACTCCAGGGTGTTTGAGCCAGTGGGCATTAAAGTGTTCGGGAAGGAAAAGAAGCGAGCATCGTTTGAGGACAGCAGCTTCAGCTTGTACAGGTTCCTGAGTCCGTCGACCACCTCGTCGTCATCGCTGACCGACTCAAACTCTCACTCCACCAGCACCATCGAGAGCGGCTATGACTCGCCAAGCATGAACAGGAACAAGAACAGCTACAGTCCTTCTCATGAAAGGTTCAGACTCGTGTCACAACATCTTCAGATCTCATTTTTTGATTCGCTTTGTTCTCCTTCCTGCTGATAGCTAGAGCTAATCCCAAATCCAGCATGGCCTCTGGAAACTAGTCAAGCATGGCACGTTTACCTCGGCAGAACTATGCACACTCAAGTATCCGTCTAGTCCCATCAACAGGCAACTTTAATTTCAAATAACAACAGAATTTAAATTAAATATGTTTTTGCCTTCTTTGTTTGTTAAAACAAGCATCACAGGGGGATATACTTAAAAGATGTTAGCACCGACAGCTAAGCTAACTAGCTGCTGGTTGACAGGCGGGGTTTATTTATTGATGGCCAGCACTTTCTGTTTGTTCCCCTTTTGATCAGATGTTGTTGTAAGAGTGACGGCTCCAGACCGCACCAGAGGAAGTCTGACGTCGCTAATGTCAGATGAAAGAGGAGCCATGTGCTCGAACTGTTTAACCGCGGCTTTTGTTGTTTGCAGCATTGGGCGGAGTCATGGCTTCAATAATTGAATGTAAACGGAAAAGATAAAAAAACGTCACGCGTCTTATGTCACTCAGAGATTGTTTGATCAGTCACAGGTCGTAGAAAAGGTTGAACATTGAGCATTGCGTTGTTATGTTTTGACTCTTCAGACAAGAGGTGCTGAGCTACTCCACCCACTCCCCCGTCAACACAGACAAATCACTGGAGGACGTGCTGGGAAACCTCAACCTGAGCTCCACCATCACCCCTCAGATGATGAACCTCGGCCTCTCGCAAGAGCGTAAGTGGCGTCTGATGAGACGCGGGAGGGTGGAGACACAGGACATCCTCTTTGAGTACCTGTGTTCCTATGACCCTTCATGACCTTTAGCTCTGTGTTTCCAGTGGTGTATGAGGTGTGGCACCAGCAGGCTGTGTTCAGGCTGCTGCAGCTGGTAGAGCTCCCCCTGCTGGAGGACCTGTTGGAGGGCAAGGACGCATCTCGGCCTCCACTTCACACCATGGACAGTGACCCAGACCTGTTGTACACGTCCAGCTACCTGGATCGAGAGGTCCTCAAGGCTTTCAGCGAAGCCCAGTGAGTGCTCAGTTTTCTTCTCACTCCTATCCATTCATCCATCCATCATGCTGCAATGCATCTCATAGAAAAATGTATGCGTAACTTAGATTAATTCAATTAATTTAGATGTTTTTTTTTAATCTGCATAAATCTATGTTGCTCTACTGGAGGCAGTCGAGTTCGCTAAATATCAAAAGCTAACGGGTGCCCCCTTCTCTGCCTTCCTCAGGGCTGATGAGTGGATGTCAGCGGCGGTGGACTGTCTGGAGTTCCTGCCTGATGAACTGGTGGTGGAGGTCAGCCGGGGTTTGGCCAGTTGTGCAAACGACCTGCTGCAGTGTAAGAAGTTGCTTTACGAGGTGCTGGCTCAGCATTATGGACACACGCAGCAAGCGCCGCTGCTCAGCAACCACGTTTTTGACATCCACTCGGGCATCTCGGAGCTTCTCGGTGAGAGGGGGAGCCGGTTTACTGTTGGTTTGAGGCACAGAGGGAGGGTTCATTATTTTATCTATACATTTTCATGTGTAGAAAATTCCTCATGTTTCCTTTTGTCTTATTTCAGTGAATGGTAAGCAAGAGCAGGCTCTGGAGGCCCTGCAGCTGAGCCTGAAGCTGCAGGACTCTCGCAGCCGGGAGGAGCTGCGCAGACTCCTGAGATTCATGGCCACTGCAGCGAGTCTACAGGAGGTCAAACTGCACAAAGAGGTGAGAGCTTGGACGCGTCCTGTGCACGTATGTAGATGTGTCTATAGGATCTGTGTTTAACTCTAAACGACTCTCCGTCAGATCGAGAACAGAATGGCGGTGAAACGGTCCTTCTCCAGTGCCATCGTCTACAGCCGCAGACTCCCCAAAGGAAAGGTGGACTTGATGGTTCTGTTCATGATGGATAACCACTGCGACCTATTCAAAGTGAGCATTTTTCTGCGTGCGTAATATGATCTGATCTGGAGACGTGTGCTGATCTGCCAAAGTCCTCAGGCACGGGGAAGAAAAATGCTGTTTACCCTGGATGTTCAGACGCAGCCTTGTAACCAATCAGATTCAAATACCTCTTATTCAAACTGCCTGTGAAGTCACACCAAACTAAATATGATCATTCACTTCAGCATAATTGTATTCATATTGATTTGGATTTTAAAATCAAAGGAGAATTTAAATGTGTTTTTTTTCCCCCCTTTTCCTCCAGATTCCTGTTTCGCTGCACAAGATGGTCAGCGACAGAATAACAAACATTGTGAAAGGGAAAGATCCAGATATGATCACAGGTTTACCGTTACCTCCATTTTAGCAGAAATCCCTTTGCTTGAAATAGAGTTTCTTTCTTTGTTTCACGCTGTTTCTCCGCCTCTCTTTGCCACAGGAACAACGTACTGTACGAGACTGAGCGCAAAGGCCTTTTCAGAAAATGTACAGAAAACCACTAAAGAGGAGCTTTGGTCTTTACTGCAGACGATCCACGAGAACCCTGAGCTCCCCATCAGGGAGAAGAGACGGCTGCTGGGACAGTTTTACAAAGGCCACCCGGAGATATTTGTTCAGTACTTTGGAAACAGATTGTCCAGTATCAACATATTGCTAGAGTAAACCTTTTTTTAATATGAAAATATAAATTCCTGTATCATAATGTATAAAGAAAAGCTGATGTGATGATTTTTGTTATTGCGAGTATTTGCGTGCATGTAAATATTTAAAACTACTGAAAACGAATGTGAAGTTTCACTTGATACTCTTGATAAGCTGTATTATTTAAGGACATATTCACTTGTGTGATATATTTTAGATATTTATTTAGTGCTGGACACTAACAGGAAATGTCCGTGAGACTGTTACTTTCCAAGAATGACATCATGCATTCTTGCAGTCATTCTTTTCTATGCGTCTTTGTTGGTGTTTTTGCATCTGCAGCCAGTAAGGAGAAATCTGCACGTGGCCTCTTAACATACTCATTGTGCTCATGCAATAGGAACAGTGTTAGCATTTTTTTTAATAGTGTCTCCTATATAATGCCAATTACACACGGCATGAGACGGAAATTTGAACTTGGATTTGAACCTGGAAATTTGAAAGTCTGATGTGCATTCAGGAGAACGACCCCTCTGGGCCTTTGTGTTTGTTGCTATAAAACAGATGTCAGTAAGCTGTTTTCTTTTTTTTTTTTTGACTGAAAGCTCTTTGCTGCAAGTTTCTGTTTTAAATGTTTTTTTGTACAACTGCCTGGACTTCCTTTAAACCACACACACAACCTATTTGCATTTGGTCAGATCTTAATAAATTTCAGATGAATATTCATATATGTAAGTAGTTTTTCTTTCCTCAATGTAGATGACTGATGTGTATTCTCTGTTTATAGAGAACAATGTCCACAAAGGTTTGTGGGTTTGAGGTGTGTCACAGAACCTCAAACACAAGACAAGTTGTGGACATTGGTCTTTGAAATGTGGTTAACACTCTTTGTCACTTGATTTCAGTGAGGGCACAGCTGAATGAATGTATGTGAAACACTGTTGAACATAGTCAGATGATTGTAAGTATGTGTGTCTCAGAAATCCAACAAATGTGATGTTTGAGATCAGATTTTATAACCAATTTCCATCAATAACCACTTTTTGAGTCAGTAGTTGTTGGTTAAAAATGAATTTATGGTGTTTGTACAAAGGCAGATCAAAGGCTGTGCTGTAGACAGCAGTGGTAGATCACGATGTGAAGAAGAGCTGGTTTATAATGAAATATGTTCACTGTGAAAGAGTCTTTTTTTTTTGGTCAGGCGAGCTTGTCCCAGATACAGACCTGCCTGGAAAATATGGCATTTAAAGCAATAAAAACGTGTTTAAATATTAAGTTTGATGGAAAACCAAACAAAAAGTTATATTTATTTGTTTTTTTTCTGATTGGTTTACTCACTCATCTTAATTTATGACACCCTGCTCTCCTCCACAGAGGGAAAGTGTCATAGACTGCCATCTAGTGGTCATGATGAGGCCTGGGCTAGTATTACTGATGTGTAAAATCTTAATAAAAAAGTTAATACAGTGACAGAGAAAGACAACAACTTATTTTCCCACTTTTATTGAAATGAACTGTGTCTCCAGTTATCTAAAAAACCCTCACTCCACGTTTCCGTCACTGGAAGTTCACATGGTCAAAACTGCTGATTCGATGGTTGAATTAAAATTTTTACAGTATAATGGTCAGTCTTTAAAAATAAAAACTGTTAACATAACAAAAAAAAAAGATCCACAAGAACCCTCATGACCATACTGTGTGTATGTCTGTGAGCACGAGCGGTTTATGAACACTTGCCGCCTGTAGTGAAGTCAACAGAACTGTAAGAAAGACTCAGATACATGGACACGTATGTTTAACCTCATATGACCAGCTATTAAGATTACATTCTTGTTAGGTCCACCGTGGCTCGTTGTTTCCTTATCGGATCCTCTTTTGTTGGCGTGCGCGGTAGATGTCGTGTATGGGCGGGGCGACGGCCCCTTTGTCGTCCTCCTCGTCAGAGTCTGCGTTAGGCCTCTTGAGTGACTTGGCAATAGCGTGGTTCTCCATGGATCCGTTGCCCTCGCCCCCGGCATCGGGCTGTTTGCCAGTGATGAGCTCGACAGCAGCGTCAACGGCTGGAGAGACAGAAAACATGCATCAGTAATATGTCAAGTCAGTGGCAGGTTGACATTTAAACAATATGTTCACTCTGGACCAGTTTTTAGCCAAGTGAGTGGCTGAGGTATCCACACACTGACCAGAGCCACGTGAGGAAGGCTTTAAAAGAAACAGTCTGGATTTGTCTGAAGTGCTGCTCAAAGAATCGACTTACTTTCAGGAAGGGTGCATCTCCGTAGAGTTTCCATGAGTTCATCCACTTGAACAAAGGGACCCTGCAGCAGGACACACGCTCATTGAGTCCGAGCAGCACAAAAAAGACCCTCTTTTTTCATTACTAGCATATTTGAGCTTGATGAAATTGAACTGCTGCTGCTCACCGAGAAGCACGTAGGTGGAGGGAGCAGCTTCATTAGCACGACAGCAGCCGGGGGGACTGGGAAAACTCCACCAGGGACAGGGTGTAAACCTGGAGCTGTGGGGAGAAATGCAAACGGAGGCATCAAAGATGATGTCGTTGGAGAAGACGTGTTCGGACTAATTATTGCGTGTGATAAGCAGGAGTCTTTAGCGGGTCACATACGGGCGAGGTGGCGCGGCTGGAAGGGGATCATCTGATTGGTGTCGGGTTTTGGGTACTCGGGTTTACGGTCGGCTTCATCCTTCAGTGTAGGTGCGGAGGGCGCCACCACCGTCTCCGGGAGCATGGCTGCCAGTTTGGCACGAGAAACATCCTTGAGACACACGCACAGAAGAGACAGTTTTGACACCACGTTAACAGAGACGCTATACATCTGTTAAACTTTGCTTTCGATGCAGGAATTGCTGGGGTTTTTTTCTGTCATATGACGGCGAGTACCTTGTATCCAAGGGCCTTGAGTTCACTGGTAGAGCAGGGATACAGGTCCATGAACTTGTATCTGTCAACGAGCAAAGCCGTCTCTTTGCCCTCGTACTCGTCTTTGAAGGCAGTGAAGCGCCTGCGCTCTACTTTCAGAATACTGGCCAGGTCTCCTATGTTGCTCTCAAATGCCAGGAACCGAGCCCAGATCTCACTGAGGAGGAATTCAAATTTAATTAACAAACATCATCAGAGGCATCGCTATTTAGAAAACAGACGCGTCCAGCTTAATTGACATTACCCCGATTTATCTGGTGACAAGCTTCCCGAGGTGAGGACGCGCTCAAAGAGAACCCTCGTGTTGTTATCCTCTGCAGAGCGAAGACAGAGAAATGATTCTCCATTACTTCCTTTGTGTGTTTGATTGACAGGTTAGTCGTATTTTCTTGCTCATCGCCTACCATTAAGATGTGAGAGGTAATCGATGTAGGCCAGAATGTACTCTGGAATGTCCCCATATTTCTTCAGACCAAGCTCAAAGATCTTGAAGGCCACTGATTTATCCTGTCGGGGAAAGGATGTGAAAGGAGTTTGACTGTGTTTTTAAAAGGTGTGATTCTACTCACACCCTTCACAAACACTTGTCGGCGACCCGGTGTGTACTCACCTTGCTGCAGTAGTACTCCATCAGTGCTGCCGTCACGTACACATGGTGACGCGTGCGCAGATCCTCCCGGGCTTTTTTGAAGATTGTGCGTCCGGATTTGATGCCCTCCGCTCTTCTGGCAAACTTCATGTACTGGATGTAGACCAGTGTGGGGTCGATGTCTTCAATGGCCAGGAGCTTGTTGTAGATGCTGTGCACCTTTTCGTACTTCATGCGGCTCTATGAGGGAAGCAGGAGAAGACACGTTGGTCGGGTCTCTTTGTCTCTTGCTGTCTTGGTGACCGCAGGATCAGCACTCACCTCTTCATAGTCGGCAAATGAAAAGTACAGGAGCATGTTCTTCTTCAGGAGGGTCCCGATGGCACGTTCGTAGATGTTGGCTGCCTCGTCACTGAACAGCTTAGAATTATTCATATCCTGAGAGAAAAAAAAAACAAACATATAATTTCATTAGGACTGTTTGGCAAAATACTCCGGAAGTGTTTGTTTATTTGATGTAAAATTGAAGTGGGAAAGTTTTAATGTCTTACTCCTTTCTCTGCCAGCAGTTTGCTGGACTGCTCCAGATACTGGGCTGCTTCATACCACACGTCAGGATGGTGGCCCAGCACCAGCAGGCACTGCTCATAGGCAAACATGACTGCAACACAAAACACATATATGGTCTGAATCACAAGCGAGAAGAAGCTGCGCCCTCTAGTGGATGCTCTCATTTACTGATATCTAAATAATAATAAATAAATAATAAATATCACCTCTCTTTGTGATGAGGGTCTGGTCTTCTGTGCGGAGTGGGTTGCTCTTCTCCCACTGGATGTACTTCTTCCACATTTCCACTTGCTGGGCTTCCTGAGGGGAGTTCTGTGGCGGCACTGAGGGTGCGTTCCTGTCCAGCCCCTTCATCACCGTTTCATACTCCTGAATCAAACCCGCCACCACAGAACAGTCTGGATTAGTGAACAGCCAACGTTTAACATCAAACACGGGAATTCAAAACAGGCCTGTGCTTATTTGGGACATGCTGGGTGGAGAATCTCACTTTAGCGACTCTCCTGGCGTTCATGTAGTCTCTGCTCCGATCCTCAATCATCTTTTTGGCCAAGTGCACGTTGATTCCCTGGTGAGGAAAAAGAGACTCCGTCACCGTCACATTGGGAACAGTAATCTCCATACGCAGGCCTGGTGTCTCACCTCCTCGTATTTGCTATAATCTCTCCACAGCTGCTCAATGTTGATCATGGGGTTCACGCAGCCTCTCTGGTAGACCCTCCGCACCGCAGTGATCCGCTGATTCTCTGCGTATGAGCCCACGGCTTCACTGATAAGATTACAAAGAGCACAATGTCAACGTTTAAAGATTAGGTCATCAACGTATGACGCCTCTGGATATTACAAGATAAATACTCACACTCCTTTAAGGAAGTTGATGTAGTCGACCCAAATCTGAGAGAGGAACAATGATATGTTAGGTGACAGTGGATCAAAGAAGTGTATACAGCCAAGTACAAATACACAGCTCAGATGTCTTTACCTGATAAGACATTATCTCCATGCCTATTTTATCCAGGGCAAAGTCATATGCCTGGGCCATCTTCTCTCTGAGGGCGAGAGAAGAAGTGAATTTGGTTAAATGTGTTTGACACACATTTACAGAGGGCCACTGCGCCCCACTGTGCAGCGTGTGCTCTTACTTGTAGCTGGGCAGCTTCCCTTTGGTCTCTCGGACATAAGAGAGGTAGCATTTCCACAGGTCGATGTGCAACACTTTCATGAGACATCTCTGAAACAACTGCAGGGGACATGGATGGATACAGTAAACAGAACACAAACATGTTTTATATTCGATAGGACATCCTTCAATCTTCACTGTTTGTTCGCTTTGTCTTGACATTCCCAATGTTGAATTAGCCTGCCTGAGTGCAAAATCTGTTTTTATTGAGTGGAGGATAGTTTTTGAATGGGGTGGGAGTTTGACCTGGAAGTATGACCTGGTAATAAAACAATATTAATAATTCTCACCATGTGTAATTTGCTGTGTTAATCCAGTGTTTGTCAGTTTCCTGTCAGTTTGTAACCACAACATTCGCTCGAAAGATAGTATCAGTCTTGAATGAAACACATTTAAACATGCATCTTGATAATTATCAATAATTACAAATAGTAACATGTAGGCATAATTGACCATTTGGCAAAACTGTGTTCGGACAAACCCAGTGAATTTAGAAAGTGTCGAGACCCAATGACAACAAATCAATGCAGATGGGTCAGTGTGTGTTATGAGTGTGTATGCATGATCTAGTGGAAATTCCTGGCAACTGTCTGATCAACATAAAACTAGTGAGTGTGGTGGGCACTTACCTTTTCTACTTTGTCATAGTTTTTAGCCTTGATCTGCAAATATAAATGTAACGTTAATTCAAAAGTCTCCTCTACCTTTAGGGGAATAACAGAAACATGCATTCATGCATAATGTGAACATCCGCACACACATACGATCAACAAAGTGAAATTCACACAAGAATGACAAATTACTGTTAAAAAAGAAGGGGTTTATTTTGTTCGTAGATTGCGCCACATAGCCCAGAAGAGGAAAAACACCAGAGACCGTGGTACAGAGAGAATCCTGACAGAAAGATCAGAGAGCAGAATATGAAGAAAGATACAGGAGACGCGCATCTACGCTGAGAAATAAAGATCTGACATTTAAATCCCCTCCTATAATAGACTTAGGCAGCCATGTTCCCTCAGTCAATCATGTGAATGTGAGTTTGTTTCATTTGGGCTCATGAGGCTAGAGTCCAGTCCAGTTCAGAAAGGAGAGGCTACTGTCAATGTGGGGTTAGCAGCAACAGCAGCCTATGTTTAGGGAAGATTCATTCTGTCACTGAATGGTGGTATCCACAAATGCTCTTAACAAAAATCAAGATAAATCTTTCCTGGTATGTGAATGTTACAAATGTTACAAATCAATGGGCTACAGCTAATTCAAAACTGAAGATTAGGTTTTTTAATCTAAATCATAAACATAGTAAAACACTAAAAGTACATCATAATGTCCCATAATAGATGGGATGCAGTAGTGAGTTCCTTCAGGCCATCATTTCTAATCTCCTATTAAAATGTTTTCCAACATGGAAACTAAAAATATATGTCGGTTAATAGTGATCTCTTAAATACATATATCAATATAGATCTACTTTATTAGAAATAATACTGCTTAATTGTATGTCTGTTAACACTTAAACTGGATATGCTGCCATCTTCAAAAGTTAAATTTTGATATGTACATAAGGTGTACTAAGTAAACTCTGAAGCGGTTCCTCCTTGAGAGTAACATTAACATCACCTATTGGTGACTGCCACGGGGAGACTTCTTACTAAACAGCATCATGAACATAAATCTACTCTAGATGCCAGCCAGAAAAAAGCACACGTATGTGAACCTTTAAAAAAACTGTCATTGATTTAATATAATAAAAGAGGCCCATATAAAGGTACAGAATTTAATACAGACCAAACAATTACACCTTCTGGGAAGGAAACTTGTTACGAGAGGGAAGGAGGCAGAAACAGACGAGATCTTCAGGGACAATCAATCAGAACAGGGTGATTTGTAAAAGATTACTACACTGAAAATGTCTCTGGCCAAATCAAGTTCTTAAAAAAAGAATGGGAAACCATCACAGTATCCAGATTACAGTACTGGAGTGAAATGTTTTCTGCACTGCGGCTAACACATTTGTAGTCGTGCATTAACTTTTCAACAAAGCTGTGAAAGCAATAATTTAAGCATTTGCATTTGGGATAATGACGTTGCAAATGTCATGTGGCCTTGTGGACAAAGTGACGGCATCATGTTGATTTGTGTCCCTGACTCCCTGCTAGCTGTCAAGTAGTTAAGTGTGAAGTTAAAAATGGAGGAAAGGATTTTTTTTTTTTTTTTTTTTTTTACAGTTGGCCTGGAAATGACTGAAAGACTGACACATGCTAGAATGGACTCAATGGGGACAAAAAGTTAACTGCAGTTTGGTGTCATGTGTTGCAAACCTTCACTTTTTCACTACAGGAAGAACGCAGTATTTTTACTCTGACTGTACTGAAGAGTGACATGGAGAGCTGACTTACATACTTACCAGATATTTACTTTACTGTCTGCTAACTATTAAAATAACAAAACTGCCTCGCAAAGTACTTTGAATAGTTTGCTGTAATTCGAATGCCTCAGGCCAGATCAAATAACCAGTGTGTCATATGAGCGAATGTGTTGACAGAATGTCTAATGGCTGTGTTTTGGAATCATTTGTGGTTTGTTTAAAAGATGAACATTAAAATTAATTTAAATAGGATGAAAAGGGTAAAAAAAGTTAAATCAAGATATGTTTTGTTCACCTTAATGAGATTACATTCAGTCTCCTAAGATCATATGTATCAAGCTTATTGGTTTGTACCAGCAAATCTGATCCACCAGATTGAGGTATCGATGTTTGGAATGTTTCATAGTCTATCTTCTGTTCTGTTGCATTGTATCTCACTATGACAGACAGATACTGATTTTATCATGAGGGTAAAACATTAAGATGGAGTTGGTCACTAATATTCCAGTGGTACAAGTTCAGTTACTGCCACCTGGAGGCCAGATGTGGATATTGACGACTGTCCTTGGGAAGCCGAGTCCACTTTGAAGAGGCTCGATGTGTTACTTTTTCTACTTTTGACACACGCACTTCTATTCCATGAATATCACACCAGGCTTTTCCTGTTCCTGGGTAGTCTAGAGGGGGGTGGGGCAGCTAGAAAGAAGGGGGCAGGAATAGCATCACCTAGGGGAGCAACCTCACAACAAACCACAAGCAACTTCAACACACAGCATAGAGGTGATCTTTTTGTAGACCTACACACTGGACATTTAACTAGGAGTTCAATCCTGATGCTATCAATGCACAAATGTGTACGAAAAAAAATATGTTACACACCAGCTGCAGTAGTGATCGGCAGATGTGGGAGGGTTAGATCAGCTAATGCTTTTAAAACGGATTATTTTGCAAAAATAATGTGCGAGGGAAAATTAATCATCCTATCAGTACCTGACTGCATAACAGCAGAGCCTGTGGGACGCATCGGGGCAAATGGGTCACTGCTGGTCACATGTTTAGGAGGAGAGGGGGAGGACTCGCTGTCTCAAGGAGAGAATGGGCAGTCAAAAATCAAAATATTTGTTTATAAAATTACCCCAAAGAAATGACACAGGAGGCAATAAATAGACACGACAAGTGAATAAAAGGCTAATGCACTCCAATACCATTAAAATAGTTTTAATACTGTTGCAGACCAAACATGCAACAAATTCACTTTACCCCATTTAAAATATGGCGCAGAGAAAATGTGTTTGATTTTTAAATCCTAGGAACAAAAAGAGTTTTCTGGAAAAGAAATGGTTAGAGCTACTTTCCCCTTTGTTTGTGTTCAAAGACACAATTCTTAGTGAGTCTGGAATGGAATTTACATCATCATTCAACCGCATTCAGTCTGGGTCCTTTAATCTTTAATTTCTTATATATGTAGAGGATTTCAAATGTCAAAAAATGTAAATGAAATGTATAGAGGACTTCACTCAAAACAAGAATTGTGACTTTAAACTCTTAAATTTTGACTTTAAATAAGAAACATTTAGATTGTGTGAAAATCACATTGTTGATCATGTTTAAAAATCCCAAGCCATGCACACTTAAGAAAAAAAAGTATTAACCTCTGCTTCAATGAATAGTTTCCAGAATCTGCCAGAACTTGGGAACTGCGTGACAAGTCGCTCGTATGTCTTCCTTGCTTTATCTATGGGTTGGTTCTAAAGAAGAAGAATGCATTTACATCCCACACTATTGAACACATGAAGGAGCAATAATGTTGGAATAAATGTACGGTACTTAAACAATCTGACCCGCACCACCCTCCATCCCCAGTTTGCTTATTAAACCCGAGGAATGCAACTCTGTGTCACTAAACCTGTGCTTCTCGAATCAGAATGCTCCATGCGTCAAGGTCATATGGGTTTTCTTCCAACTTCTTCTCTGCCTTCTTCACCTTCTCTGGGATATACTCTGCTGCCGCCTGCAAACACAAGCACAGGATAAAAGGGGGTTATGGTGTTGAATGGGCTGCGGTGTTGGTTGGAAATGAGTGGATGGATTACCTACTGATAGATGATATTATTTATTCCTGGCTGTACTGCAGTAATTATTATCTAAAATTACATATCATAACCACCAACTTTACATCTCTCTCTTTGCATGTAATATGTACCCCATCATTTTATTCTGTATATATTACATTATCTTGAGCTTATATTTCTACATACTTCCTGTGTAGTGCGATGATACCTTGTCTGTGTAACACAAGAGTACAGAAGTACCTTTATTGAGCACCAACTTTAGCTTATTACACTGATACAACAGTTGTTCTTTTCCTTCTTAGCTAAGCCCCTGTAGCTAGCATCCAACACGGTGGAGTTTGACAGTTTGCCTTTATGGCAACAAATGCGCGTAAACGCCATCTAATTCCATGCGGCTGGTATTGGCGAGGCTAAACACCTCAACATTGGGCGCCCTCAGAAACGACAATGCTATGGCTAGCTAATCAATATGGCGCAAAACAAGCTAAACTAGCAGGTTTGCCAGAAACCGTTAAAATCCACGACTTAGCAGCGAGGCTATGTAACAGCAGGTTATAACGAGGTAAATACAACACAACACTGAACCGGAGTTAGCTTGCTATCATCGCGCCGGGATAACATTAAATTCGGTTATGCTAGCGTTTCGGTCAGGGCTAGTTCGCCCCCAGTCAGAAGTACTGCATGTAGCTACCTGGTCGGCCGCTCCCTCGGTGGACATGTCTGGAAGAGTAATCTAGGTTAGAAACGTTAGACCGCGTGTGGAAACGCTCAACTAGTAAGGTGACGGAGACTTTTTAAAAAGGATTAAGTCATCGGCATAGCTTCTTAAAGGGTCGATCACATTGCCCTCCTGGCAGCTAACTGCTCAACTACTGGCCGATTCCTCAAAATGGCGTGAAACTTGACTTCCGCTCCGCAACGGTAAAAACAATAACACGTCCGGTGCTAGCCCTTCACAATAAGATATAAATCTTCTCAAAACACTTCAATATTTGAATACCACCTGAGATAATCCAGATATATTCAACTACACTTCCACACAGGGCTAAAACTTATTTTTTTTTACACGAGGATGGGTTATATAGACATTTTGAAAATTGTTAAAACGTATGTTAAAAAGTTGAAGTGAAAATATTTTTGAAAGATAATGATAACGACGAGTGTGTATGGGGCTTCTATAAAATAGATAAATGGCTAGCAAGTTCCATACAGATTACTAGTGGATACCCTATTTGTATATCTATTTATAGATGGATATGACTTAGAAACTCCCTGATCCACCGACTATAGGTGTAATTTTTAACGATATAATCAACAATAAGAGACTGTTGTTTCGTGGTCTCTTTTCGTGTGTTTTCGCACACACCTGTGTATGTGTTTATGTATGTCGAGCACGTGCGTTTCATGCGACTCATAAGTGACTGCAAACCAAGTCCATGAGTTCGGCCTGTAGGGGGCGTCTCGCGGTGGCCAGCATAGAAACGAAGACACATTTTTACCTCCGCAACTCACATTCCCTGTTTCTGATGTTAAGCACTTTCAAAATTTTGTGCGTAAGACTATGCAGACTTTTTCCGTGGAATCTAAAATCACATTTTATCACAAATGTGTCGGCAACAACACAACGAAAGCCATATCTGCACTGCACAATGCTTTTAATCATGCTTACCAACAGGGGGAGACAGAGGGTCAAATCATAGCCACGAGGACGCGCGCTTGCATGTGCGTGGTCAACATCCAGAGACAGACTAGAGCAAACGATCACAGAGAGGAACTCTGTGGGACTGTGAATGAGTGTTGGTGGACCAGGCATCTGAGGTGAAGAACAGTGCATGACATTTGGATTACTATGATTCTCAGATATTATAGGATCATCAGATGAGGCCACATTGACATACTGATCTGTGCAGGATTCTTAACTTAACTTATGTGTCTAAACGTGTTGGTAAAGTAAGTTAAGTCATGCACAGCCTGCTGGGGGTGCAACATATCTTGGATTCTGATCTCTGCTTCCTCTCTTCCCACCCCAGCTGTGTTTACTCAAAACGCAGCAGGTTGGCCAAGAGGTGTCCACACCTGCTTTACAGCTGACCAGGCCTTTGGTTTGTTGTGTGTAGCCGGGGTGGGGACTGGTCAGGACTGAGAAAGACAAAAGCCTCTCTTGGTGGATTAGGTTACAGCCAGTCTTCTCGGATATTGGGGGCTTAGGAGCAGCTTTCTTTGTCAGCTGGGGGCTGACTGTCTGAGCAACAGACCCTGCCAATCATTTCCTTAGTAGCACTTTGTCGTTGACACTGAAGACGGGAAAGGAATTAATGCTGTTTGTACCTTGTGATGTTGGCAGCACGTTGGATATGAAACAGTTTTTGGGTAATTAAATCACTGTTAAAGGAAAGTTTCGTGGGTAATAAGTTTTTGTTATTTCCCAGGAACTTCCCATTTTTCTTGATTAATGAGGAACTTGATTAATCATTAATCTACTTAACAGAGCCATACAAATTCCATTTTACATCATCATGCATGTATGTTCAAATGTCCCTATTGCTTATTCTCGACAATAATTATGACTTTAAACTTCCATGAATATTGGGATGTTTTGTTTGCGTGAAAATCACAACAAATCAAGGATATTTGTTCATGGTGTAAGAGTGTTATGGGGTTTAACGACAGAATAACTAGATAATCTACCACCTCATGCCTGTAAAGTAAAAACTGTGCTCTTGTTGTTTTCATCTATTAAAGCTCCTCCACCTAAATTTCAAAGCAGAACATTTGGCTTATTAAAAAGACGATCCAGTGGATGTGTCTGTCTGTGTTTCACCTACAACTAAATTGTACATTGCACTGTTCCAATCGTCCCATACACATTTCATATAATCAGTCATTTTAAAAGTCTTTTCACATTGTTAATCTTTCTTTATTGAAGAATACAAAGATATACATTTTATATTACATTATAATACATATATTATCATAACACCTGTTTTGTGAACGTGAATACAAATTAATATTACAACTACAATATATATATATTTAAATCTTGTGCAGACTGTTGTACTGCACATGCGTGAGCGAGTGTACGTGCCGCCGAGGATCCCTGTGGGTGCATGCGCTCGGTGATCGGCTCGTTAGGTCTGGCCGATGCCGTCAGTTCACAAACATTCGCTCGCAGTCTCTGTAGAAAAAGGGACATGTCGGAGTGTGGCAGGGCCGCAGAACCTCGCGTCTAGACGGGGTCCGGACACCCTCTCGGAGATGGGCTGCGGCGCCCTCAGGGCAAGGGGACGAATTTGAACTGCGTAGCTACGAGCCGGGCCCGCTGCGGAGCTTCGAGAAGCCCACATGTCGGAGTTATTTAGTGTTTGAAAATGTGGGAGATGGTGGCGTTGCCGAGAGCGAGCTCTCCCTTCCTGTCGTCCAGGACAAGATGGCAGCAATGCAGGCGAACTGTGCATGGTGTGGATTTATAAGTCCATAACATGTTCAGAGAAGCCCTGGATGATACTTATAGTGACTCTATGTGAAGGTGAGTGTTCCCGAGTGAAGCCTGGCTGTCAATGGCGTTATTCTTGTTTGGCTAAAGCCTTGACGCGATAGTTTGAACGTGACGCAATTCAAAGTCATAACTTAGCCACAAAGTTAGCTAGCGAGCGTCGGGCGGGATTGGGCTTTTCAACTGCAGCCTCCGTGTTCGGGGAACTGTGGCGACACGTCGGTGAAGTCATCCACTCCGTGGCGTGTTATTCAATCATCGTGGGCAGCAGCGGTGGCGATGACGTTGGCGGTTGCCGTGAACGTGAGCGTTTGTTAGGCAGGTGTTGTCACGGCGACCCGTCGACGTGCGCTTGGACATGTTTCGAATCATGCGATAGCCCATGTCATAACACCCATTTACCTTACATGGGAAACACGGGCCGATTGGCTGAACTCGTGAGTGCTGTTCTAATCCATCACATATGTTAGATAACGCTTGGCTCAGACACTGGCTTTGAACCGTAATCACATCTTACAAAAACTCAGCAGACCTTTGAATTCACATCATCACCCAGTGCAACATTTGGAGGCAGCACGTGTGACGATAACCTTGAATAATGGGAATATATTACGCCTCATCGCACATGCTGGAGTGTAGTGGGTGTAAATATGTACTAAATGTTCTATGTTGGGAAAAAACAACCCCAAACTTATTTATACATCACAGTTTGGAGTTAACCATGAAAATAGCAGGTTAGAAGTTAGAAAGAAGACAACAAGACGTATACTAATAGCAGATCACAGTGCAATGGGGCACAGATAACAAACTGTTATGAGTAAAAATAAAAATAAAAAAAAAATATATATATAGTAAGTCAGACAATGAGATCAGAAGAAAGAGCAATGCCCTCAATAAAATGTGTTTAACACCTGTTTGAAACTCATTACTTTTCAGGGTCACGGCAGATACTTAACCCCTGTTTGCTTTAGTGATATCAAAACTTCACAATGTAAAACGCTGCCCAGTGTAGTAAGTACCAGTTAATATTGTGCAATATTTTGGTCACTATAGCTGGTCTCATAATGATAACATTCTTGGGTATATGAGGTAATAGTGCCTTAAAAATGTTCTGAATTGTATTGTATTGTAAGTCTTTTACTGCCACCTCACACCAGTCTGGGAACAACAGTGGTAATAGATTTAGATCTAACGTCAAGTCATCATGGCTGATGTGGCTGTAATCATTGACTAGGGCCTTGACCACAGTGAAGGTGATGGTTTCATGTTTCCAAAGGATATATAGAGTTGAGCTCCAATGGGAGGGTTTGGACATTACCACCCAGGCATAATTGTAGGCAACATAGTCTGCAGTACCTGGTATTTTCATAGGTTGCAGACTGGGTGTCATCTTTATGATACCATATTATTCTGCAACACTTCTCCGCCTTGTTTTTCATATCCATACGATATCGTCGAAGTCGAAGAAGCTGAGGGTAATGGGCAAATATTAACTCACTATGTAAAATATATATTAACATGTCACATTATTAAGGCATAGAGGTAGTGTTTTAGAGCAAGGGTCTAGACATCACCACCACCCACAAGCAAAACAGATGTAAGTTGTATATAATTGTAGACAACATAGTCTGCAGTACCTAGTATTATATGACACAGAACTGTCATGTAAACTTCCTGTTCACACAAACACCCATGTTTGTATAATGTTGAAAGTGTAGTAGAGTTGTGTACTTTCCCTAGCATGTATGTGGGATCCAGACACAAAGGTGTGCACCTCAGTGTGGGGGTTGGGGAATTTTTCAGTTTAGGAAAAAAAAAAAAAAAAAATCTGAGCCACATCAGTTGGTAGAGAATCTGCTGCCAGTCATCACTTGAGAAAACTGTTAACAATGTTGTGAATAAAGTTCTGCTGTGTTTTTGTGCTTCCCCTTTTGCACTCCTGTCCACTGCATGTGTCGCATTCCTCGCTTTATCAGCAGCAAGGCCACGTGAGCAAGGTTGCAAGTTACGACTATACCAGTTACGCACAAGACTTGCCACAACAAGGCTAGTAAATAAATGTGTGGACAGTGTTTTCCCATACAGTAACTGGTACAAGCTCAGCAGTGCTGGATGTTAACAGGGGTGTGCAGGCAGTAGAACTTTGGAATGTTCTATCATGTGATGTCCTGCAGCACAGATTCACAGCACTTGGGGCAGCTGGTTATCAGTGTAGCATTGTGGCCACCCTAAAGACTGGGTTCCTGGTAATGTCACCCTGAGGTGTTCACAGACATGACTCAGGGAACAAAACAGAATGACTTGAGAGTTTTTTTGAAAGAGAAGATGACTTGCCGTAATTTGTATTAATCACAAAAGTGATGAGTGGAAAATTCCACAGGAAGTAAACATCTGTTCCAGCATTCAGCCATCCTGTCAGAGGCGTAGGTTTTAAAGGCACAGCAGATGCTTTAGTTTAGGTACTGGTGAGGAAAGAAAACCAATCTGGTTTGCAGGTGAATCCCCTCACTCGGCTGCCGTGCTGCTGTTTAATCAAATATAATTTATATATATATAATCAAATATATTTAAAACGCTGATCAATATGTTGACGTGTGCCAGCTGTTTATACATGTGGTAGATTGGTAGTTTTGAATGCCAAACTGAAAATAAATAGTCACAAAGTGAGCAATGGCAAGTTGATTATCATGGTTCTTTGTGTAATGTAAACATTTGTTGACATGTTTTCCCCTCTAGTAAAATTTTACATCTATATATTTTAGGCCTCTGATGCTGTTATTCTTGTGGCCACTGTAAGCAATACTTTAGTCATTCAGAATCCCCTATATAATAGTCAGATTTACAGTGTATTATCTACAGTAGTCTCAGTTGGGAGGGGGGAAATCTTCTGAACACATTTATCTACAAGAAATTATAAAATACCCAAAACTCTTTGGTTAGTATTTACTTCTTTGTCATTTTTTGGTACTTTCCGAAACTTGATTATCACTTGTTGCAACAGTAGTTAATAGTAAATGAAAAACAGTTCTGTCAGTTAATGGCTTAAGAGTCAATTATGAACATCCTTGCATGTCATTGCTGCCAAGTTTGATAGGAAGAAGGAAATGCTATCTTGGCAACCGAGCATGTATTTTCCTGCTCTGCAAGAACCACACATCTATGTCAGAATACTGGTGCTTGCAGTACCCCCTCAGGCATTTGGTGAGAGGTGTCAGGACCTGAAAAGAAAAAAAACTATTAACTATAACTACTATTAAAAACTTTAATGTGGAACCATATGATGTTCCTCACACCTTATAGCACAGCCATTGAGCTGTAAACCAACAAGGAGCTCCAAACATAAGTATTACAACCCCCTAGGGTATATAAACTTAATTTGGAGAAGATTTTGCCATGAGGAAACATACACTGCTGATTGTCTCTGGTTTGGTCAACCTTTGTGAGCATTTGTTAAAAACACTGGAACTGGTAAAGACTTGATGTAGCATCAGTGATGTCGACTTGGAAACCCAACTTTGAGTAGCATTATCATCACAACCATTTGACATTTACCACAGAAGTCTGTATGTGACACCTTGCAGAGAAGCTTTAACAGCCATTTCAAGGTCATGAGTTTGATGAATGTTCCTTTAAGTATGTTCATTAAAGCTGAAATGGCTGTTGATGAGATAAAGTCTCTCCCCAGTCCTACATAATACTCATAGATTTATAGTTGGAAGAAGCATGTGGGCACATGCTTTAGAAAATTTTAATCTAATAAACATAGAATATCGTGTTCACGAGACACAAACAAAGCATCGCAGTGTGCAGAGAGGTGGGATTGAATTAAGATGACAACCCCTTCTTTAGACCTGAGGGATATCAACACCAAGAAGCAGGGGGAGAATGAAGTGCTTTCATATTCAATGTGACTGAACAGTAGCCAAGAAGACTTGATTGCATTATTGAATCAATAACCCAAAAATCTCAAAATTTTAAAATCACGAGAAGCAAACATTAGGTCAGGGAAAAAAACTGTAGAGCATCTACCCAAATCTTATCCTATAGTATGCAGTATGACCTAGTTTGATTGCAGCATAATGACACCTTTAGTCACACAGAAACATGTTTGTCACTTTATGAATATATCAAAATGTCACCTGTTTTTTTTTTTAGCCTTTTAAACCTGACTCAATTAGGACCAAGTGTGATCAGTTGAGTAAGCACCAGAGGTACTTGGTTATTTAAACAAATGATTCTACTTGCCTCTCATTATCACTGAGGAAGTATTTCTATTTCTGCTACTGGTGACCAATCCCGCTTTGATGAAATGTCTTCAAAAACAGTCTGCCTCTTACTATATTGTAATAATTATGTTTCTTCTGTTGTCTGAATGAAGATGACATGGACTGCACTAATTGTTGTTCTTTGAAAAGTCCCTGCGGATCATGGGGACAAAGCTTGTGATCTCAATTCTAGGTTGAATCAGTCTTGGGTTTCATTTTCATTCAGACTGAGGCATGTTTCAGCTAATTACTCTCTTTGTGTAGTTTTGAAATAATTTGGACCCATAGCTTTATTTACAGACATAATCAATGATGCAAAGCCATGTCATCTTTTTGAACATCTGGCCTCTGAAAATAAGTGAATTCTGTTGTACTATGCTGTAGAATAGAAATAAATATTTATAGCTCATGTGTTGTTCCAGAGTGAAAGCTGAACTGATAGCAGCCACACTGTTTCACTGAAGTCAATCCACATGACCATAAACAGTTTCTATACACCTCACCGATCAGTACCATGTGTATCTAGCACACTATTGTAGTCTTGGGTTGTTGGTCCTGTAACTAACATAGCATTACTGTCTGTCCATCTTTCACAAATGAACTGTAATTCTTTTACCCAGAAGTCAAGACGTAAAGACTTAGACCAGTATTAAGGGGAATATTTCTAGTTTATGGAAACACTTTCAAACATTCTGTTGTATTGCATATTGTTAGGTTTTTAAATGGCCATCAGTGACATTTGAATGGAAACATAACATTCTACCGTAGATAAGATCAGACCGTGTATTTATTGTTCCCTGGGAGGCGTTGTGGTGGAGAGAATACTTCATTTTGTGTTTTAGTTGCCAACTCGCAACATGCTGTGGCTGTCATCACCTGTTTGTCCTCTCACCACCATCAGTCCTTTGCCTGAAGGCACTTTTGGTTCATCAGTCAGTACCATGTGTTTGTTTCAGACAGGTGGCTAGTGTTTATTTTCTTCTCAATTTAACGTTGAGTAGACCAGGGTCAAAGGTTCAACTGTGAGCAATTACTTAGCAGCTCAAGGTTTCTGGAAAGGTTTTGCAGCTTTGAAGAGTGTAATGCGACACCACAGGAGGAGCCTCATGGCTGACCAACTCAGTTTCTGGCTCCAGATGGTAATAATAGTAGCAGCTGCCATTCGTGTGGCTTTGAAGCAACAGAGGCAGCCTACTTCATATCTTTGTGTCAGACTTATATTTACCTTGGTCTTCATCATTGCATTTTTGTGGTATGGGAAATAAACTCATACCCAAGTTAATTTACTTCTAAATTGAACCTAGGTGTCATTTGTATCAAAATTGTAGATATCTTAATTTATTTTGTTAGTGAAAGTGGTTCAAGTTCAGACCTCTGTCTAGGTACTGTGGCACAAGACGTACTCGATCTCCAGACCAAACAATTTACATACCTATTTCCAAAGCAGACTCAGTAGTGTCTTTCATTTAGACATTTAGACCAAAATGGCTGCGTTGTTGAGCCCTGCTTTGAAAAATTTTATCAATTGTTTCTAAAGCGGAAGACGATAAGTGGTGTCACCAAACAGTAACACTAGGTGTGATTGTGAAGGGAGCTGTCTTTGCAATTGTTTGACCTTATCTCACTGCTCAGAATAGAGTCACAGGGGGTGGCTCACAGCTTCTGTTATCACAAAATACTGTGTTTTCCATCAGGGGTATTTATTTTAGAGACTCCACAGAGCCACCAACAGACCACACTGGATTTACTTGTTTATGCTTATTGGTAGACATATAGAAACAGACATTTTTAAATGAATTACGGATATAGGGAAATTAAAATGATACTGGTACAAGAGACTTGTTTGTACACAGCACACAAAATGGGACATTAACTCCAGTGTTGCACATAAACAGTATGTGTGATCAAGTTTTTAGGATTTTCAAAATGGCATTTAAAGATGGTCAGGAGAGAGGAGAATTCATGCCACTTCAGTGCTTCTTTTCTGTTGCGCAGTGATTGAGTCTCTAGCAAGATTTCACCACAATTTGTTTTATCCACCATCCTACATGTTTTAGGAGAAGAGGAAAGGATGAGCGATAGCTTGGGTAATTGTCCTTGATGATGTTTCAATTTTAATTTTCTTTGTTTCTTTCACTGTCTGTCTCTTTATTCTCTCTCCATGTTCATTGGTTGCCTAGAGACCTGCAGTAGGATGCATGGAAATGGCAGGAAAAGGTCAGGCAAACCTTTGAGAAGTTAGTCATCATCTGTGTGGAGGTGTAGGTGGGATTGTAGCGTATAGGCCAGAATTGATGAATTTGTTTTCCAGCACTTCACCACAACATGCACTCTTGCTCTGATAAATCTGACAAATGTCTAGTGTTGCACTACTGCCTGTGATGTCATCATGATGGAATCAAAATCAATCAATCAAAACAACATATTTTATTCCCCCATAAGCAACAACGATATTTTTTTTAAACCATAATATTAGTCAACTGATGTATAAGTAGGGGCCCAGTTCTCTAATGTTTTTCTGTTTAGTTTTTTTGAGCATCCATACTAATTACTTGTTTGTTTGTCTTTACTTGCAGGTATGGCCTCACAAGTCTTGGTCTACCCACCACACATTTATCAAACCCAGACAAGTGCCTTTAGCAGTGTGAAGAAACTCAAAGTTGAGCCCAGCAGCTGTGTGTACCATGAGAGGGCACACCCGCAGACTTATCTGAGCAGCAGAGTCCTTGGCATCGTGCACCCAACAAAACAAGCCCGCTCGTTTGTGAACCGAGACTTCATAGTGGGTGTGAAAGTACGTGGTGGACGTGAGTACCCGTTGCAGACAGTGGTGGTGCGTGGGATACAGAGACAACATCCCAGCAAAAGAGGAGGAGGACCAGGCCCGGCTGCGGCTCAGCAGCGGCACAACGCGGGGCTTCTCCACTTGCAGGGCAAGGAGCAGCAGCAGGCAGACGCAGCAAGTGGGGGCAGCAGTGGAGCAACAGGAGCAGGAGGAGGGGGAAGGGGAGAGGGTTGCAGTCGAGGAGGCGAGGGAGGTGGAGTGGAGGAGGGTGACAGAGAAGAGAACTGTGGAGGTTTGAACTCAGCTGACAGCTCTCAGCGATGTGGGCTGAAACGTAAAAGTGAGGAACTGGATAACCGAGGGAGCACCATGCAGATTGTGGAAGAACTGTCAATGTTGCCCGCCATGTTGCAAACGACGAATGTTGGGAACGCCGCTGTGACTGCGCCTGCAGCTGTGGGTGCTGGAGGGGGTCCCTCCAAACAGGTTGCAGGCCCAGGGGGTGCAGCAGGAGGAACAGGAGGAGGGGATGGGGACTATCAGGTGGTACATCATGAAGTCCTATGTTCCATGAAGAATACTTATGAAGTGCTGGATTTCTTGGGACGTGGCACATTCGGCCAGGTTGTAAAGTGTTGGAAAAGGGGGACGGGAGAGGTTGTGGCTGTGAAGATCCTGAAGAACCACCCTTCATACGCACGGCAGGGTCAAATCGAAGTCGGCATCCTCGCTCGTCTGAGTGGGGAGAACGCAGATGAGCACAACCTGGTGCGAGCCTTCGAATGCTTCCAGCACCGCAGTCACACCTGCCTGGTGTTTGAGATGCTCGAGCAGAACCTGTATGATTTCCTGAAGCAGAACAAGTTCAGCCCCCTGTCCCTGAAAGTGATCAGACCTGTGTTACAGCAGGTAGCTACAGCGCTGAAAAAGCTGAAGAGCATGGGTCTGATTCATGCAGACCTAAAGCCAGAGAACATTATGCTGGTGGACCCAGTGAGACAGCCCTACAGGGTGAAGGTGATAGATTTTGGCTCCGCAAGTCACGTGTCCAAAGCTGTGTGCTCCACTTACCTCCAGTCTCGGTACTATAGGTGAGTACATAACAAGTTTTTAACAAGGCATGCTGAATTCAGTGCATATAAAACTAATTTTAGCCTCTGCTGGTGTCCAGACTACCGCAACCATGTTAAAAATGCACTTCCTCTGGCAAAACAAGGAAATGTCTCCCATATTGCACAACATCCTGCCCATTTAGAAGCCACATTCCCAAGCTGAAAAATACCTGACCCTGCGGTGTTTTTATTAGAAGGGTTCACTGTTGCTGGCTGTGAAAGAAAAATGTGCTTTGCAAGACTTCAAAAGAATGAAATAAAAATAAATAAATGTATTGTGAACATTTTTGTGATTTGCATTCAGCATAAAACAGATTTGGCCTGAAGAAGAATTTATGCAAATAATGAGAGAGGAAAAAACAAACAAACAAATGCAAGACTGTCTCAAGTACACAGAGCACAATTTGATTCAATGCCATTCTACATGCAAGTATTCTGTTACCGACAGTGGGGCATGACCTGGCTGAAGATACAATATCTAATGTTGATGTTAGCAGGATGCCTTTGTTTCTGGCAGTCTTGAATGTGCACAAGCAAAGCGGCAGGCTAGATTAGCTTTCACATTATGCAGTGTCCTGCTTTTTCCTACCAAAGCAAGTATCAATTGCAGTGTAAGAGGCCGAGTGATGTGCCTTCACTCAGTTTGCATACAGACTTGGATATGATAAGTAAAGAAAATGTCTTCTGAGTAAGTATTCAACCATTTTTTTTAGTTTATTATGAAAATGGGAGAAACCAGAATATGTCTATCGCAGATCTTTAACAGGAAACTTTTTTTTTTTTTTTTGAGCATAGGGAGCTGGGTGTGGGCCTGTTGGTGTTATATTTTCAGTTATGTTGCTATGGCTTTTCCATTAAACTATAAGGTTTTCACATCATCACAATAAAACTGCTGCCTGTCAAAATATTGAATTCTACTGAATGAATTCTGCCCAGCCCTGCTACTAGTTAATTCAAATCATTTGACTTCAAACCTTGCCAGCTGATTTACCCCAACTAGCACTAGTGATTCAACCAAGTCATATTCTAATTGACTCATTAGCTGCGTTTAAATATGTCTTGCTCTTATTTCTCCTGCAGCACAAGGAGTGAACAGTCAATATTTATCCACCATACATACAGCCAGGTTTCCTGCATTGTACTGCTCCCCTGCTGTAATGATACAGTGGAAATGCACACAATCATGCCACAAACAGTTTAAGCATGCTATATGGAGCACATGGGGAAAAAGGGCATATTCATCCAGATCTAGCAACAATCCCACACACAGCCTGTCTCTGATGGTTTCATTTCAGTTTCCATCTGACACAGTGGATGTGCGTTCCTCTGTGTTGTGCATCTGTGTAGACTGGAGCTGTAATGCTTCATGTTTCACTCATAGCCGGGGCATAACTGTGACTGTTTCAAGTCTATATTTAAACACACAAATGCACGATCACATTATATGCTGCGAGCTCTGTTAAGTCCTCTTTCAGTGTTGCTTTAGAATGTAAGGAAAATTTGCAGTTATTTGCAGTACTGTGGAGCGTACAGTTCATCGTGTGTTTGTTTGGGGTGGTGGAATGTGTTGGAAAATCCTCCACAGTAGGAACCATAGGAATTATGCATTTCTAAATTCTGCACGCAGGCTTGCACACATCTGTACAAGAAGGCAATATTCATCATGAGAGGCAAGTGGTTCTTATTTTCTCTACTGTGCCAGGGGATCTTCCCCTGTGACGACAGCCTATAGTAGGTAGGATGTCATTTCTTTATTAGATTGATGTGTTGCACTAATTGGTTTAGTTGTTTATACCGCCTGCCACTGCTAATGTGCCAGCTTGTGTTTCTCTCTCAATCTTCCACACGGCATTTATCTGACCCAAAATTTCATGAACTCATTTCTGTGCATTTGATGTTTGAAATCACAACTGTACATTAGTTTTAACGTGCCATATTTAAAGGTTTTATTTCCTTTATTTATGTAGCCCTTCTTCAGTGTGTCAGCAAGAGCATAAATGAGAGCATAGTTCTTTCAGTGCTGTGTCAGTGTTTTGTACACAGTACAACAACAGTGAAGAAGCAAATGAAACAAGGTTTTAGTTTGAAAGCCACCATAAATCAACAAACATCTATAAAAAGTCAAAAACATGTTTTTTTTTTAAATCTAGGCATGGACATTTTATTGAAGTGTACTGAAAGGATTGACTTAATACTGCAGTTTGTGTAAACCATAAACCTTTCAGCATGTTTTATACTCGGCAAACACAGTATAAATATCTACAGCTTGTTTGTTTTTTTAGCTCTCTGCCTGGGACGTTTTGGCAGTGATACCTTGCCTAATAGAGTTGCTCTCTAATGATGAGATTAAGTTGACTGATTTTTCTGGTACAGATTGTTAGTAGACTTATGTCTTGACTTAAGGCTTAGGAGACTGGAACAGGATTTATTCAGGTAGCTGCAACTTATGTGAAAATAATTTACATGGCATTTGAATCATTCTGACCGCTGCACGTAGGGAATATAAAATGTATTGATGCTAGGTGCCTCAATTTGCATTTCCTGTTGCATTTTCCCTCTAAGGTGAGAAAACAACACTTTGACCCATACCTAGGTCAGAGATTTATGAAAACATTGGAAAATAATACAAGCCTATTAGTGAGGCTGATGCTGTCTCTTCTCTCCATTCCCACACATAATTCAAGGTTTTCTTGTGAATATCATTGTAAATGCACTTTGTTTCAGGAAGTTGCTCAAAATAGAGCTGTCGTACTTTGTTCTCCTTTAATGGGGGAGGAAGTGAGCAGTGCAGCTGCTGCAGCTCTTTGTCAGCACTGTCAACCCAGAGCTTTGGTGACCAGCAAATATCTACAAAATGGTTTTGTATTTTGATAAAAATAAGTACATCAATACAATAGTAGATGCGAGAGTACAGGATCATAATGATACCTCTCTGCTAGTGAATATATGGTGTACCAAAAAAGCAGGCACAGTGAAAACATGTATTTTCCATTTTCTTGAATACATTATTTTACCAGTTATATTAGTATAAAACTATAAGTAGTGGGAGGTGACTACTGAAAAGACAGTTTCAGTACATCTCATAATGAGCTGCAGTAAAAACTGATGTATTTAATGTTGGAAATAAAGAATTGGATTCATTTTAAATACAAGACACAAAAAACGTCCTATGAAAATGGTGCCCCCCTGTAGTTGGTAGCCCCAAACAGAACGGAGAATGCAAAGCATACGGTGAGGGGAACAGCGTTGCTGTGGCTCAGAGTGAAGAGCTGCCTAAAATAGCTCATGGGACACCGGCCAGTGTGCTTTGACTTCTATAGATGGTGAAGCACATAGACAGCCAGAATGAAATAAGGGCAGCTTGAAATATAAGAGAGCTCACACTTGTTCAAGGTCAACTAGCTCTAATGTCAGCTTTTTTGATTTTCACATGTCCATCTGTGTTTGTGTGCATTTGGTGATGTGCACAGCAGGAAATGCTTGTAGGCCTGCAATGTAAAGCTGCTGGTAGATACCTCGTATCTATCAGCCACACAAGCTTATAAGTTTGACAGATACACCCTCTGCTCATTTGGTTTACATGCCTCTGGCCAACTGCCACTTGTGATGCTCCAGTCAGATTTGCACAGTCAGCTAAGCTGGCACTCTCTTATTGGAAGTAAATCAATAATGATTGTAGTGGATGGAAATTATTGATTTGTTGAGTTTTCAAAAATCTTTACCCTTAAACATTTTACAGTATCAGCAAGTAATCTGCCAGATCCTCCTAGAAATGTGTTGTGTCAGTACCATGCTACACAAAAATTCCTCTTGACAACGGTTTTTATGTGGTTTTAGTCTTTTTGTCATAAAGTATCTGAATTATGCATCAGGGCTTTTTAAATTGTACCATTTATATCATGTCGTAGTTCCTAAACAAGACAAACGAGCATTTGCTGCTAGGACAAATGATAGAGAGAGAGAGTACAGCTCTTGTATTTAACTTTACGTTGGATATGAAGTGGAAGCAACCGGTGCTCACACGTGAACGGTTCCTTTGGCTTCTCTCCAACTGATTTAGTATCAGTTGGTGTCACGGGCACATCACGAGACATGTGTGGAGGAGACGTCTCTATGCCCTGCTTCATGTTTTCAGCAAGAAATGATTAAGCTAGTGTCATGCAGATGGTCAAATTGTTTTCAAACATTATTGCCTTGTGAGGTTATGGTGGGACCAACTGAAGCTGCAGCATTTATCACAGCAAATGAGGAATCTGTTTATGAAAATAACTTCATATTTGTTGTGGTCCCAATAATTGAAGTCTGTGGCAGCTGGTAGCTTAAAAAAATGGGAACTTTTGAAAATGTTTCAAAAAAATATTAACTGCTCGATTTACAAAATGAATGTCTTGGATATTGGAGTGCTAGTGTGCTTTCATCTTGGAAGCTGACAACAATATGAATACGTTTCCATTTGTAGCCTTGTATTCGGTAAAAGTAATTACTTACAATACTTATTAGTATCTGATAAAAAGAGATGATTACTTTTGCAAAATTGTCCCTTGTTTTGAATTGCTGTTGGGTTTCTGTCATCTCCAGTCCAGTGCTGAGATACGGTTTTGGCCAATGATTTGAATATTAGTCAAACAAGCACAGTCCCCCCTGGGGAATAAAAACAATATTTTTTTTAACTCTGGCTCTTTGTCAACACATTAAGTGGTTTACATCTGTAAAACGTGTCCAAAGCCTTGTATTGTTAATCTGAGGTCCAGGCAGATCAGAGTGCAAGTGCTGCCTGTGCAACACTGCCTATGTGTTCTACTGAATAATGCAGTGTGCTGAGAGAGTGTGAGGAATTACATTTCCTGGAAGAGATGTGCAGTGAGGCTCCATTCTTCCACCATGGAGTCACAATGTTGTTAGTCTGTGTTTGTGACTGAGCTCACGAGATCTGCAGTAAAGGCCTGTGTAAAGCCTGTTTTATATTTCTGCGATCTACGATGCACGTGAACGAGATGATAAGTCCTAGCCTTGAGTTATGAATCTGGTGAACTTGGAAGCCTTTTGGATAAAAGATTAAATCTTTCACTTAATCATATGATGTACCCTCTATAATGGGCTTTAGTTTGATACACACTGTCTGCACTGACTCTGATTAAGGCCACACTGTGGTAGAAACGGCTGCAATTAACAATCAATAAAAACATCCCTGTCCTCGTTGCCAAGGCTGACTGGGGCACACAGCTGTATTTTCGAGACAGGATGTGAGTGTGTGTTGATGTGTCTGTGTGTAGACCATACAGGGTACTGAAATTATAAGGAGGGGAAATTAATCCAAACTGATTTAATACTAGGCCATACTAATAATTCATAATGGGAATGGCAATCACTCTGACCATCTGCAATTCTAGATTGCATTTGCTATCAGCACAACCCTAGTTCAGATAATTATTTGTGTTTGTTTGAGAAAATGTCCATTAAAATGTAAGAGAGCATTTATGTGCTCTACCATGGCCCTTCTTGAAAACAATAACACCTTGGCCTGCTCTGTATATATTTTTCAGATTAGATAAGGAGGTGAATGAGTCTGATGCTTAAAGGAAAATTATATTTGAAGAAACATTTTTGTTTGCTTTTGTTATCTATCAACTCTATATTTGTGCAGTAGGGAGGACAATGTGGAGATAATGGGGATTGTAGTTTTCTTATATTAGCCCTAACTCAATAGAAGACCCAACTCTTCTTCAAATTTTAGTGAGTTTTTCTGCTCAGCAAGCCACTCTGGAATCTGGCCATTCATCGTCTTTACATTTGCTCTGCTAATTGGCTTGTGCCTCAGCCTTTTTGTGGGTAAGAGACAAATAAACAGAGACGAAAGAAAAGAGAGAGACATGGATGGAAGCAGGGAGGCAACCGTTTGGGTCAGAGGAACAAACTGTTGAACTTGTTGACCAGGGAAAACATGCTTTCATTGGCCAGGACCAATCCACAAAGGAGCAGTAAAATATAGTGGGAGCTTCAGGCTCTGAGGAGGAAAAAAGCATTGCCACTACTCCTGCCTGTTTGTCATATTATGTAGTTGTTGTGCTGAGAATCAGTTAGGCTGGTGCACACTACTCGATAAACGGGATGATTTTAGACCGTACTAGCACATTGTGAGAATCGTGGTGGTGTTCCTGACTGGAGGTCACTAAGTTCTGATGCCCCTGTAGTTTGACATGCCTAAATAATAAGTTTAATGCTACTGGTTGATTCCAAGGCAACAAGATACAAGTTACAACCAGTTTCTGTGAAATTTATGCCATTTATTGCCATTATGAAATAATTTCAGATGCCAAGTGTACTGACTAACGTCCTTGCCAAATCCTCCAGGGTGTGCATTCTGAAGATTGAAAGACGAGGAATCGCTTAAATCTGTCATTATGTATGTGGTGTCCCACATTTTTAAAATCGGTGAAGTGTTTAAAAATCCTCTATTGTGCATCAGCCCTTTGACTTCGGCATAGTTGAGCCTGTGCTGTTTTTACTGCTGTGCTAAGCATTGTACATTCAGATACGTTAAGGATGATTCCATTAATGATTCCAGGAGCAGCCAATGCAGAGTTCATTCTCATCTGTCAGACCTTCTGTAGCTCCCTCACAAAAATGTCTTGTGAAAATACTCTTTTAAATAAGTTTATTCTTCTATCAGCTGCTTTTTTGAATTTCAATAAGCATATTTGAAACCACACTGTATGCAGTAATAGAAAGGTAGAATTTATAGACATGAACAAAAGTGTCTGACGATGCTACAAAAAGCCCTTTGAAGATGTTGTTTCTCTCCTCTGCTGCCTCCGAAGACATTTTTCACCGATAACAGATGAAACTCCTGAGAAACCTTTGAACACAGTGATATTGTAGACATGTCTCATGTCTCTCTCCAAGCCATTTATTCCCCATCCTCACTGAATGTAGTATTACCAATCAACAGCATGCTTATACAGCCTCGTGACTGAAGAAAAACATGCTCAGCTTTCATTTTGCAGAGCATTAATGCATTAAAAGCTGTCTGATTGCGTTTAATGGATGGCGATACATCTCACTGATTCGGAAACCAATAAAATGTCAGACATTTTCTGAGAGACAACCCATATACGTGGCATGCTTAGCAAACATCCACCATGATGTTTTGGATTTAATTTTTTATGTTTGAATTTCAATTTATCTGCCAAATCCATTACCACATTTGGGAATTAAGCCTCTGCAGCTATTGTACTTACATTTTATTTTTTATGTTGTTTTATACAATTATTTTATTCCACAATTTATCTAAAAGCTTCCCTGTTACAGGCACTCACCATTCATTTATATTCTACACCAATACATTCCTGTAAAGTGTTACTGGACTAAATGCAGCATGCTCGTCCATCACCTTGTTTTAGTTGAACCTGTCTGTTTCCTCAGGGGGCTTGCACGTGTCACCCAACAGTCTTTGGCCTTGCATTTGGTGGCCCCTCAGCTTGTACGTCATATCCTCACGATGGAAAATAGATTTGGTTTCACAGGAGGGCGGTGCGGCTTAGGTTGCGTTAATTAGGGCTGAGCTGTGCAACTATGGCAACCCACCCCCCCACCCACCCACTGTGTAACAGAGGGGGAGAGACCTGCTGTTTTCTGTTTGCCTAGGATTTAGCATGTTGAGGTTAAGGTTGAAGGTTTGTTTTGTGTTGCTACTGTATCAACATGGAGAGATATGGGCAAAAGCAAATAAAGACAATATAACGGTCCCTTACACCCAGAAGCACTTAGCCTAGGAGCAACTATGTGATGACTTGCAGTGCTGTTTAAGCACAGTTTGTCCCTGTCCCATCCTTGATGAATGCTAGGGATGTGTTGATATGTGGCTTCACTCTCTCCTCACTTCCCCAGGGAAAACCTGTTCCTTATAAATAGGCCATGTTTGTGAGGCTGAGATGGTTAGAATAACTGCCTGGTTGCTTCGCTCACCAGCTGTTGCATGCATTTGTTTTGACCATGTGATAAAATTGTCAAAAGCGTTTTTAGCTGGTCTTAATCTCACTGTTGCCATCTATATGTAGCTTCTGTCCCTCACTATTCCATCCTCTATAGTGCTAAAGACGTCAGGGAGTAGTTGGATCCCCTTACAAACAGCAAGTAAAGGTACAGTTGGGTCCAGCTCTGGAAGCAGCTGCCTAAATAGAGGGTATATCTTGTGGACTGAAATGAAAAGAATCTCCATCTTTCAAATTACCCCCAAATTTATTTTAGGGCTGAGTTCTTCTGTGCAACACTGTAATCTACGTCAGCAATGAGAATATAATTGCTATTGAAACTGGAATGACATTAAGTAGAGTGCATACCTCCACCAAGGCCAAACACTCCCCTTGTATTCAGTTTAGCCTTGTAGCTAAGCCACCAAAACAATGAAGATCATAAAATCAAAACCTCCATTGCAGAGGAATTGTAGTTATTTCCATCAGGGGCTGTGGATTACTACCTGGAAAAAGGAACTCGCAGTCATGCGATTATACCTAATTGAAGGAGTGCCAGGCTTAAAGTGTTTTCTATGGTCCAGAAAATATACATGTTATAAAGACGACACATAAAAAAAAAGAAAATAATTCCAGATCCACCCTTTTGTGTCTGCATTTTGCCAAATATGAGTTCATTTCTCCACATAGTTTCCCTGTTAATCTGCTTATCTCACTGATGTCAATATTCCTTGTGGCCTCCTGCACAGACAGACTTGAATCAGAACCAAAAAAAATCTTGTATAGCTCAGTCTGTCAGTGCTCTGTCAACATTTATAGGCTGTTGTGTCCTAAACCTGGAGTTCTTGACAGACATGTCAGTCAGACACGTCTTACCTATATTGGAGCTGACAGGCCTGCGTCACCACCAGCCGTCCCTGTAACACGGTGTTAGAGTGCTATTATAGATCTACTCAAAGTAACACTGAGCCAGCATGTAGGTGAAGAAATAGTGACCGTGCTTCTTATTCTTAAGCAGCCTGGAGCAGACACAAAACAGCCTGTCAAAGCCCTGATCCCAGCCTGGCTGACCTGCTAACCCACTGGATCAGCCTTTTGATGCCTGGTGGCTGTGGTACACTCACAACACAGGCTTGCGGGTCACTTGGCACCGTTGCACATGTACCACACAATCTCCATCTGACTGTCCATCATCAGGATCTTTATCACTTTACTAATAATGGATATGTATTCGCTGAAGACTTAATCTTACACAGTCAAAAACAGTACGTCAGCGACGAGTGACATGTTTGTTGCTATCATTAACAATTTGAGTTCTACAAAACAGAAAGCTGTTTTTCTTGGAATTGTTTTCTATTAAGTTTTAATACTTTAACATGATATATAAAATTAAATTATTTTCTGAACAGTTTTCTGGGAAATGTTCAGTGTTTTGAATCTGTTTCTTTTTCTTTCATAGAAACAGATTTTAGAATTGGCACAAAAACATGAATTTCAAAAAGGTCACGTTTAATTCTGTCATATCAACCACTGTCGTTCTGTTACTGAAGTCTAACACATGTGTATTTTGTCTTTCCCACAGGGCTCCAGAGATTATTTTGGGATTGCCGTTTTGTGAAGCCATAGACATGTGGTCGCTGGGCTGTGTGATAGCTGAACTTTTTCTGGGCTGGCCCCTTTACCCTGGGGCCCTGGAGTATGACCAGGTACATCTTTATCACCATTTCTTTTTAGCTGCTCTTGGCTCATAATTCTGGAAGACTTCCTGCTTCTTTGTCCTCCATGTATCCAATATTCTAGTCTTTAATTGCACATCCTTATTCAAATCATCCTAGAATCGTCTTCCTCTGCTTTCCCTATTCTATGACTAAGTCTCACCTCGCCACAGCGTTGCCACATGAAAAGTGTTTTCTTTGTGGCACTCCATTTTATAGTGGGCCTTTCCTCAGTTTATAAGTTTTACCCACCCTACTCTTTCTACTCCCATAAATTACCTCCCTGACCAATTCCCTCCCACCCATCCTTAAGTCGCCCACGTGGCTGTCGAGGCATCATTACACCCTGTGTTTCCACCCAGTCACTTATTTTTCTGGTTCCTTTTCTGTCTGTCTTTTTCTCCTTCTTTCCATCACCCCCTATTCTTTCCCATCACAGCAACCCACAGAGGAGAGGCTTCAGTGTTTGTTTTTGAGTTTGCATGCCATCCAGCTTTCTATTACAGGCTAGCTCTCGGGTTACTGACTCAGACGTGGCTCATGCTGTTCAACTTTGTGGAATTTGTCATTCATGGTTCAGTCTGTATCTCTCTGAAGAAGTATTGCAAAGGCCAGTATGAAAGAGAAGCTGACCTAACTTAAAAATAGCATTGGGGACATTGACCAAATTTTGATTGATTTTGGATGTTAAAGGAAAGAAAAACTTCTACACTTAATTGCAGATGGACTGTTTGAATGAAGACATAGGGAGAGCGCTGAAATGACTTACACTAACAAATTAGCACAGCATTTACCGGTACCCTTGGTGACATACCTACCCTGAGAGCTGCACCAGCTGGCGTCTGTGCCAGTGAGTGGGTATGTTCTTGTGATCGATGGTATGTCTATAAAGAGCTGCTGGGGGCCTGCCCCTCCCAATGGAGCCCTCACAGTGTCTTCCCAGGACTAGACTGATCTGGGCTTATGTTGAGTGGCTTTCCTCTACCCTGGAGCCTTATCTACTCAAAGGCTGCCAAAAGAGCCTCAGTCACATCCGGCTCTTTCCTATGCAGTGCTCTATAGCACAGTCCTCAAGCCCACTGCATGCTGCACTCTTACCAAAGTATTTTTAAGGTCTGGCGTCATTTTTCATTCTCACCAGGACCAAGACCGGAGAGATAACTCAACACCTCTGAAAGAGATTTGACTTGAGTGCTGCAGCACCAGTCTAAATATGATAAATCTGTTTTTGCAGGAGCCAGCCAGCATGTTGCAAAGCAGCTTTAAAGATATCTGGGGTGAGCCTCCTCAATTTAGTAAGAGGCTGCTTGCAGCTGATGGGGAGTGGGTAAACAGGGATGGGATAAAGTTTGCATGCGCAGATTAAAGATAAAGATAAAAATATACAAAATAAATGAAGTATTGAGAGGCAAACTCTGGAATAGAAGTAGCACAGAGCGTTCATCAGACAAAAATAAAAACCCACTGTATAACTGCTTTCAGGCAGATATTGATGTGCTTTAAACAAGAACACATGATTTCTGCAGCGGAATTTGTGCCATGTCCTGCCCCAGACGCCACCTCTCCTCTGAATGTTGTGGACATTTTACTGTTGTTGTGAGCGTGTCTGCCTCGGCCAAACTCACACTGTGTTCTTTATGTGAAGGCCAACTTTGGAAAACTGGATCTGTTCATCTGCATGTGGAGGATGACGGAATTTAAATCCAAATGCAGTGTGAACACTGGCAGTAGAGGGTGGGAATGATCCGTGCAAGAAAACCAAGCATTAAGTTGCTTTAGATATATCTCACTTGTTCTTACACCGACCATGATGTTGGAGTCTATTTTTGTCAATTGATTTAAAATACCTACAGTAGATCTTAGGCTCTGTACGTTCTCTGGGACAGCTGAACTGGAAGCTCATCCCAGGGAAACTCCTCTCATAGATATGGTGGGTTTCCAATTTCACTGAATCCCTTTGCTCTTTTATAGTGGTTCTGACTGAACTCTGCTTTTTAGCGTCCTTCATTTGGGAAACTGTCCACTGACACAAAGTCTCCATTTATTCACTGAATAGAAAAAACAGCCAGTGCAGGAGCATACTACCAATGGAAAAAATGCCATGCCTTTCATTTTGGTTCCTAGTGCTTTGTGGATACTTTGATTTCACAATGAAGGCAAACACTCTGACTCATCATCACTCATTATTGCTTCAAAACATTTTAGAGAAATGGAAAAACTACAAGAAAACAAATTAATAGATTAATAGATTAATAGATGCCCAGATGATCTCACAGTCAGTTACAGCTTCATTGGTGACAGAAAATCTGGATCTAAATCAACACTATACAATATCACTGTACAATATCAAACTGTACTTCCAAATGAGAAGCATGTACATCAATGTATTGCTTAAAATAAAATAATCAAACAAACTCATGTCAGTTAACAGCTCGGCACCAAGCTGCTGGTGTGAGGTGTCATCCAGGGGCCACCGGGTGATTTGGTTGGAGCCGACTGAGCTGCTGCCCCCCCTTTCTTCTTCTTATCTTTCTGCATGGGGTCTTGTTCCATCCCACACAGCATATTGTATTTATAACTCTTGCACTGCCCTCATCTTACCTCATCCCCCAGTCACTTCATCTTTTACTTCACTACAGCAGGAGGTTGCACACCTCCTCGATGCGACAGTCTCAGCATTCAGCCAGCGTCTCGTTATGAATAGCTATAATTAGCCCAGGAGCTAAAGTCACGGGCGTCTCACTCTCCTATATTTTGTCTTGTTGGTCTCTCTAAATTCAGCTTGTGCACTGAACCCTGGGAATTTTCCTGAGATTTTACGGGGGGCTTTTTATGTGAGAACGCAAATGTCTGAGTTAGTTTCGCTGACATTTTGCTGCTAGACTCCTTTAAAATGTTCAGAGAATGAGAATCCCGAAAATGTCCTGTAAGGAGATGGGCAGTTAAAAACAAACAATAAAAAACATCTCAGAAAAAAGGAGGAGCCCATGTTGAATATGCTGAATGAAAAGATGAGAGAGCTTTCAGTCATAAAGTCAGACGTAGCTATTAATTTGATGTAAACAAAATTACCTGATTTCAGACCTTGCTTATGTATTATGACAAGTTCCTGTGGTTGTGAACATTGCATGCTTCGTATGTGAAAATCATGGTCTGGAAAATTGGGTCCTGGTCTGAAAACAGCTTCTCTGTATCTTGTTTTTTGGGTACCAGAAGGAATGTTGCTGTTTGTGAGTCTCTGCACACAGGATATGTGGGAGGGTGTAGGTACGTTCTTCTAAACTGAGCTCATCAATTTGTTATATTGGTGAAGGATAGCATGGAAATGCATCTTATACAGCACGCATTGTTATCAGGGCTGCCATTAAAGAAAGGCTGCCTTTGCTTCCTGTCTGCTCTGAAGCAGGCCCAGGCTCGCTAAATGGGTGTTTTGTGAAGCAGTGGCTTTTACATCAGTGATCTCACTGGTTCGCCAGATCTCTGCAGAGACACACCCTCAGTCCACAAGAAAAATAAGGGTTCTCCCATCACTAAGACTTTTTATCGTCCACCCACTGGCTTTGTGTCTGTTGCTTTTTATAGGATGTTGCTGAATTGCAACACAACCCTGGACTTTCAGGGTTAAGTTTGTTGTGAGTAACAATGTCAGGAAAGCTTGTGTACATTCAGGGAAAGTGAGCGAGATGCCAGACAGGATTAGGAAAAAGTTTTGTCAGTTTAAACTTAAATGTAATATTTATCTTACATCTGTATATGTGAATTTCAAATATAGACTTAGGTATAATTTTATAATACTGTTTATCCAGTACATTTGAATATGACAAACGACTGTCCTCTCACTTTGCGGCTCTTGTCTCATTGATTCTTGGCAGCACTGAATCTGTAATGGTTGTTGTCCTTAGCACTTCACTGTGATTGACGTCAGCGAGGCCTCACTGGTCTCCTCTCATAAACCTGTGTGTGACATTCTTGCCTCGCCACAGCTGACTGACAAGCATCATTACCAAGCAAAGCACTTGGCATTGAAACCATAGATTACTGTTATCTGAGGTTATATGAAAAGTCCCTGAAACCTCTGAGATCACCAACACAGGCTACCTTCAGTACAAGACCTTGAGTCCTGCTGTTTGTCAGAAAAGTGACATCTTGTAGGTGTCTGGGACCCTACCCCACCATGTGCACATTCACATCCACCCAAGTTCAGCTCGATGATGGAGTGTTGTCCCTGTAATGGACTTTGCTAATCTGTACGCTAAATAAATTGCTCCAGTGGAGGACCTGTAGGGGCCACATTTTCTAGCCTTGAGATCTATTTTTCTTTTTGTTCACGTTCTCTTTTATCCCTCCCTCTGTCCTCATGTCAAACAGATTCGCTACATTTCTCAGACACAAGGCTTGCCAGGAGAACACTTATTGAACACGGGGACAAAGACAGCACGGTTCTTTCGCAGGGAGTCTGACTCACCGTATGCAGCATGGAGACTAAAGGTTAGTTGTATTCACACAGCAACAGTAACCAGTAATTCAAAACAAGCACTCTCTGTTTCACAACAGAAATTACTTCCATCAGTCAAATAAAGAGAAGCAATGATTCAGTCCCTAAACAAAGGATGTTCGTAACGTTGCTTCACATACTGTAAATTAGATTACAGTTCAATGACATTTCCATATCTTACATAGCATTAATTTGTGCATTGCTGATAACAAACTGATCATAACATTACTGAGCCTGGAATCCTCACTTAAGTCTCTTTTTCTTCAGTCAACAGATGAGCATGAGAAGGAGACGGGAATGAAATCAAAGGAAGCAAGGAAGTACATCTTCAGCTATTTGGATGACATAGCGCACGTACGTTGTTACTGCCCAGACCACAATGAACTTATCTCGAGTTCAGTGATAGTTCAGTTTCAAATGAAGAGAGATGAGAGAATGTAGGTTACTAGGTCTCTACGGTAGGATGTCTGTATGAGCAAAAAGAGCACACATCTATTTACAGGTGAAAGGAAAGAGTGCCTGTAAGAGTAACTGTCCTTAAGTTAAATACTTAACCTGTTTTAAAAACATGAAGGTTCAGGTTTCACTTTGTATGAAAAGACCAGAGTGGAAATTCCCCAGGCACTGCTCATTCAGGTCTGTACTTTTTTTGAGTTGGATGAGGTTCTTGTGAATTCATTACTCATCATTGTTAGGAAACAAGTATCATAATACTGCTTATTCATAGTCAGAGTATCTGTAATGTATTCATTTATTTATTTGTCATAAATACAAATCCTCTTTTTGAGCACTGTGACAAGAGGCTTTAATGGAGAAGTGTTTGCGTTCCAGGTGAACTTGGTGATGAATCTGGAAGGTAGTGACTTGTTAGCAGAGAAGGCCGACCGTCTGGAGTTTGTGGGCCTGCTGAAGAAGATGCTGTTGATCGATGCGGAGGAGAGGATTGCCCCCGCCGAAGCTCTCAACCACCCCTTTGTGACAATGCAACACCTGCTTGATTTCCCCCACAGCAACCAGTGAGTCCGCCGCGCCTCAAATTCTCAGACATGTTGTCATTTTGACCTCCCTACACTCAGCTTGAACTCTCCCATGTGTCTCTTCCGCTCCACAGTGTCAAGTCGTGTTTCCACATCATGGACGTTTGCTGGACTCGTCCCAGTGCGTACGAGGCGGCCAACAGAAATAAAGGTCCGTTTGTCAGACCTGTGACCACGACTGCCGGCGCCTCAGTAAACCATCCCTTCAGCAAGATGAACGGTGTCCATGCACAAGTAAGACGTACAGGACATTTTAATGTGCAGTAGGTGCTTGATTCCACTCAAAGTAATCGTTAGATCAGGAATTATAACAATAAGCAAATATATATGTATTACTCTTTTGATAAGAATAATCCTGGGTTCTGAGGGGTCTTGACAAGCAGTGGTTTGTTCAGTTCATCTGCTCCTGTGAAGACCGTTCATGTCGACTATTACCTCAACTTTATTGCCTTCTTGTATGCTGACATGCCTGTCTTATTGCGTCTTTGAACTGCTGTCATGGCAACAAAACCCATGTCATGTTTCTGAGGTCATGGCAACAGTGCTCATATCTGTGTGGTTGCTGAGGAGAAAAGGGAGATGACCCTCTTATTCAGGATGAGATCTTTTATAATGCAAAACACCTTAAAGCCACAGTCCTGAGGATGAAATGTGAGATCATGGCCATGTAAGACGCTATCAAAGTGACAACACGTGCTTCATCAAAAAGATGTAAGGTTAAAGTCTGAATGCTCTCTCTCAATAACACATACCTTTCACCATTCAACAGCTGTAATTTGTTTTACTGTTGAGCAGTATAGTAAATAATAAATCCTTCTTGTTCATGGGGATTTTACAGCACGGCGTTGCACCTCTTTTAGTATTATCCTTAGAAAGGCTGCTTTGTGTTTACTATCATGTGCATGGGGGCTGGGCCACACGTAGGAGCCAGAGCGGAACAATATACGTCTCGTTCTCATTATTCAATAAATGTGATTATAGCCAGGCATGAGAGCAGTGTGACTGGTGTAGCAGAGGCACACGCTCGGTTGTTCCTTGTTTATCCCGCACCGGGCCTGATTCAAAGAGCAAGTTGAAGGTTGCCTAACAGTCTTTTATTTATCTAGATATTTAACTAAAGAAGATAAATAAACAATCCATCCAAGAGCTGCCAGCCAATATTCTAAAATGTCTGTTAATTTAAATAATGCGGAAACCGTGTAGACAAGATCCACACTGAGGGGTTGATGAGTGTGGAAGTCGACATTGAATACATTCATTCTGTAATTGTAGGTTTTTCTGGAGGTGATTATTGAAGTGTTATAGACCACAATGCTGATCTACCACTGCTGAGCTAAGTGAACAACAGTCTACCTGATGAGAATCCAGGGTTAATGTTTAAAGTTAACCCACTAATCTATGAGTACAAGGCAGGTTATTGTTCTGGGCAAAACAAAACTCCTGCTGATATACGTGTCGCCACCTACTGGCTGTTGGATGTCACTGTTGATCAGCATCCCAGAACAGTCCACTCAACTCCTCTTTTCGCTGTTTTAGGGGTTAGCTCCATCAGCCCCCTCAGTGATGCACCCTGGGATAACACTGCAGACAGGAAGTGGTCAGTTTGGGTGCAATGATTCATTTCAGCAGGCCCTCATTCTGTGTCCTCCATCCATTCAAGGTAGGATGTGTTGATCTTATTTTCACTTTATGATTCGTTTTGGTGATGGGAATAAATCAGCTGAAGCCAGATATTTTTCCTGTCTGTGTTTCTGAAGGAATCCCCACCAACGCGGCTAAAACAGCAGGCTACTCTGTTCGAATGGAGTCCTCTGTGCCTCTGGTCACTCAAGCACCCCCCATCCAGCCCATACAAATCAGACCTGGAGTCATCACACAGGTAAGGGTGTAGCGAGGATAGAGATGATGGATGTGGAGGTGTCAAATAATCAAAAACAATAAATGTTACATCAGAAAATGCTTAACCAGGGATTGATATGCTTGAGAGGTGCCAGTGCATTCATCAAGATAAAGTGACCAGCGCTTGCCCTGTGTCTGTGTTCCTCTGAGCTCCTCTGGAATAAGCCCAAACTTCTATTTTTTTATACGCAGACAGATGAAAGCATGACTTGCTCAAAATTACCAGGTCTAACTGCTTTTCTTCTCTGCACTCTCTGTCAGGCCTGGTCCAACCGTGCACAACAGATCCTGGTGCCCACTTGGCAGCAGGTCACATCAGTGCCCCCACAACCAACCACGTTGCCATCTGACACTGTGGGCTCCCAGAGATTGGGTGATTGGGGGTAAGCACTTTATTAGTGTTTGTCAGGAGGTTGCAGCACAGCACAATAGCTGTGTCTCTAATCAGCTGAATTTTACCACCTAGTGTGTCACAGCCGTGTGGCTAGATTCCAACTGAAAGGCTCCAAATGCGGCCAGCAAATGTGTCCTTCCACCCCAGACCAGGTGGATCCTTCCCAGCTCAACATTTTCCATAGTTCATTCTGCATTAGTGACTGTTGTATTTCTAATGGTGGGTGTAAATAGCAGGGGCAATTGTCAGAATTTTTTTTCTAAGTACTCAACAGGTACGTCAGCTGTGTAGACCAGCTTCGTCACAGAATGCTTCCCCAGAATTGGACACTGCTGTCTTTTTGTTGACATTGTCTGTTTATTTATTAGTGCTTTATTACTTTTGCTGTGCACACCCTGGGGAATGGCTGCACCGCTCTGATACAGAGAACAGCTTGCTGACTGCCCTGAATGTTAATGACAGATGACTCATACATGTCCTTTGGGACCAGAGTCAGTAATGGTGCTAAAGCCTTTTACCTCAATTTGCTCAATGTTCTGTTTTCTTAATGCAGGAAAGTGCGTCCCCATGGTAACCATTACAGCTCCATGATTGCACACCCTCAGCCATTCTTAACCAACCAAATGACCATGTCCACGCACCAGCCAATCAACATAGGCATTGCACATGTGGTGTGGCCACAGCCGACTGCCAACAAGAGATCCAAGCCTTGTGTGAACAGGTAAGGCGGTCAAGACAGACAGACATGTGCACTGAAAATGTGTTTCCCCTCTCTAAAACGAATATGTTTTCCCTCTGTAGGGGCAGCAACTTCTCCCAAAACACAAACATCCAAAATATAGCATGCCAGTCCCCAAAGATGGCTGATACAGCAAAGAATGTGGTGGAGGTAGAGGGGGAGAAAGCCAGATGTCCCGAGGAAGGGCATGTTATCAGAGAGGATCAAAGATCACAGCAGGTGGACGAGGATGAAGAGAACTGCTGTAAAGTGGAGCCAGACTGCGAAGAGCTGTCGGCCTCACAGGAGCAGCGGCAGGCCATGGTGATCTCCGAGCTCGCCAGCCCCACGGTCAGTGTCATCAGTATCAGCAGCGACGAGGAGGAGAGCACACAAAGACACTCGATGGGCGAGTAAGTACTCAACTTCCTACAGATGATTGTTCTAGTTATATGATACCAGAGTCTAATTTGCTGCTGCTGTTTCCTCTCCTCCTACGTGCAGATGTAAGGGAAGTGCAGAATGTGAGGCGTGTCAGAGCACTGTCAGTATGGAGAGAGTCTGCTCCCTCAGCAGTCCGGACAGCACGCTCAGCACCAGCTCTTCAGCCTCAGCCCAGTCCAGCAACTCACCGTGCAAGCACCCCAACAGGTACGGTCAATGAAGCCAGAGAAAAAAAAAATGCTCGACCACATACAAAGATGCGTGAAAGTAACCTCCCTCCACCTTTTGCAGTATGTCAGATGACGAGCAGGAGAGCGGTTGTGACACAGTGGACAGCTCGCCGGCCTCGGACGCCTCCGGCCACAGCAACAGTCCTTTCACAGAGCAGCAGCGCTACATGGCTGACAGCAACCAGAACTGCGAGCCCCGTGTTGCGTGCGTTGCCCCGGAGACGGAGCCTGGAAAGCCGACAGTTCGTACTGTTGTGGTGCCTCCGATGAGGGCGCAAAACAACAACAACGCTTGTGTTGGTGAAACGCCTGGCAACACAGGTAAACCTGGACACAGTGCACAGGCAACAAAACCAAATCGATCAGCTCGAAGTATTGACATTATATTGAGCTTGCAGATCCCCATCATCGGACGGAAGCAGATTGCTAGATCTGCATCTGTTCAAACCTTCCATGGTTTTAAGAGTAAAGCCAAAGTGTTAGCGACAGTGTTAGTTACTCAAAAGTGCATGAGTAGGTCACACCCGCTCAAAGATCCAGTCACCACTGCTGCTGTCTGCTCCACAGGTCACATGTCCTGGGATTACACTGTCTTAGTAGGCCACAGAGGTTCTCGCAGGTGATGTCACATATCTGCTCGGATCTCCAGAGTGGATATTTGTTTGCTGTCAACACTCCTCACTCTGGCTCTGACCTCTGTCTGTGTGGATGTGCCATTTTTAAGCCACATAACGCATACCTAATTCCCACAATATTTTAACACTCTGAGGTGAATATTCAGAAAAAAAGCCTTTGAATATTTCTTTCAGGTGTTAAAATGGAGTCACGCATGCAGTATGGAGGCTTACACAGTAACAGCTGTGGTCAGTGGGACATTGCTGTCTTTTGCAGCATCGCTGTCATTTAAGACTGCCCTTTTTAAAATGATGGGTTCAAGTGTAAATCCCGAGAGAAAATCATCGAGTCATATTTCCTTTCATGTTGAAGGCATCTTCCTCCCCAACCCCCACACTATTGCATGTAAAGCCTCGCATAAAAGGGCACAGCTTACTATTCCGGTGCTACCAGCTGTATTTATAGGTGATGGTCTGACTCCTCTATAAACCGGCCCCTCCCCCCCATATCTTCCAAACATTTCTATTTATGAACATCTAGATCATATTCAGAGGACAGTTGCCACTATGATTACAAGTTTGATCAGACACAGCTGAAATCACTGACAGGCCCACAAATCCTCCTGCCACAAATGTTGCCTCTTTCAGCAGGTCTAGCTGGATTCATCTCTCGTCGCTTCTTTTTTGTGTCTGTTATTTATTTATAAAAAAAAAAGTATTTAATTATAATACTGAATTGTTTGGACATCACCTTCCTCAGTCTTAGAGTCTTCGTGCCAGTACAGAGGGCGAGGCATTCCCGGTCGACAGCATCACCACTCCACCCCCCTCCTCAACAGGCCGCAGAAGATGAACCCTGCATTCCAGCCCCAACAACAGCAGCCTTTAGGTTTTGGGCAGGTAAGAACACTGAGCATACAGGTGCAAACATACACACAAAAGCATGTGAACACACAGCTATGTCAACTTGCTGATGGTGATTGAAAGCAGTGAGACACCGGGAGACATATGATCACGCAGAATATACAGAGCAGTAAAAGCTCTGTGTATTGTACGACCACAGAGAAATTGCAATGATTCAAGACTTTGCCAAAATATGTGTGATAAATTCATTTTGTCGCAGGGATTGAAATAGTCCACCAAAGGTGTCCCACTCAACGAGACTTAAATAAATAAAAAAAATCTTGTATTTGTCCCATTTTTGGAGCATGAGGAAATTGGCTAATGTACCACATCGCTCCCATTTCTTAAGAAGTCTTTAAATATGTTTTGTGATGTTAAAGTCATCCGTGGATCTATTACCTCAACCGGAGCCACAGAGCCAAAGAGTTTGTAGTAATCAGTCCGTTACTACAAATAAACAAATGGAAAGGGTTGACAACACTCTGACTGTGGTGGAGGCAACCAACAGAAAGTTGTGATGTTATTCACACCGGTATACTGAGACAATGTTCAAGTCATGATTGTTCATGGTTGACTGGAAACACAACATGATGTAGAAAACAGCAGCCCCTAGTGGCTGTTCAACGCCACCTCAGGTGTCAATGGAAGGCTCAGTCAGATGTTCTTCTTTATGCCTTCAGGTGCAGCATTTCAGTTCCTGCCATCAGGAATGGAACGGCAACTTTGCCCACCGCAGACCCCAGGCCTATATCCCCCCCACCATGCATGGGCACACATTCACCCTGTCCCACAGCAGCCCCAACCACACTACGGGCCCCCACCCCCACCTCGGGGGCCACCCGCACTCCCAGCCCACCTTACTTTCCTATCCCCCATCTGGTACTCTGGTCACAGCTGCGCCTGTGGCCCACCTCCTGGCTTCCCCGGGAGCCTCTCGCCCCGTCCTCCAGCCCACCTACAGTATCTCCCACCCGGCAGGCATCGTGCATCAGGTCACAGTGGGCATCAACCCCCGGCTGCTACCCTCCCCTACCTTGCACCCCCCGGGGCAATTCAAGCCCCTCTTTCCCCCGCACTCCTACATCGCCTCGCCCGCCTACACCAGTTTCCCTCTCAGCCCCACCAAAATAAACCAGTACCCTTACATCTGAGCATGTTTGCCCAGGCACCCTTTATACCACCTGAGGGCTAAGTTAGCAGGGTGAATCCTATCTTTAAACCACAAACAGCATGGTTTTGTTTTTTTCAGAAACCATGGCACAACCACAGAGAAAGCAAGCTATTTTTTGAATCATGTAGACTTGGGTGTAATTGAACTTCAAGCTTTAAAATATAAAGTTCCAATAGTGGAGATGATTTGGGCAAGAAATTAGAAGGAAATAATGTATGAATGCTTGAATGAAAGAATGGATTGATAGTTAAACTCACACTTAATGTGTTTTGCACATTTGATATACCTTTGCATTGGATCTTCTACAAATACTCCTCAAAACAGGTTAATAATTGGGGTGATGTTGAATAGTTAGACTTTGCACCCCTGATCCCAGCTATTTTTCTATATTGCCTTCTTACATGTGCAAGACACATCCATATTTGTAAAGCCATCCCAGTCTCTAGCTCTAGATTGACAGATGCACATGTTGTCCACCGTGTATGTCGTACAGCGTTTGAAGTATTTGTACCTTTTCGGTGTCTTGGTGTTAGCAATGTCAAGTCAGTTAACCAATTTAAATAGGGTCGTTCCTCACGCTGCATGTGGTCTTGCATGAGCAAAAATGTAAACGGAAAGATGCGTAGGCGTTGCTCTTATTGTTTGTGTCACAAGACTCGCTGCATTGTATAACTGTCCCCAGCCATAGTGCCTTACATATTTGAGGTTGTTAATGTTACTACTTATATATGACTATATACATGATTATTAATGTACTGGACTGCAGCACTTGAAATTCCAATCAGTCGATGCATTCTATGTGTGAGTATATATATGCACATGTGTATATGTCCATGCATAGCCTGCATGGATGTGATGTATCGCGGATAGCGGTGCTTCTCTTTTGGAGTCGGTGTAATATTTCAGTGTGTAGTGAGTAACTTTTCTGTTCTCTCCAGAAGAACGGCATGCTTTGCTGTTGCGAATGCTTGCTGTCTCATTAAAAACGTTTTTTTTTGCGTTCTCCCCCTCTCCCCGAATGAACTAGTGTACAAAGTGCAAGTACTGAGTATTGCTTAATATTTGATAATCACTTTCTATTTAGTGAAACTCTTATTACTAACAGTATTTGTACTGTTTGATGAAACTGCAATACAATCTAAATAGTCATTAATTCTTATTTTATGTTCTTATTTTTTTTTCTTTTTCGTCTTCGTACTCTTCATTTCTGAGTGTTCTCACTTTGTTTCGTAGACGTTTAGAAGTGTGGTGGGCATGGCTTTGATTAAGTGAGGGGAAAAATGCAAAGAAAAGGTGTGGAATTTTCTAAGCTTGAGCAAACCATGCAGTATTTGATATACACACATATATGGACATATATTATAGAGCTAGACTATTTAGTACAGATGCTTGATAAGGTGTGAGTTATTTGTGTGCAATTCTCTCATTTATGCATGTGTGACAAAGTTAACTTTTTCCCTTTACATTATACCATTTGTTAAAGGCTTGAGGCTAATCGGTGTCAACTGCTTATTTTTCTACATTCCGTCAGGGAGGATATCTACATATATATATATACACACACACACATATGACGGTAGCACCGGTCTATATATATTTATATGTAGATATGCTATGTGTGCGTTTTTTTTCTGTTCATTTTACTAGTTACGTGTGTAATTTGTTTTCGTCTCTACTTTTCAAATGAAGTTGCTTGTGCAGCACCAAAGACTGTAATTCATTTCATGAGCAAGGTAGCTTTTCTGTTTGCATAGACCTCAGTTATACTGTAGTCGTAGAATGGGGTTCCATTAAAACAAACAAACAAAAAAAAGATGTATTTGTATTTAAAATGGCCGAGGTTTTGTCTAGCTTATTGGGCAATTAATAAGTCGTATCATTTCTTTCTTGAATGTATCATAGATAAGCTGCTATATGATGATTGCCACTTCAATAGCTGTGAAATTAGGTGATTTCTCTGAGTTTAAACCTAGCGTTGCTATTTTTGTATAGGTCCCTAATTATCTGAAATAGAAGTGGATTTGATTTTTTGTGTTTTGCGTTCATATTTGGAGTGTCATTGTAACTACTGTATTGCTGATGATGAACATTAGTTGCATTCGTTGTTTCTCGGGGTGTGTGTTTTTTGCATCAGTATTTTATCCTTATTAACCTTTTGGGCTCATCACTGCATATAAATGATGTATCGATGTAACTTAATTTTTTTGTATGTTTTCATATTGGTGTTTTGTACACATCTGAAGCTGTAGCTTGCAGGATTGATTTAACTTTCTCATTGTACGTATACTACCAGTACTCTTTACGTGTTTTACAGGAGCACTGTGAGATGTCAGAAAAAAAAAAAAAAAAAGAAATCATTGTGTTGATTGAAAAAGCTTCTGTCAAGTTTCCACCGATCGCACAACAAACACTCTGCCACTCAGCAGTCATACAGCTAGTGAGGCTTGTTAGGGTTTGGCTCGTTAATTAGAGTCAATGTCCAAAAAAAGTATTTGTTTCTGTTCCAAAAATTACGTTTCACAACTGGCTTTACTGTAAAATTGATTTCAAACATTACTTATCGTTACCTTTTTTTGAAAAGAAAAAAAAAGATCTGTTCGATGTTATTATATCTGGCTAGAAAATCTCCTTTTACAATTTGTTCATCTAAACTGCCTTGTGTTCGGATCGCTCTCCCCTTTATGAGTGTCTCATTTCAAAAAACAGTGTTTCGTCGATGCAAGCTGTGGCCATCGCTCCGTGTTCCTTCCTGAAATTGAGACAGTGTGAGCAGCACTGTGTATGTGCCTTGAGATTCAGAAAGTGAGAGTTGGAGATGGTGATTCCTCGCCGCTTAATTGGTGGCGGAAAGCATGAGAGTCCAATTACTGTCCGTTATCATGTAGACAGTCCTTTTTAGTGGCCACTCAAGTAGGAATTAAACACACACACACGAAATAGGACTTCATCAGAGTGTCGGAGGGACTTGCACTCATCTGGTTGGCTTGTAGACACGACAGAGGACATGTACACACAGCGCTGGTTCTATAGCTACAGGATGCAGCCGCCACTGAAGTCTGTGATAACACACACACACACACACACACACTCTCAACCTCTTTGAATGATATGACACTCAACGATCTTTGGATAGTCACTCTGGCTGAACAGCAGATGCAATACTTTTACATTGTGCGGTCATTGCACCACCAAGTGTTCTTAGATAATCTCCATGCTTTACATTACCGTGCATGTACACCTGAGTTGCTTCACTTTGTCTGCCGAGAAGAAGCCGTGCGCTCAGAGCAGCGGTTCCACCAGGCAAGTCGAGGTCGAGCGGGGAGGTAACCGAGGCACAGCCTGCACAGATGGCTTTGTAAAACAGGACCTGTGCTTTGTATCCTGGATGTTTGTGAGTCCTGGAAGGAAACCACTTTGTCCAGGAGATGATTACGGTTTCTCTGCACAGTCAGTCATGAGTGAAATACTCCACACTTTAAACACTGACAGTAATGTGGTTGTACGTTTGATTTGAGGGGTTTTATTTCCTACCTGTAGGCTTTACTCCATCATACTCCAGTGTCACGTTGGAAAAGAAACGCTTATGACGACAAGGCATGAACTTGGCAGATTAGTGCTTGAAATAGTTCCCCAATAATAAGCATGTGAAATGTAATCTGTGTTTTGATTCCTCCAAAGGTATTCACCAGCAATGCGCCTGCATAAACTCTCCGATACTTGTTAAGGAAAAGGAATGGATGCAAGAGTAGAGAAATCTGTAAAACTGTTTTGTTTCTCACATGATCGACACCTTTGTTTGGATTTGTTTCCTCATTTTGAGGATTTGTCACATTTAACAGATAAATTTGTGGTCATTTGTAACATCCTTATTTCAAAGTTCAGAGTTCAAGTCAAAACAAATCCTCTGCTGCGGTATTATCCTTTTTGAGACGTTAATTCAGGGTCTGTATTATTCTGAACGTGCTACTGTGTTACTCCTTTGATTTGATCGGATCAGGTTTGTTTTGTTTTCAGTTTTCTGGTCATCTTTCAATTTCAGAGTTAATTCACACTGCAAGTTATGGAATCGTCTGTTTGGATTGCTCATCGATTTGATCATGACATCTGAACTGTTACTGTTTAATACCTGTAGATTTTCTCGTGGCTTTTATTTTGTTTTGTTTTTTTGTTTGTTTCATTTGCTTTTTTATTTTGTGCTACACTAGTTTGCCATGTAGCAATTGCACTGTGCAATATTTACAGTATGAGGACTGGGAAAACTAACTCTATGGATGTGATGTCTCTTTACAGTTTGCGATAGTGTTTCCTCTCTAGTTCTCAGTGATTTAGGTGTGACCAAGCCTTCTCTACTTTGTCACATTAAGCGGGTTTTCCAGGTGACTCTTTTGGTGAGTGTCAAAATAAGACTTTATGGTGTATTATTGTTAAGATTCACTTTGAATTAAAAAAAATCTATTGATGCAGATCTTTCTGACTCTGGTCTCTTATATCGCTCATGCAAGTCATGCAGGCGCCTTTATTTTCTTGCTTTTAAAGTGATAAGAATTATTATTCTTGAAATTATTTCATTTTGTCACAACTAACAGACTAATAACTGGTTAAACTAGTAATATTCCAGTATAATACACACTTCTGCAACTGGGTAAACGTCGAGTTAAATGATGGTCCAAAGTTACATAACAGCTACTATAGGCTCCTTGTGATCACATTGTGTTTCTCTGCTTGGCTGCATTTTAAAACATAAAACCGTCTAGAAGAATACGTTCAAATCTTTTTGATTAATGCGTACAGGCCTTGACCGTATAGAACTCACTGCCTTTGTTTACCTGTAATGGTCCATCTTCAGTGGCTGTCTGGGTCTGCGCTGCCATCTAGCGGCGGTGAAGCGGTATCGCAGCCAGAGTTAGATATTGCAGTGGTGACTCAGGATGGACAGACGTGTCTGTTAGTGGAGGTGAGGAGCTCCCCGTCACCTTCTCCCTGTCACTCCTATGTGTGTCTTTATCTATATAATATGCACTGTGTACGCCGAGTCGTGCGTGCGTGCGGCCAGCAGAGGGCGCTGTGCAGACTGAGCTGTGACTCCGGTGGCCACCGTTGAATCAGCAGAGGCGCATTCACTGACGGACCAGGGGGTGGACCGCGGTCTGTGCAAACAACTACTGACAGCAGGACTGACCGACCTGTGACTGTGTCCCTGAACGTCGCATGCACCTGAAGGCATCTTCCTGGATGTCACAGCCGTGGCGGGGGGAGCGCGCGTCGCCCTGCGCCACACGGAGCTGCTGCTGCTGCTGCTGCTGGTGATGCTGGTGGTGGATGGACCGAGCGCAGCGGAGCGATAGGGCGCATTTCTTAATTCCTTTCCCCACCTCCCGCCCCCTCCTCACCCACTCACAGCCCTGGACACGCGACGAGACCGCGGGACCCGCCGCCCGTGCCCCCCGCTCCCACGCACCCGCCAGGATCGATCCGATGTATTATTTACGACCCAAACTTCTTCTGCAACTTGTGCCCCGGATATGGCTCCCGCTTTGAGGAGTGGACGCGCGGCGGCGGCGGAGCCCGGTGTGTGCCCGCCTCGGAGCACGGGCAGCGGCGGCGGAGGAGCAGGAGGAGGAGGCGGGAGGCGCAGGTGGTGCTGGCGGGGGACCGGTGGAAGAAGCGTGGCCGCTAACTGCCTCCTGAGCGCGTGGATGCTGACGCTGCTCGCCCGGTGCGCTTCGGCCGCAGAGGGTAAGCAAGCGATCCCGCACGCACGCACGCACGAGCTCACGCACGAAGTGTCTGCTCCTGAAAGCGCGCGCCGGTGTGTGTTGCATTAACCTCTGTCACACGCACCGCGCGTGAGGGGCTTGCACTGAAGAGTTGGAGCAGATCGGCGCACAAAGGGAAGATGCGCTGTGTCGCTGCCGGCTGCGTGATTCACGGGCTGCAGGGGCAGAGCACATCCGACCCTACGCTTGTTTGGGAGGGGGGGGGGGCAGTGAGGGCTCCAGCGGGAGGAATCACAGATGAGCTCCGTGCACAGGCAGGGGGCTGCTGCTCGCTTGTGCAGAGGAATTTGCGCAGCCAGGCAGCTCGTGTCCAGCAGGAGGACGAATCCCCCCAGTGACCTGCTCTGACAGGATGTGTGGAGCTGCTGAGGATTTTTATTTTTGCTTGTGTGTGATGTAACTCTCTCTCTCTCTCTCTCTCTCTCTCTACTAATCTTTGCACCTGAGCCTGGAGCCTCTCAACTCTTTTGTCTCACTGATCAGATTGCATTGAATCCCTGCACCCTTCCTCCTCCTCCTCCTCCTCCTCCTCCTCCTCCTCCAGATGCAGATGGACTCATTATCTCTACTCATTGTCTCATCTCAACCTCATCCCTGCGTCCTGCATTCTGCTTGTTCCCTGGCCGGGGTTGAGGACACAGGGCTGCTGCTGCTGCTGCTGTGTGTGAGGTGGTGGGAGTTGTTGTGGTGGGGATGCGGTGCAGCCACAGGACTCTCAGTGTTTCATCTGGGTCAGCACAAATGGCACACATGCCGTCGCCCACTCTGGACGACACGGCTGCCCTTCAGCCGTGGAGGACCCTGGAGGAGCTGGCTGTTGGGCTCCATCACCCCCCCCCACACACACACACATACTTCTACATGAATGAGTACAATTAGAATTGGACCTGATAAGGAGTGTGTATCTAACAGTGGGTCCGTCACCCCGCCCCCTCCACACAGTCAGCAATCTGATGTAGTGGCTGTAGTCTCACCTCTGCTGATGCACTGCTACAGTAGCACAGTCTCCTCCTCCTCCTCCTCCTCCTCACAGTCAGCACATCCATTCTTAAACGCATGAGCCAGACAGCAGCACCTCGACTGTACATTACAGACATGCTGGAAGAGTCACACCACCACATGCACTGTTCATTCGCTGTGAGCCTGGACCACAGAGAAGAGCTGGTGGAGCATCACCGTGGTCTCCATCTTTCTTTGAGCTCTTCACGTCAAACCATTACCACAGTGGAGGAAATCCAGACTTATAATAATAACTGGAGACCATTCACAGTCTTAAATATAAAAAAAAACAAACTTGATTATCTTGATTTGACAACAGCCCTTGAATGATGAAATCGAGTCGACCCTCAAATGACTTGAGGCGTCATGACTTGATAATATTACACGGCTTGATGTGATTCACTTCAGTTTCCCGTGACATGTTAATATTTTTACAGTCAGTCGTTTCATTGGTCACAGTTTAAAACATAAACTAGAATCTAATCAGATTGTTCATCCACGTAAGAATGAAGAAAATGGAAAGAATCGGCCAATTAATGTAGATTCTCCTAAATGTCACCCTCTGTTCTGTGCTTATTCTCTGTAGCTTCAGTTGGATGGGACCTCAGTTTCCTCCCTTCATGTGTGGAGCCAGTGCAACATGTAGTTTCTATGGAATAGCCGATGGAAACATTTATCCCTCAAACCTCTGAGTGCAGGGCAGGTCAGGGTCGTCTTCAGGCAGCCAGATTGGTTTTTGAATTCTCTCTCGGCACCTCGTTTGCTTTCTCATAATCGCCGCTCGAGAACTCATAGCCGGAGCTCAGCTTCAGGACACGACCAAGGAATATTTATTCACCTCCTCTGACATCAGCTCTGTTTACTCCGACGACCACAACAGCCCGCCTGCCGCTCCTGAGTGCTGACAGCGTGGCTTTGATGGGGGTTAACCTCGCAGACCTCTCTGCGTATGAGACTCCATCCCTGGGCTTTTGCCAGTCATCACTTTCTGTTTAGGAATTCATTGAAAGGAGATGTGACAGTATAGGATTCAAACCCTGCTTCCTATGTGCACTGCGCTGCGGGGGGGGGGTTTAATCCATAAAATGACGGTTAATGTGCATCACATACCCAGAGCGCTGCACAACGCCGCTCTCTCTCTCTCTCTGGTCTGCTTTGGTCGCTCTTGTTTTCATGCGGTTAAGCGTCATGCAGTTTTGGTCCCCTCTGTCGGTTAGCCTTTTCAGGGGTTGTCGGGATGGTTAATGTTCAAACTACTTCCAGGAATTGGTTTTAAAAATAAAGCGCCATGACTCATTCGGGGTCTGATGACCTGTCTGCACCAGCTCTGGGTTTTCAGGTGCAAATAAGGGATGGGACTTTTTCCCCCCGGTTTATTGTTTATTTGCCTCGTTTCCCCTCATCGCAGTGATTTATTTCACCCTGGTTAATTATGTTGTGGGTGAGTGCGTCAGGAGGGCTCGCCCATGTGTGCGTGGGGCTGTACCTCAGACCTGAACTTGATAACTGGCGATGTCTTTGTTTAAAGATTTGTGTCTGCTGCCTCCACAAGCCTTCTTCTGTTTTCCTCCGTGTGTTATGCTGATGATCCAACAGGAAGACGTGAAGCTGGGTGACAGAAATAAAAAATGCTAGTAGGGCAGACGGACTGTTAACGAGTAATTCCAAATATATGTGTGCAGATAAATATTAATTTTCAGTATTACATCCATCCTGGCTGTAATTTTGGTCTGTTCCTGTCAGATCTTAAAGACAGTCCACAGTCTCCTTCATTGCTGCAAACACTTCTCCAACGACATAGATGCAGCGATAAGGAGACGGGCCACTAATTAGTATTGTGGACCATCTGCCACATATTATCCCTCATATAGTGCAGTGCAATCAGGGAATATTGTGTGTGTGTGTGTGTGTTATGAGCTGTCTCCATGTTCCCCTCCAGTATCTCCCTGCACTTAAACGCCTCCATGTTCCTCCGTCTCTCGCTCTGTGTGGCTCCGTGTTGTGGATGTTACAGGCCGGGCCGTGGACAGCAGACTGCTTGATTTATGAGGACACACAGCGGGCCACAGCAGAGGAGGGCACGAGGGCCCTGGTTCTCTGGGAAATTTAGGGCTCTCCAAGCCGACGGCCCCTTCAAACGAAGTCTTTTAGATGAGCAATCGTCTCATGAATCGCTCAGATTCAGCCGACCTAAGTAATTAAGATATTAAGACAAATTAAAATTTGAAAATGTAAATCTACTTGTTTGACATTTAAGAACAACTGTGTGACTTTATTTAAAAGCAAGTCAGCAAATCGCTTCGAATTAAGTGTGGGCGTCGTGTGGACGGCCTTTATTTAATGGTTCTTTTGAGTCATTTAAAATATGAGCAACATTTAAAGATGGGCTTTTAACACCATCATTATCTAATGTAATAAAGCTGAATGTATAATTTGATGAAGTCACTTCAGCTTCTGAACATGCATTCAGGGGCATTCAGGGACCTCTCAGAAGGTCCACTTTCTAGAGTTATGAAGTCATGGCTCAGACTCGGGTGTGTTTATGCAATTTAAACAGAGTTTGTTGAATTTATAAGCAATGAAGAGCAGAGAAAAAGGATCTGGTTTGAGAAAAAGAGGTGCCGTGAGTGAGACGTGGATGCAGATTGACGCAGTTCTTATTAAAGGCGAGAGTTTGTTATGTGATGTTATGTCGTGTCTGTTAGCGATAACGTCAGCAGCGGAGCTCACGTCCACATATCTAGTAGTGGTCCGAGAATTATTCCAACCCCATACGAACGCCCCACCAGGAAATCAGGTGTTCGCAGCTGCACGCCACCGGACCTGGGGGGGGGGGGGGGGTGATTTTACAAGTGCTGTTTATCTCGCTCCAACAGCTGCAGCCCAGCTCCGAGAGTCAGGGAGATGTCAATCACGTGTGGTCTGTGCTACCCACACAATCCTGAAAGGTCTAATTAGCCAAAATAAGTGAAATCCCCCATGTGGGTTTATCATGACAGCACTGCGAGATGTTCTTTGACATGGTTGTATGGTTATTCCAGCGAGTCACTTCTTGGGCTTCACAGATGGGGCCTTGACTCCGGAATGCATTATTAATATGTAAGTTTAAAAATTGAAGAGGATTTTTAGCAGAAATGAACGAGGCTGGATCAGATCAGGATTTTGATCTGTGCTGTGCATAAAGGAGAGAGACAGGAGGGTCAGGGAGACGGCCCTCAGTCATTTTTAATGGCGTCACTGTCGTCATATCATATTCAGTTGACTTTACAAATAGAAATGCTCCGTGTAGCTGCTGGCTTTGCCCCCCTTCACACACATTCCTCTGCGGACTGCAGCATTTCAACAGACATCCGTTCACCTCTGAACTCACCGTGAACATCAGCACACGCGTGCGTTCGAGCCAGATACTGTGTAAGCATCAGCGGTTTGGTCTCCTGCCATCTCCAGCAGTTCAGCTTCAGAAACAATCACTGAATTTTGCAGCTCTGAGCCTTCGTAGCTTGAGGATGGAGGCGTGGTGAGAGCTGGTCATTAGCCTCCGAAGTGTGCCGGCCCTGAATTGTGACACATCTTAAAGTTCAAATGTGCGCAAATAAATGAAAAATGGAACACTTAAAGCCAATTGCATGGAGGTTTTTTTTTTCAATTTTTCATTCCCTTACTCGTCTACAGTGCTACTGCCTGTCATGATGAGGAAGCGGCACTGCCTTGTCTTGTATGCGAGGGTTGAAGCTCTTTGCAAACCGTCACTGCTCCCGGCAAGTAACCAGCCTTCATGGCAGAGAAAAAATCAGGAAGCTAGGCGACAGAGTTTATGTGTTTGTCTTTCACGCCACGCAGCGGGAGGTGATCTGCACAGACGTGTTAACAACAGCGTCAAACCCGCTGCATTATTCAGCTGAGAGGCGGTGCAGACACAAGCGTGTTTAGAGCAGCTCCACACCGTCGCCAGCTCTCATCGCCGCAGCCCGTCTCGACGTGTTCGTCGGTGTATGACGCCGCTTCTTTGTCAGGAGATAAAGACACACACACACACACACACACACACTTGCGAGTGCTGAATCCAGTGGGGAACCCCTGCTGTGTTCCCACACACACACACACACACACACTCTTGGAGTTCTGCTGCTTTGTAGGTGGTCAGGCGGAGGAAGTCTGTACACAAATGAGAAAATACACACATTGCAGTCCAATGTCTTTCGGAAAGCAGGTTACACTTTGTGGGAAGGACAGCTGAATGGCATTCTTCAATATGTTATGACACAAACACAGACAAAGCCAGTGCGGCCAAACTCTTACATGTTGTCGTTGACATCGAAAAATACAAGATGAATGGGTCATTGTTGGTGTGTGACCTCTTTTCCAGTCAGAACTCTTTTATGACCTCAACGAACATATTGTCATGTAAATGTGAGTATGGCATTCTTTTCAGTACTCTAATGGGATTATATAGAAATTGAGGTTACGCTGGGATAATTAAACAGAAAGACGTCCTCTTCTGCTCGAATAGCATCATGGTGAGGAAAATGTTTCACGAAGGTTAAAACTGAAGAGCCTTTCCGACACTTACAGCACTGGTGGAATGCTTCAGGGATTCATTTAGAAAAGTAATATTACATCATCCACCAGTCCCGATATGAATAATTGTACCATTGAAGAAATTCAAACGGCTGCGTCACCGCATCGGTTTTAGAGTTCTCTCTGCAAACGACCCCGGTGTCCCCGCGTAGCACGCACCTACTGAGAGCACCTGTGGTTTATTATGACTGTAACACATCAGTCTGGAGAGACGCCTCGTTCTGGCTTCAGTGAGGCAGGTGGAGGGGAGGGGAGGAAGCCAATGTGCTGCCAAGACGACAGCATCAGTGAATCATCAAAAGGCCCGGGGAAGGATGAGCTGAACTCAGAAAGCATTAAAGGAAATGTTCGGTTTAGAAGCCTATCTTATTAATCAGTAATCAGACTGTCTTAGGATTTGAAGTCCGTCCTTCAGGAGTACAGAAGTAGGCTGTGAGCTCATGCTTATCTCCGGCAGAGGTAATGCCAATGACTTGTACAAACAAAGAAAAGTTGTGTTGTTTGAATGCATGAAGCCCAAGTTAAGTAAAGATACAGCCTTATCGTTTTAGAATGTTCACTCACACACCAGAAATGTAGGTTTTTCTTAAATGAGAAGAACATTTTACTTATGACACACACACACACACACACGCACACAGCCTGTTTCAATCCAAACACTTTTATGGGCATTCATGAATCCATTACAAGTCACATTTGTTTTATTTATGCTTTACCTTAAGTTTTAATATGAGACAGGCCGTTCCCCACTGGGCCATTAATTACGCGGATGATCAGAGTGTTTAGCTCCTCTGCCTCCGGAGAGCTACACACACACACACACACACACACACACACACACACACACACATTTATAGGAAAAGTCCAGTCTGGCACATTTTTTTGCCTTCATCTTCCAGGGATATGTTATTAATTTGTCCTCAGAGACTGACTGTGTGTGTGTGTGTGTGTGTGTGTGTGTTGTTGTTGAAACGTACCACTCTCAGCACTTTGTAACCAGCCCGCAGTGAGGGAACATCACTTTGTTTCTTAAAATCAAGTGCATTGCATCAATATTTTCTGAGGCTGAAATACAGCTCAGTACCTGATGTACTGCACAGGAGACCCAGAGCTCAATATTATAGAATACTACGAAATGGATGTGGATGTTTCTCCATCTAGCAACAAACTAAATATAGGATTTACAGCACGTACAGTCACGGTGAAAGTGTGACCTTGTATTTCCACGCTGCCTCTGGCTCTATTATGTGTTACATTCTAATCAAGGTCAAGAGCGTGTCCTCAGTATTGGATCATGGCACTTCATGGTATACATACTTACACCTCAGTGGTAATAATATCACCCTGGCGACGGCCTCTCCTTGACTGTGAGCATCATCGTTACATTACATGTCGTTTAGCTGGTGCTTGCGTCCGGGGTGAATTACAGCCAGCGCTGTCCACATCTGAGACGCTTCAGCCGGGGGTTGGAGGACGACTGCTCCGCCTCTTTTCAGATGGGTATATTAGATTAGCAGAAAAAGAGCGCATTCTCACAGCAGCTGGTCTCATCTGACCCCTGACTCTTCCTGCAGTTTGTTTTGTTTGTCCACCCACGTCTTGGACGGTGACCAGTAGAATCAATTAGGAAACATCCTCCCTTCTTTTCGCTACATTAAGAATTTAATTCCCCCTCAAGGGTCGTCTCTGCAATCTGCATTTTGGAAGCCATGCCCCAGTTCCTTTATATATAGTACAAGTGTTACGATCCCATTGTGGCACAGGGATGGTACCTTGACAGTTAGAGCTTTGACTGCATTTGGTTTCTGCTCCCGTCCTCTGAATGAAGATGTACACATACGTATTACTGTGGAGATGTACATGCAGCTCCTTGTCGCAGCAGCCACGCTGCACGTACCACATCTGAAAAAAACTGTCAACGCTTCAGTGGTAAAAGAAGCGAATGGTATGAAAGCTGGGATTGAATCTTATGTGCTGAAATTCAAATAGAGTAAAAACTGAGACCTGGCAGTGCATCAGCTGCACGCACACATAGACTAAATGAAAATCAAAATGATCAAAGGATTTGCCTGAAAAATACAACTTCATAACATACACCACTAGTTCAGCAGTTTTCCCCGACACGGTACTTAGGCTTCTCTATTTCCAAAATGATGTTTACATGGACACCAATACCAATAATCCAATATTAACCCCATTACGGTAATAGCCTGCTCCGACACGTAAACAGCAATCTGAATGGAATATTCTGTGAGCAACTCATGTACACATGGAAAAGCAATCATTGTGTTGTTCTGTAAACTGGAGCAGTCTTTGTCCGTGATGCCACAGCAGCTCGTTTAATCCCTGGATGTTACAACTCAAAAAAGGCATTACTGTGACCCAGCGCTATTTGTAAAGGTCATTCCAGGAAAAAGCAATGTCACAATTTAAAGGCTGACATTAGTTTTTTTTTTATTGTGTTGTGTCAGAACAATTCTGGACGGGTAATCTGTTGATGTTGCAACTTCCCATCAAAGGAAGCTTTTCTTTGTGGACGTAGGAAATCAGTAAAAGAAAATCCATTTTCCGCCTTCACCTCTGGTTTGACTGCACACCAAATGAACGGCCCTCATTCGTAAAATGTTCACATTGCTACGAGCCTGGCCCGGTTTACTCATCTGCTAACTGTGAATATGAGCTCTCTCCTTCCTCAGCTGTTCTCACCATTGCTGCACTCGATTCTACGTTTCCTCCAAGATGTCACACTATTACTTCCCAATCATGTAATTGCACATGCAAGGTTCCTGTAATCTGTAATCACTGTAAAATGATATTGTCACAGCGGACTCACCCCAGAGACTAAGACAATAAGCAGATGAGTTTCCTAATTATTAAATTGCACATTGCAATCAATGAAAGAAATGATATTAGAGAGTGTAAATAACTTCAATGATGGTTCCAGGCTGTATGTAGTGTATAGTGGATTAGAAGGTAACTGATGTGCGTAGATATCTAAACACGCAGACGTGGTATTAAACTGTGATTCAGCTCAAATACCTCTGATCAGCGCGCAGTCACTTTTTCATCCCGGGAGGACGTTGTATTGCGGCAGCGTGCGCTGGCCCTGTTGTGTTGTGGCGAGCCCAGGATACGGCAGAGGCTTTTGTCTGAGAGCTCATCCATCTCGCTGCCTGCCGGAGTCGGCCGCGCTGATCTCTGTGTTGGCGTCGCCTCTGCGGCGAGTGTCAAGGTTGCGTGTTTGATCGCTGCGCCGTTAAGGGCCGACAGTGCTGTAGCTCATGTTGGGGCTGGAGTTCAGCCGTCGTGAAGCGCATAATGTCTTTTTATGTTTTCACTCTCACCTGCAAGATGTGTCTTTTATGTTTCCTGTGCTCCTGTGTTTAATGCTCCCACAAAGAGAGGTTGATGAAAGTTGGAGGTTGTTGTGCCTTTTTCTCCTGTTTTCTAAAGAAGTGGCTCAACTTCAGCAAATACAGCAACAAAACAGCACTGCACTGCAGCATGAAGATGTGTCCATGATGAAACATTACCAGCAGTCTCATTATGGAGTAGTGGTCTTCAGTGACATAAGAACTTTCACCTTTTGATCAATAAAATGTATGTAGATTGAAGAATTATTAAGAAAAAAAAAAAAAGAAGCATGTGACAGTCTTCCAGTGCAGGTTTAAGCCCAAAGATATTCAAATTACAATAGTCCCAGATGAAATGTGATAGGCTGAAACCACTGAAGTTTCCTCAGTTTTGAGTTTAATTTGTAAAATGGTCACTTCATTATCTGCTAATTGGCCTAATTAATGGACTTAATGAGCTGTTTGGATCATGCTCAATTCCAGCACTTTAACACTGTTTCCAGTGTGTAAAGATGTATTTTGGATTACTGTCCTCATTGTGTTGAATGTTTGGATTTCAAAGGGAAAAAAACCCCCAAATCCTTTTAAATCGTAAAAATTCCTAATCCAGGTAAACCCGGAGGTGGTGGTCGGCTGACCCCAGGTTGTACAACATTGTGATTGTGGGACCCGTGTTCATTCTTGTGTTTGACTCAAGTGTGGATCTCTGAGGGGATCATAGAGGCTTAACAGGCTTAACCCACCTTTTTATCCCTCTTTGTCCTCATCCCTCCATCCTCGTCATGCCCCGACAAAACCGGTCAGCATCTGCTCAGTCTCATACGTTAGTGGTGTGGTTATGGGGGAGGGTCCTCGGAGGAGGATCTGATGTGGAGGTTGTCGGCCATATAGATGTATAATAGTCTATATTTGAAATTTCTTGATTTGTACGAACAACACTGAGAACACAAGGTGACCAAAAGCACTCAGCATTTCAGTCAATTGAATATAACTTCAGCATCTTATATTCTGTTCACATCATCTCAATTTCTGTATTTTCTTGTGTTTAATAATGTAAGCGCCTAATTTAAACGCGTTGCTGTGGGAACAATGACACCTCGCACTTTGCTCTGATTTCTGTCTGAGGCTGAAATGAGAAAGTCGGAAGCAAAAACCTGCCGACTCCCCGACAGTGACGATAGTTATTTTAGACGAGCTGTTCTTCTTCAGACTTGATTTCATATTGATCTGTTTTATTGATAGTTAGGACTGTGGAAGCATCCTAATCAGGTTGCTTGAGGTCAGCAGTGGAATGTTATTTCGGATATTTTCCGTACAAGTACTGTGATGTTTTGAAATGGAACTTTGGGGGTCAGGTCTACTTTTTGATTAAACATTAAATAGTGATTTTCTGTCCAAAATTCAGCCGTAAGTCCAAAAAAATACAAAAAATCCTCTCACAACCCCTGTGATTTATCTGGAGGGAGCTGACACCTAGGTCCAGAACCTCTGGACTGTTATTATTAATTGTATTATTGTTGTTGTTGTTATGATCCGACCAAGCTTCTCCTTGTCCCAAATTGTCCCACCAGCTGATGCGTCGCTATCTGTCGTCCTCCTCTGACCCACACCTGTCATTTCACACCCACTGTCGTAATCCCCCAGACCCATCACTGCCCCAGCATGCAGCTAAACTCTCACACGCCTCCCTCGCCTTCTCGGTTTTGCGCGTCCCCGGGAGACGGCCAGCAGCTCCAGCCTGATACGGTCCTTCCTCTCGCTGTCAAACATACACAGGCTAAGTGTGTTGGGTTATACCAGGACATTATCTAAAGGGAGAGTTGAAGAAGCAGCGATGGAAAGAGTTCATCATACAAGATTAATATGTACCTATATTTTAACTCAGTGATAATATGAAGATTAGAATTGTGGATATAGGGTTTATCTCAGTAACAGTCCTTTCTGGTTCTGTTTCCATAAAGAAACCAGGACGCGTGACGCTTCCTATTCAAAGACATTGCGTGTGTTTACCTTTTGCTTTCATCTGTGCCTGCACCAGCGGCTCTGTCTGCTTTCAGCCCTGACAGTTCAGAGGACGCTGCTGCCTCTGGGCTCCGAGCTGAAGTGAAAGATGACTAGTTTTTAATGGGACTGAGTTTACCTGCAGAAACCGACTGAGTCCTCTGACATCCAGTCATCCTGTCTTCTTCTCACCCCCGGAGCCTCAAAGGAATATTTCAGCCCAGAATTTTTTATTTTGTTATACCTTCAATCCAACAACAGGTATACAAATATACCTCTAAAGTCAGACACAGTTTGAAATAATAATCCTTTAGATTGACATGAATGTGAAATCTATTATAAATGTTTGCAGGATGTGTGGTACAACATGCAGTATAAGTATAATATAAAGCAATATTTAAATCCCATGAGAATTTTTTGAAGTATTTAAAATGCTTCTGAAACATTTAGATGCTGTATAAGGCAAATCTGAGGATTAATATTCATCACATTCCCTCTTGATTTCATTGCATTTTTCATTTTAAATCTGTTCTTTAAGCCCTTCACGTGCTGAGCTTGTGTTATGTAATGAGATGCCTGGAGACGACCCAAGACAACTTTCCCTGTGGAACAGCATTATGCCTAACCTCAGTTCACCCAAACACACCTCATCAGGTGCTGAGGAATCTTTGTGTGAGTTTAACCATATAGGGAAAAAAAAAAATCATCATGTGATGTCATTTTACACGTTTCCTGTTCTTCAAGTGATTAGTTAAATGTAAAATCTAGGGAAATAGGGAATAGGGAAATAGAGTGAGTATTTTTCAGTGTATTTGCTGAGGAAGCAGAGTGACACCATAAAGAAGCTTATAACTTGTTCACTAGTGTAGTTGTTATTTTTTTTATCTTGTCTCCACAATCTGGACCGAGTCTCATTGTACAGCAGGAGAAACACAGATAGGAAAGCTGATGTGTTGTTGTTTAGTCAGCAGCGTTTCCACATTTAGGAATATAATCACTTCATCATCGCTGGGTTCGTTAAAAACCCTTGTTTCTATATTTTGCCTTTTGCACGACTTCATGTTTCACATTAAATAGAAAGTGCTGAGTGTCCACAGTTTGTCTGCTGCATCCTTTATTCACAGAGCCGCCATTCTCAGTTCACAGAAATCAGTTTGTTTTGCTGCTTTTTGTCCATTTTTCACCGAGCGCGTTCGAGCCAGCAGATATGCGACCCCTCATGTGGGAGTGGAGAGAATGTGTCCCCTGTCACCTTCCAAAAGGCTCTCTGAACGCCCTGAATAACGGCTCTCGTGTGTGTTTTAGTGAGCTAGTGCTGCAGAGGAAAACATAGGAACACTTGATTGGAACATTTTCCTAATGGCTCCAGGAAGAAATGGCTGTAATATCAAGTGTTGGGCTATTTGGAAATGACAGTGCCCCAGTGATAATGTAGCTACCGGAGCCATAGTACTCTATGAGAATAGTCTGCTCATTAAATCACTGCTCTTTGTCTTTGCTCGTCGCATATTAACTCTCTCTTTCTCTTTCTCTCTCTCCGACACACACACGCACACACACACAGAGAGAGACAAGGACAGTGGAGAAAAGCCTTAGTGAGCAGTAACAGGAGACAACAGAGAGCAGCAAGATAAGCTTTGAGTTCAGCGTCCTGAGCTGCGTCAGGACCGAAGTGTCAACATGTCTGGCTGAAATGGGCAAAGAGCCTCAGCATCAGTGGACAGTCGAACTGTTACCTTGAGAGAGAGAGAGAGAGAGAAGGAACAGTACACAGCCAAAGATTCCCCAGTGTTCAATGTATTGTCCACATAATAATATCACACATTTATCACATTTTATTGGAATAAAGAATGTCACCTTCCTGGATGCTTGTGACGTCCTCATGCTTGTGCATCACCTCTCCTGCTGCCTTGCATGCACATAATGCTGCAACACGTCTATCCAACTTGTGTCCCCGCTTCAAATTCTCTCCTCGTACACTTCTTCATCTTCCAGTCGTACGATTGAAGCGCTTATTTATCCTTTTAATAGAACAACAACAGCTCACAGCGCTGGTATACGCTCCTGCCATCCATAAACAGGGAAAGCAGGAGGGACTTCTCCGGCTTCTCCCGAGGACGTGGCAGACCGGGCTCCTTGAAATTTGCTTCTTTGCTCCCGGGGTTCCATCCACATCACTGTTGGATTGTGCTCTCTTGTTTACCATTTTCTGCACATAAGAGAAGCTAAACAGCTCCCAGCAAAAGCCGAAGCAGTGCATAATGTGAGTGGAGCAGCAGGATCCCGGGCAGTGTCATGTCGGTGTCCTGGCAGCTCAAAGATAGCGCCGGCTGCAGAGGGGGGAGAAATGAGTGTGGAAATGAGGTCTGTGGTTTGTGTGCGCTGGTTGCACGGTGATGAGACGAGAGAAGCTCGAGCTGAACAAAAGAAGTTCACTCCAAACAAGCGCTGTATCGATCATGCATCCCCATGGCAACCGTTTCCACTTTTAATTCCTCATTTACAATAACGATACTTTATTTTGTTCAAACTTTTCATTGAGGATTAATGACGATGGAATATTCTTAACCAAAGACAGGAGGAAATTTGGATGTAACATGTCTGATGGTTAAAATGTCGTGGGCTTTAGGACAAGCATGGTGCAGCTCATGGTCGAGTCAGATGTTTAAAATAAATGGTGGTTCATTTTGAATCCAAGTTTCATATTGGTTCATATGCAGTTGAGAATTAATGCAAAACACTGGTGGTGCATGTAAGGACAGGACCTGTAGCTACTGCAGCTCGATTCCCACAATCCCCTCTGCACAGCACTTTCCCTCCCTCTTTTTGTCCGCACACCTCGTCCTCGCACGTCCATTATTGAAATCATTCCTTATGTTCAACTCAGTCGGAGCAGGTGGAGAACCACAGGTGGACCCGGCACCTCCGCTCCGGACTGGCTGCCGTCCCGCACACCTAAATTCATGTTGCCACGCTGAGCAGGGGAGCGACGGGACCGAAGGGGGGGGGGGTTCTCTTTCATGTTGATGACCAGCTGGTTCAACTGAGTCACCTCGTTGTGGCCTTGAGGCAGGAGGACACAGATCCTTTATGTTAGAAATACATTTCCCCTTCCCCCACTCTTTGTTTTATATATTGCTGTTTTCTACAAGAACGGATTAGAAAATTCGGTCTTGCAATTCTGCTTAATTGCATTTTAGAACAAGACTGATTGATTTGAGGAAAAGGAATTAAGTGGGATCATGAATGCAGCACAAAGGGTCTGTCTTTAAGAGACGAACACTGGCGGCAAACATTTCAGTGATGTATTTGTCTGAAAACCAATTATAAGATGCATTATGACAATTTTCTGGTACGCCAGTGACTTTTAAGAATGGGAACTTCGAGTCAATTTGTAGGTGATGGATTCTGTTACACTTTATTTGATGTTCTGCAAATGCCTGGATGTTTGCACAGAGCCAGATGCGTGAGCTAACGCCGCCTCAGGCGGGTCATCGTGTGTAGGATGCATGGACTCTGCAGTATGACACCATCCAGAATTCCTCTCTGTATGTCCGGCCATGCTTGTATTTAAGTAAGACTGACACAGTTATTTATATGTGACTGTCTGGTGTCTCTTTGCTGAACAACGCGTGATCGTTTGTCCCTAAACTTGGCCTGGCTCCTGCTCACGTCTCCCAGGCGCTGAAGGAGTCGTAGCCGGGTGCTAGCTGGATCCACTCGAGCAGGGGAATCGAGGGGGCGGGAGATGTGACAGGACTGCAAAGTTTTATAAACAGATAAAAGAAGCTCTGTGTGGATGTGTCAAGGATTTGCTGAGAATAAAAGGGAAGACGCGCACTGGAGTGGATCTGAGATTAGAGACAATTCCTGATCACCTCCACCATCTTCACGACTCTTACCTCCATATTTCTTCTCCTCGCTATCTTCTCATCGAAGGCTAATTTCTGCACAGGTCAGAACAATGTAACCACGAGTCCAATGTGTGCTTTCAGACGTAGCATTATCTTGGCTATATTTGAGCACTCTGCTGACGTCTCTTGAATAATTCTATTTGTTCTACTTTGAAGACTGTCTCTTTTCTCTTTTCAGAATTCATGAATGTCTGCCCTTGGATCAGAGGCTATTAGAAAGATATGTTTACACTTCTAAACCCAGTGTGGGAGCAGTGTTGACGCGATGCGTTCACCTCGGCAGTGTGATTGATTTAATGCTCCGAGACAAAGATTTTCTTTGAAAGTAATTGTTGTCCAGCAAAGGCTGGGTTCAATTCACAACGTGCGGACCAGCTGTTTTCGCATTGACACGTTATGCTCATATTCAAGTTGATCGTTTTACTTCGGGCTATTCATTAAAAAGATTAACTTGAAAACTATATTTTCCTCTTATTATCCTCTGCTGTAGCTCCTCCTCCTCCTCCTGTGGAAAACCTTTTGCTTTAGCTTCTGTCTCTTTAAGGCCCCAATGCTCGTTGAAGTCTGATCTGATTGGTCAACAGCTTCCAGCATCCCTCCCAGGCCCAACTTTACCTACCAGGCCCAACTTTTACATACGCAAAAAATACTGTAATATAATGGAGGAGTAGTTATTTTTGGTATAATTATAAATGTGTTGTGTCTCCCTTTCTTTTCTATTAACAGAAAAAACCACCTACGATGCCTCCGGCTCCTTGTCTCTACCGAGTGACCCCACAGCCACAGCAGCTCCTGCTCGCCCTTCGACTGACCTGTCGGCGGTGGAGGCGGTGCCTTTCTCGGCCGCCCATTCAGACGGTGACTCAGTGGCGGAGGGGGGAGGTTTATCCGGGAGGGCTGCCTTCTCTTCTGTCTTAACTGTCATGGCAGGAACTATCAAACATCCAGTGAGCCTTGATCAAAGTAGAACCTCTCCGACTGCCACCAGGGACGAGACACACACCACGTGGCCTTCACATAGTTTCAGCCGTGGCTCAGAGATGTCTTCTTCGCTGTCGTATGCAGGAGATAGGACCCCCCCCTCCGACTCAGGTCTGATGTCTCACCAACACAACACACAGCTTCGGGCTGTTCCATCCCCCGTCTCCAGGCCATCGCATGTCTCCTTTATGGATGGAAATACGAATGTCTCGTTATTTTCATCTTCCTCAACATCATCTCCTTCATTGTCGTCATTAATGTCATCACCAGCTCCATCCACTTACTCCATGTTGTCGTCCCTGCTCTCCCTGTCCGCTCCTGCTGAGTGGAAAAACAAAGCAGCATCGACTCGGGGTGAACGGATCGTGTCCGGCCCTGCTGCTTCGACAGAAATGGGATCGTTATCACCAGCGAGGCCTCATGGCTGGACTGAAAGTTTAAAGACTGCACGATCCACCGCTCATTCGGTCCACGACCCACCAGCTGCACAGGGACTGCGAAGCACAGCAACCGAACCAGCAGGCGTTGCAAATGAAATCAGAAAACATCCCTATTACTCATCAGCAAATCAAATCTATGCAGCAAGTGAAACATATAGCGACTCAAAAGCGATCATGACATCATCAAGCAGCACGTCTATGTCGTATTCTTCTCTTCAACATGGACAGAGTCCTTTAAAGGCTTCATACGAACCCACTCAGCCGCTGAGCCCAGGTATGAACTCTGCATCGGCCAATCATCTTACAATTAGCACCTCATTTCCCTCCAATCAAGAGAAGCAAGCTGTTCAAAAGCAGCAGGGAGATTCACAAAAGCCCACATCAGCGCTGCTGCCTGCCCAACCTGAGGGCTATTCAGTTTCTAGTCATGTCACACAGCAGATGTTATATCGAGCAGCATATGCGGAACAGAACGACTCAGCGGCGGTCGATCGTCGCACTTTTGTTCACAAAAGCCTCGGACACGCAGTCACGTCACCTCCCAGTTCACGTGCTCTGTCCCGAGCCGCACTGTTCACACCGTTTTTAACTGTTTCCTCCGAGACTGCACCAGGTAAAGAATCTCTCTCTCGGATTGCAGTCGCAGAGCCAACACCTACCCGCCCTGGCATGGTGTCCTCAGAGCCTGCATCTAATCGCGACGGTTTAGTGACGGCAGCGGGTCAGGGCAGCTCCGCTGTTCCTGCCATCAATATAAATAACAACCAGGGAGAGGAGGCAGGGGCAGAGCTCAAATCTATTTCCACCCTATCGCACCAGAGTGATTCACTTTCGCCAGCAGAGCGCGGACCCGAGTCCGCCTCACGTTCAGTCACCAGAGCAGGAACAATGTCCCTGACGCCAGAGTCAGGATCAGTTCATTTCCAAGACGTCACAAACCCCCAACAATCTGTAACACAGGAAAAGTTTCCTAGTGGCTCGCATGGCAGATGGACAGCGCTAAAGACATTTAACTCCAGCAGTACGTCAGTGGCTCTTTCTAGTCCAGGGATGCCAGTTGGGTCAGCAGAGGGTACGGCCCATAAAACCCCACATGTGCGTTTTTCACAGCCCGCTCGGCCTACATACTCAGTTTCCCTGTTTCATGGCCACGGCCCAGATCACAGCAACACTAAAGAAGGCCCGTTGGACAGCGGTGAGGTTAGCGTTGGAGCACAAGCCTCATTATCATCCAAAATAACCTCCGCAGAAAGACGAGGTCAAACTTTACAGCCTTTTCCTCACAGGTTTTACACAACAGCTGGTCTGATGCCATCTGCCGATAGAACTCGGCAGAGCCTGTCCCCAGGTGACGTGTCTGCCTTTCATTTAAAATCAGAGGGAGCTGGCCGCAGTAAATCTTTGCCGGAGTCCACCACCGGTCTGATCAGCAAAGCAGGAGCAGCCTCCTTCACATCAGACTCAGATTCAGTTAATTTGCTGAGTAATGATGTCACAAAACTACGACCATTTGCAACACAGGAAAAGTCTCCCAGTGGCAAAACTCAGGAGCTTAGCAGATGGACGACGATAAAGATATTATCCTCCAACAGTACATTAGTGTCTCCTTCTGGTCCAGTTAGGTCAGGGACAGAAACGACCCATAAAACCACACGTGAAAGCTTTTCACACCCAAACCACAGCACTAAAGATGTGTGGGGCAGAAGTGAGTTGAATTTTACTGACCAAATATCTGATCAAACTCGATCTTTACAGAGCTCCCCTCACAGGTTTTATACCACATCTGGTCTGATGCCATCTCCTGATAAATCTCAGCAGAGTTCATCCTCAGGTGAAGTCCCTGCATTTATTTTAAAATCTGAGGGAGCAGGCCACAGTAAACCTGTGACTCCAGAAGTGCAAACGTATGCAGCAGACAGTAAATCCTCAGCGGTATCCACCGCACAGCCGCTAAATGCTGAGAGCCTCCACCGCAGAAACGCCGCAGAGACTTCAGTTTCTCCATTATTCAAGGGAAATGAGGAGTCCACTGTAATCAGAGATTCCACATTTCACATGGAGGGTGAGTTCACTGCAGAGCCTCCAACTGTCATGACTGCACTTCCGTTAAATAAAGGATCCCCCACTCTATTCCCTGCTTCTCCAGTAAGGATAGATGCTGCGTTAGGACGCCTTATAAGCCTCGCTCCCAGAGAGGAGATGACAGTCACCGGTCCTGCCTGTTCCTCGTCAGAAATCATCCCAACACCCAGGGCTGACTCCTCTCCTCGCACCATAGTGAGCAGCAATAAATCAAAGTTTCATTTCCACAGGCAGACGGCCGTGCTTTCCACCGCTTCCTCTGCAGCAACTACTTCCAGTGACGGACAAAACAGCATTGAGGCAGCGAGTGCTATTTTCAGCTCTGGCACAAAATTAATGGCACCATATACAAAGTGGAAAGCCACCGAGCCCGGGCCTTTTCACAATGGCGCTTTTCACTCAGAAAATACATCCAGCGGCTTTGATAGGAGCGATTCGAATTCACCAGCAGATGGCCCATCATACGAACAGCCCAACCTGGAAGAAGGACAAGAGCGTAATGTGCATATATTGAATTCGAGTGATCCAACAGTTGTCGGCAGTGGTCTGAATTCAATTTATCCCGCTGTTGGAGGATATCCATCTCCTACACATGTGAAAGGAGCATCAGATTACAAAGAGCAGAGTACGAACTTGTCACCAGCTCATCTCAGATTTGTCAGTGTGAAGCAGCGAGCCACCGCTGCTCCATCAGTGGGGGGTTCACACACCACTCTGCCTCTCTCTCACATCATCACCCTCTCTGAATCTGCATCACAAGCTACTTTAGACTTTGTGCATAAGATCATAGATGCAGTAGACACAGCTGTCGCTCTTTCAAACGGACTGGTGCACGGGACTGATCCTGTTTATATCAGTGGGTTAACGTCACAAAGAGATCCGATGCTGTCAGCGTTGTCATCGTCGTCATCATCATCACCATCGTCATCATCTTCATTGTCACTATCACCATTGCCAGTGTCATTGTCATCATCACCAGCATCAATCCGTGGTCTGACAGAATCTCAGGTTTCCTCCTTTAATGTGAAGCTAACCACCTCAATGCCGTCTGCAGCTTCATCATTAATGGCTCCGTCACCAATCTCATCATCAACATTAAGTTCCACTAATAAGATTCTGTCAGCCAAACCATCCATGTCCCTGGGCACCGCATCATCACCCCCATCTTCCTCCCTCCTCTACCTCCCTCATGTGACCGACCCGTTTGTTGTCCCTACAGAGGCGGCGGGGACAGACGAGTTAAATGCTGGAACGTCCCGAGCGATCGCACGTACCTTCCTCAAAGAAAAAGAGGCCAGTCTGTCCCCGTCTCACTCAGACAGAATCACGCTCCCTGCTGAGCCTACTGACATGACATCTCAGGTACCGCCTCTGACGCCGCCGCCGCCGGACACCACCACCGCCTCGCTGAAGCTCTCCACCACAGCCTCAGCCACCAGGACTCAATACTATCCCGCCACAAGCACGCCTTCCCTGAGAGTCACCACTGGAACCACGCAGTCCACCGCCATGACCACACAACAGCCCACAGCTGTTACCAGGAGAACCACCACCACCACCACCACCACCATCAGGACTCCAACCAGGAGAACGTTCACTCCATTTGTCCTGAGAACAAGCCCACCCCGGGGGGCCAGCACCACCTTCATCTCCCCTTTCACCACCACCACCACCGAGGCTCCTCCACAGCAGTGCAACATCACGGAGAGGATGTGGGTGAAGACAGGTAAATAATTGATCAAAGTCTAAAAACGAAATGAAGTCGTTATCTAACACGTTCTGTCTTATTTCCTTGCGTCTGCATCTTTGTCTCTGTTAGTCGTGTCCATCTACGTGAGGAGGAACAGGCTGGACAGCATCCAGAGGCAGAACCTGCGGAGGGGACTGAGCCAGGGCCTCCGTAAGGCTCTGAATGATACTTCTGCTCAAGCACAGGTCAGGCTGCTGTTCATGGGAAGCACAACCTTTTAAACACTGAACAGTCAGTCAGGACATATTAAATAAGATTCCCCCAGAGATGCAGCAGTGACATCTTCTCTACACTAACTAAATCTGTGTCACATAAAAAAGAGGTAGAATCCAATTGGTTAAAAAAAAAAATATTTAATGAATTCAGAAGAGAAAATAAAAAAATAATTGTCAGGTCTGTGTTCCATTGTGTTACATGTCCAGCCAGATCCAGAGAATTGGTTCACTCATGCTGAGATTCTGGATCGCTGTGCGCAGACAGAAGAGGAGGCCATTCAAATGTATTGCATTCTAAGCCTCCCTCAATTTAGCAAGCAGATTAAATTGAAGACTCATTTTTAGGTTATATATCATAGAATTTACATATGTCTATGAAGAAATGCATGTTTATTCTTGATCTCAAAAAAACACCTTCTGACTGATTATCAGTGAATGGCTGTTGATTTCTGCCCTCGCCAGAGAAGTGCTGGCTTAGTAGCATCGACTGAATTAGACACTTTAACCAAGGACCCTCATGTAGGCTACGTGAAGAGAGATGAGGACTAATATAGAAATTAGGTTGACTGAAAGTGTCCCAGAAGGCAGTGGGTGAAGCCACATATTTGTGTAATTGAACCGACACTGAGACAGGATGTAGGTCTGTGGCAGGACTGTGGAAAAGAATTGTTTCTCTTATCGACTTTTATTTACCAGAGACGATGTTTTTTTATTTACAACAGGAGAGTTTGCCCATACTTCTCCAAAAGTTAATCTCATCATTGGAGTTGGCACTGCAGATTGAGCTGGACGAGAGAGTCCTAGAATAATCACCCTTTGGCAGCAAGTGCAGTTTCAGTTTTATTTTAACACCTATGAGGCAAAAAAAAAAAAAGGTTTGCAAGATCACAGTCTCCTTGACCTTTGATCTCTAAGTTCTAGTCAGGTCATTGGGGAGTCCAAGTGAATGTTTGTACTAGACGTGATGAAATTCTCCTGATTTATCACATTCAGAAAGGCATCAGGACACAGTGAGCCTGTGGCAACCAACATCTTATCAGTTCATTTTTGAGTTCAAGTGAATGTCTGTCCTCAATTTAAGGAAATGTCCTAAATGCCATTTGGTCACCAAATCTGAATCAGTTCCTCCCTGTGGTCATTTGATCATTTATACCAAAATTAAAGGAAGGCCAAGGGAATATAGGGTACCTGGGGCAACTCCAACACAGAAACAGGCATAATCTGGAGTAACCAACCCACTATAAGAATTTCTGCTGCTAAACACATAACACAGAATAATACTGTGCACAAACACACACACACACACACACACACACACGTACACAGTGATCTCTGTGTTTGTGGATTAGCCATTTGTGGAACCAATCGTGGTCCCCCCCTGTGCCAAATCTGTTCTCCCTGTCCTGTAAGCCTCTAAAACCTCACTGTGCAACAAGAGAATGTCAAAGTATGAGCAAGTATGGAGATTTCCTAATGGAACGGTGTTTGTTTGTTGTTGTGGTCAATTTAATTTAAATTGAAAAGAAATAACACTGCTTGTGTCCAGAAATAAACAGAGCCTTCACCACGTAAAGACACACTCTCCTGCTGCTCTCCAGTGGTTTGCTGAGCCTCTGGAGTGTGTGTGCGCGTGTGTGCGTGTGTGTGTGTGTGTGTGTGTGTGTGTGTGTGTTTACTTCATATCTGCAGTCCGCTGAAATGTCCAGTCGAGTTGTGTTTCTGAACGTGGAAGTATCAAATAACTGTGAGTGGCGTGTGTGTTCGTCCTGAGCCTGCGTGAAGGTCAGCGCTCTCACATGTTCTCTCAGAGACGCACTGTTAAAGTCTCTGCAGGTGCTTCGCTTCAGTGCACTCCTGTCAGCCGTTCCAACGTGGGTTCCTTTTAGCTGCGCTGCTCCCCCTCAGCCAATGGGACGCGAGCTGTTGGCAGGGGAAATTGCTTCTGTTTAATTATAGGTTATAAATGGTTGGGAGCAGAGTGATGTGCCTTTCCTGATGCTGAAAAGACGACTCGCCTTACGACCAAAATGAACTAAAACAAATCTTTTATAAGAAAGTCAAATCAAGCTATTTCTGCGTCTTCTGGCTCAGGCTCTCCGGTGGTTTGAATGTCAGAGGTGAGATGTGTTGTGCTAATCTGTTGGCAGTCTTTCACCCACTCCGAGATGGAGTCAGTGGGTGCGTTACGGATCTTTTAGCTTGCTGGAAATGCAATCTCTTAATAACACCTTCGCATGGGTGAAGCCTGAGAGGATGAAGTGATAATAAAGGGCTCTTTTTACGGAGCTCATGAGAGGGGTAGATTGTGTGGAGGCAGAGCACTGCCTCTCAGATACTCAGGGACCGGCAGATTCAGAGTGAATGGCCCTCAGTGGTTGGGCGAGTGGAGCCCTTGTCAGTGCAGGCTTCCTGATGGGTTTAGATAACGGACCTGGATGGTTTCACCTTCACACACACACACACAAACACACACAAACACTGATTCCCCTTTCCAGTTTCCGCAAAGTTCAACAAACAGTCACACTCTTACTTACAAAACACGTGTATGTCAGTCAGTCATGGCACAGCACGCACAGAATTCCCTGTGTAGATGGGAATGCAGGGATGTCTAACCTTTCGAGTCAGGAGAGAAGGAATATAAGCCTCTTTGTCCTGAACTCCCTCTTTAACAGTCTCTCCCATGTCTCGCTCATCTCTGACTCTCCCCATCGCAGCTCTTCCCTCTCTTACACTTATCTGTATGCCACCGTTTCTCTCTCTCTCTCTCCTGCGTGGTCCTGATGCTCTCATTTGCAAATAGTTCGGGATGTGGTCTTAAGTGCTCCATCGATCCTGCGCAGTCCAATAACTTGTCATTCAGCTCGTTGCGGATATGACTGACTGACACTAACATTCAGCGCAAAGGGCCATATTGCAAATATGTATTTTACATCACAGGTGCTTTGCCTTCATTACCTCCGCTAAGGAGGTCATGTTTTAATCAACGTTGGTTTGTCTGCTAGGCTGATTCGTGGTTTCTGTAACGAAGCTACGCCTTGGCATGGAAATCGCGCCATTGTTTGTGCAACACTCTGCAGATACACTCCACTAGTGGGTATGGAGCAGCAACGCTACAGGCGGTAGAGTTTTTATGCTCCCGTGTCGAGGTTGTACTGGTTTCCATCTACAAATGACCTCCTCTGATAACGTCCTTTGTTGATGCCGCATGTGTTCAGAGGTCAGACAGACACCATCAAAGTATTCTTCTGTAACAGGATGTGAAGTCTAACTTTCTTCTCCTGACTTTGCTCCCCCAGGTGGAGACTGTATTTGGTTCACCCAACATGACAGTGGCTTATCACGTGACCGGAGGGGATATTGTCTACCCGCCGTCTGTGGTGCTGGAAGGTTTGGAGTCCTACGGCCGTGATAAGCTGATCGCAGACCTACGACAGTATCTCCCCATGGTTACAGCCCTGCCCCTCCCAGCTGCATTATGGAGATCGGGCCCTGCCACTGGCTTCCAGCTGAAAACAGGTCAGCCACTCTTCAGTCAGGATGAAACTGTAAAAATAAGCCAGAGATCAGCTGCACTCGTGCACTGGAGAATTTAAGTGGACGCTATTTAATAGTGGTAAAAGTAAAAAGGATATGATGTTTTTCTTTCAGTGCTGCAGTTTGTGGGAGCGGGTGACAATCCTCGCTCCTGCCGGTTCTCTCAAATGATGGAGCAGAGGCTCGAGAAGGTGTTTGCAGAAGCACAGGCCAAAGTTCTGAGCAGGACCAGCAGGCTCTCTGTTCAGGTACCTGAACAACAACACTGTGTGCGGGGGGCGTTCCTCTTCCTGTTACCGTGCTAAAGCTGTGCTCTGGCTTTATTGCACTTAAACAGATCAAATGCCTTACGACGGCACTCTTTACTCGATAATGAATGACTTCAACGGTTTTGTTTCTTTACACATCAACGTCACCACGTGCTCCCTTGATCTGGCAGCTGCAAACTGCGTGAAATGTGTGCTAAATTCTCCCATCAGGCTTTGCTTTTTAAGCGAAGCACTGCCTCTCAGATGCAAATTAATTATGTTTAGGGAGCCAGTGTTTGTATTAATTTTAATCAGCTGCCACATTAAAGTGAAGCCTATATCAAAGCTAATATTAGTAACAGTTAAGCAGTATTTTTGCGCTCTGTCACGCCTCGCCAGTTTCCCTGCCAAGCTAGCTGTTTATTGTAATGCCTTCTATATAATATTGTTTTGTGATATTTGTGCTAATCTGTTGGATTTGCACACGACAGTCATTAAATCCCGAGCATTGTTAAACCTCTGTTTCCTTTGCCCTTTTTCTGTTTGCTGCCCAGATGTTGAGCGTCACCCAAACAGCTGGCTCTCCTGCTGTGTCACTGGTCTACACTGTGAGTAATGGCACTGTCTTCCTTAATGGCACCAGTGCCTCAAACCTCCTCGGTCAGCTGTCAGCTGAGCTGGTGGGCTACTTCCTCTTCTATCCGCCACTTATCATCGCTGAGCGTAAGTTGCAATTTGCATTCCGAGATATGTCTGTTAGTCAGCTGTAATTCAACAGCCTTACAAGAAGAGACAGCAGACGTGGTTCTCGTATTCTCACAGGATATGTTTGTTCTCCAGACACAAATTAGATTTCACCAACAAATAAGTGCTGCTTGTTTCTGCCTTGATTGATGCCCACATGGGCTTTTTTTGTATCAACTTTTTATAAAGCATCTGTTTCTCATCTTTGCTTTCACACGTTTGGAAAAATGAAGCTATATTCATATTCATTTATTTGTGAAACTCAGTTGCTGATAAAACCTTTGAAACTGCAGTTGATTTAATCAAGAGAAAGTGGTTGTTTTGAAAGTTTTGTTCTCTCAGGGACAGCACAGTCATGCTGTGGTTAGCACTGGTGTTTCAGGGAAAGGTTAAAATCCTGGCTCTTTGTTTGTTTCCATGTCTTACACATGTCCGTATGGATCTTCTCTGGGGACTCCAGCTTCCTCCTACGCTGCATAGATGTGCACATGCTGGGGTTAGGTTGATCAGAGACTTCCACACGACTGATTGTGAGCGTGAATAGTTGTTTGCGTCTGTATAATGGCCATGTGATCTGCTGGTGACCCCAACTTTGCCCAACTGGGAGTGGCTCCGGCCCACTACAACCGTTAAGCAGTGAGAGGTATAGATAATGCATGAAAAGGATGGGTGGGTCAATAAGTCAATTAACCGTTGTTTAATTAAGACACAACTGAGCGTGTGTGCTTCAGCTCGGCCTCCTTCGAGCATGGTGCTCCATCTGTGTTGGAGGAACATTCAGAGAAAAAGAAATGGAGAGTGACTGGGAACCAGCGGGAGTCTAAGCAGCAATCCCAGTGGAGTCCCAGTGTGCAGCCAGTCTCCATCCTCACTAGTGTAACTGGGAGATGATGAGCATGCTGCTCTGTGGAAAGAGATACGGCAGTGATGCAGAGCTCTGACATGTAATGAGACATTATCTGTATGCACGGTGCTTCATGTGATTTACAGCTCGATCTTGTTCACAGTAAATTCAGTATGCAGGTTCAGCACTGAAGACCTGCGGCAGATAAAGGGATTTATGCTCCATGTGCACATTGAACGTTACCCAGAAAGTGTCTGTTTCAGGACCAGTGTCTGACAGGAACCAGCCTCCACTCTCTGGATTGGTGGTTTTATTGTTGTGCCAGTGTAAACAAAAGCCATGGGACCTGTACTTCGTGCGCTGGTCTTTTTTTTCCACTGCCACTGTTCTAAAGCAATAAAAAGAGACATCTTCTATTGCGTTCCCATGATGCAACATGTCATGTGTGATGCATTTTTCTCAAAATCTCGACAGACAGTAGCCAATAGCATGAGCAGGATAAACGACTGTTCCTGTGAAGCAGTCTTTTGACGCTTCGACACGGGTCATTTGAGCTGTGTTCTTCTCTCATCCGCCTCGTGCACATTTAATGGAAGACGTTCTCTCATTTAACGAATACGGGCCGCGTTACAGCGCATGTGTCACTTATATTATAGATATTTGTGACCTGAAACCTGGTCCCGTCTCTTTAATCTACACTGACTGTGATTTGGGCTCTGAGTGCTGCCAACACATGGTTCATACCGAGACTAAACGCCTCCTGTGTGAACACAGTGTCACAGGTTATATGTGTGACAGTGGCCTCATTGTCTTGCTTAATGTAATCCTGTGAAACCAAACCATTGTCTCATCAAGCTGAAAGAAGCCTGGAAAAAAAAATCTGTGAAAAGCCATTTTGGTTCCAGGAGACAGTCTGACATTAAACTGGCTGCAGCTGGAACAGGCGCTGGCTTCTGCTTTAGTTTCTGTTGAAACCAATATTCTGGTCTTGTCTAATCTGCTGCAGCGCTTTCATTTCTCCAGATTTTCATCTCTGGTTTTTGCTTTTTGGCCTTTGACAACACAGACTTTTTAATGTGACTTTATGCTCAGGATCTCGTGTTACTGCTGAAGCTCTAAATTTATTTCCATTAGGGCTTTTCCGCCAAAAGAACCGTGTGCTAGTTCGGTGCTAGTGGTAGTGCTAGTGTTTAGTTAGTTGGTTCTAATCATGTTCATCCTAAGAACCAGTTTGGTTTTCCATTGGCACGGTACTGCATCAGTGTCACCGAGGGCAGTGTTTGGACACAGCTTCAATCCAAGGTGATTATTAAATCAAAGCTCACTTTGTGCTGTGATTAGGTTGAAAAGTGAATATTCGGTGGAGAAGCTTAGCAAACTCTGGAATCATCTGTGTACAAGGAGACTCTAATGGAGCAGAAAGTGACGGGAAAGAAAGGATGAGGGAGGTGTCGGGTTTTCTCTTGTTTGCTTTGTGCCCTTCACCGTAGGTGAAGTTCCACCGCTCGCAGGAGGAGCGAGCGCGTGCTGGCGGTCGCGGCCTCCACACTTCAAAGGCTATTTCCGCAGTAAATAATTAACGGCGGGGGGATTCTCATATTCTCATTCCACCTTTGGCTCCGCTCTGACGGAAACGACCTGAGCTCTCACACCACCCCGACACCCCAATGCTGCCTGTTTGTAGCACCCAGGGCTCCATCGCTCCTGCGGCGCTTGTGCAGGCCCGACTGCTGATTTCAGCAGCTTCTCTCGGGTGGAGTACGATCCAGACTGTTTGCAAACTGTTTCATTTTCAAACAGACATTTTGTTTTCATAATAGTGCTCTGTTATTTTATTTACTAGAATAAGTAAAGTTCAAGTGTTCTTCCCGAGACAAACAACATCACACTAGAGGGTAAAGGGAAGGATTTTTTGTCAATATTCATTCCCTTATTCTAACTTATAGACATGATTTAACAGTTTCTGTTATCAACCTGGGCCAAACACAAATACATTACACACACACCCTGCTCTCTCCCGTCACGCCCGAGTGTACATTGCTCCAGCGTGTCTGCTTTCACAGGCCAACGATACAGCATTCCCCCAGAACGCTGCGGCAGCCGCCAGCACGAGGGCCTAATCGTGCAGGAAATGTACGTGAGAGAGCGCAGACGACCGGAGCGCAGACAGCTGAAAGCTCTCCTGGCTTCTGTATTTGTTTGACATGCAGCGATAATGAGGCTTTAAACTGACATCTCAACCACACACACTGCACCAAAACCTGCCTGTCGTCTTCATGAAAGGATTCGGAAGTGTTGTTTGTGTGTTTGGCCCAGATTTCCATGCACTGGTTGCCTCTGGGTTGTGATAACACCACCTGTTGGAATGATAACCACACAGATGCTGCAGTGAAAATCATTTTACGTGATATATTATATGTTTGCAGTTACGTTATATTGTTTGGTGGGTTTGTGGAGATTCTATCAATAGTTAATTCTGTCCGCTGAGATAAAGGCGATGGCTCATTGGCTTATTGATCGGCTTTGAACTGGACGGCGGCTGTGGCTCAGGAGTTACAGCTGCTCATCCACTCCAGGGTTCGAGCCCAGTCCATTTTGCATTCTGACGTGTCCTTGGGCAAGATACTGAATCCCAAATTGCCCCTGACGGCTGTGCCAGCACTGTGTGAGTGATGTGCCATGGAGAAGGTGATGCACTGTATGAATGTGTGAACGGCAAAAACTGCGCAATGGAGATCTTTAAGGTGGCATCAAGGCTCAAAAAGAGTTGTATAAATACAGATCATTTACAGAAATATGTAAAGATTATAATGTTGTTCTTGCTCTGTCTTTCCCAGCATAATTTTCCATGTTGCTCCTAATTTTATTTATTTAAAATTTTAAATTTTCCCTTTCATGGTCACTGCATGAATGTGTCTCTTGCTATGGGAAATTTAAAAAATTCTGATAATTAGGATTAAAGTGTAAGATAAGAATACTATTGAATATTTTCTCATTGTCTTTGCAGCACTGGAGTATCACAATCTGAACACCTCCATTGCCACCAGAGACTTCTGGGTTATCACAGGTGATCATCCAAAACAACCTGTTTGACTGTCAGCCCACAGTGCAGCCTGCCAGGATTACCAACCCTAGCTTTAAATGTTATGCTTCAGCTAACATGCCTGTTAGATGGTTGAACAGCATCTGAATCTTGAAAACTTCTGACGTTGGGACTTCTGACACACGATGTTGCTTTGGGAAAACGACAACCATGCCCCCCCGCCCCCCTTCAGCCAGTGACACAGAGAGCAGGGTTTAATCTCTCTTTGTTCATGTCTGTCACTTTTCATATAGAGAAATGACCATAATCCTGTTAGTGCCTCTGAGGAAAGACACAGCGCTCACAATTGAGACATGATTCATCCGCCCTTCGCCTGAACTAGTTTGGCTGTAAAGCACTCGGGGCTTTTAGTGAACTGAAGATTGTCAAATAGCAATAATATTGTGCATTGGAAGTGAAAAGCACTGCTAAATAAAAATGTGAAAATTCAGAAGTGTGTCCCTCACATACACACGTCTGTCCTTCTATCTTAGTGAGGACACTCATTGACATGTTACATTTCCAACCCCCAATCTCTCACCTTATCCTTAAGCACCCAAAACAATTGCTAACCATTAAAACCAAGTCTTAACCTCAAAAACTGAAAAAGTGAGAATTTGCATAAATGCTTAATAATATGCTTAAAACGGTCCTCCCAACGATATAAGAACAGGAACACGCTGCTATTTCTAAATTTGCCTCCATCCCTTCTTTGTTGATGCCACTCTTTTCCTCAGCCAATAAACTCTTTTCTGGCCGTCCTCTTTCTTTTGTCCACATTCGCAGTGATCCAGGACGTGGACAACGCCAGCCTGGAGGGACAGTACCAGAGCTTTGCCAGTTTAATGGAGCAGAGGCTGGCAGAGCTGTTTGTGTTGGCCGGCCAGCAGGGCACTCGCTTTCGACGAGCCACTACTGTCGGCAGCTACACCGTCCAGGTAAGAAGCTGGCACGGCAGACCTCGGGGAACGCCAGCTCTTCGATACGCAGGATTAGAGAGTGAAAACAAGCCGTCTAGATTCTCATTCTGGTGTATCATTAGAAAGCCTCAATTTTGGCTCATTTCTTACAGTATGAATATTTCATGAAACCTTGGTGCACGTTTGTGTGATAACTGGAGGTCAGCCCCTCATAATTAGGTGGGCGTCTCAGCTCATCATTGAGCTAATTGCTCATCAAAACAAGCCAGAGGTGGAATTTTTAACTACACGCGGGGGGTTTTACTTTTGTTTTCTGCGCTGAAATGAAAGCTTCACGATTTCAGCGAGCAGCCCATCCCCTGGCAGCTGAGCTTCAGGCCATTGACACGTTATGTATTTTTCTTTTCTAATCAGATGGTGAGCCTCCGTCGGGTGTCAGGGTTGAAGAATCCAGCGGAGATGACCTACTACATCCAGCACAACGGCGTTCCCTTACCCGGCACGTCAGCGGCCAAAGTCCTGAACACAGTGGATTCTCAGACCATGGCACTCACCCTGGGCTACTTTGTCCAGCTGCAAGCAGAACGTGAGCACAGCTTTTCTCTGTAGCGTTCGAGTAGGCAAACAGACACAAAGACTTATAGGCAGACACAAAAAAGCAGAACACGTGACTTATGCAGAGTTTGTGGAGAGGCGCTGGTGCCAGGGTGAAGGCAGAGGAAGAAGAAAAGCTTGAGCAAAACCTCTTTGCTCTCTTATCTTTGTGAAACGCTCCTGGCAGGACTCTGTTTGTTTGGGCTGCAGTGCTGCCCACCGCTCTGTGACGGGGGAAGGGGGGGGCATGAGTTGGTCAAGAGAGTGGGAGAGAGAGCATACTGTATTCAGACTGCTGCCTGCTATATCTGATCCGGGATGGCTGCTTATGTCAGGCGTAACATCAGCCGTGGCAGGATAAACACGTTACACTGGTTCAATGCTGCGCAATGACATGATGATGGCGAATAAGTGTTTTCCTTGTTTTCAGCCGTGGTCAAGAACCCTCCTAATAACCTCTGGATAATCGCTGCGGTGCTGGCGCCCATCGCTGTGGTCACACTCATAATCATCATTATCACAGCCGTGCTGTGCAGGAAGAATAAAAATGACCTCAAAGCTGATGCCATCGGCAACCTCAATCCCCGAGCTAAGGTATCGCTCTTTTTTTCTGTGTCTGTTTGTCCATCTCCGAGCAGCCAGCTGTTAATCACACAGCCCTGTTTGCATAATTGATTCAGGATTTACTCTCAAATGTTATTATCAGCCGTCCTCTATGGTTTTATAACATTGTAAACTGAATATGTTTGTGCTGCTATTGATTCATAAAATAAATATCTGGTATGATGTTGGGCTTTTAGAAAGAAAACTTTCTCTCATATTCTGACATTTCTTTCCAAAGTATTTATTGATTACTTCATAGGAGCAGTACTTTTAATTTGTGGGAAGAGTTTTCTGTATAATTGCATCTGTATGACCTGTATAAGTATGTGGGACACGCACACTCTGTGTAAAAATGTTCTCTTCTGCTCATTTTCAGATGACGTATCGCAGAGATGTGGGCTATTATCACCAGGTATCTGCAGTTCTCTGCTTCCCCTCATTACCCATCTCTGCTTGCATCTTCAGTGCTCAGCTGTGCCGACAGTAGCATTTGAATGGGATTCCATGCCAACATCACCTAGGATATATTTCAATAATTCCGCTGATGGAAACTCACGATATAACAGCGTGAGGATAAAAGACTGGTGTCACCGATTCTTCTGAAAGCAGCGGCCTCCAATTTAAAAGCTGAAGCTTCAGAAAGAATAGTAATGGATACGAAGCAGAATGTGTCTGTGGGGAGCAACTGAAACTTTTGTTTAGTGATGGAGGTAGACAGCCACTACTTCCATTACATCAAGGGTTCACCGTTAATCATCAGTGGGGAATAATGAAAATGCAGAGTGTAATTCTGGGCATGCTTTATAGAATTTCATTAGAGAGGAAGTCTTAAAATCCTTGGTATTAAACATCAGAGCTGCTTCTTGAGCTGTTATCGTTCACTAACTAAAAAGTCCTAAAATTTGATAGAGCTTCTTGCACCGCTGCTTCCTCAACTGCGTTCACTTTCATCACACATCCTTGTTAGGCTGTCTGCTTTTGAAAGCAGCTTGAGTAGCACACAATTTAAGTGTATGTATGTGTGTGTGTGTGTGTGTGTGCGTGCGCAGTACCTGTGTACATATTTAAAGAGTAACATCAGTGGTAAAAACACTGCAAGTCCTCTTCCTCCACCCTTGCGTCCATTAGTGTGCTCTAAGGTTTAATTTCATTTGTCAGTCTGCAAATCTCATCTTGTCACCGCCCACTGTGAGTCATTTTTTTGACAAGAGTTTGGACGAGGATGAAAAAGGGCCTTGGCATAATCTGGGCTTATCTATTTCAAAGCAGAGCAGCACAGTCATCACAGTCCACTTCTCCAAATCCTCCGGACATCTCTGAAGAAGACGCTGTCTGGAGCGATTCTCAGATGTATATCACTTTTGTCCCTCTCATATCGTCGTCTTTCCTTAAGCTGTTTTTCCCTCTCCATCTCCATTTAACCCGTCCACCAGCCAGTCCAGGGGTTCGACTATGCCAAGCAGCACTTGGGCCAGCAGGGGGGCGACGAGGAGACCCTGCCTGTCAGTCAGGATACGCTCGTCATGTCCCTGCAAATTCGTGACACACCTCTTTCTCTGCAAAAGGCCCTGCAACAAGACGGAACTGCCAACAGGAAAAGCCTCAGCGCCGACAAACGAAAGAGGTATTTGGTTTTCTCCACACATGCCCATTCACACCTGTAGTGTATTTTTCATACTCACATCTCCCGGCTGCCTCAACAGACGTTTTTTTAAGGATGTACTGTAGGTGGGCCTACTCCTTATCCACGTTCACTTTAATGTGATTTATTTTTTATCGGTAAGATTAACGCTGCATAAAGAGTAACGATGTAGGTCTTTAATTCTAAAGACCCGTAAACATGACGTAAAGGTGTCGTTCACCTACAGATCTATGTGTCTATGCTTGTGAGAGAGCTAATGGATAGAGGTTATGACTGGGAAATAGCCAGGGACGGCTTCATGGCAAACGATGCCAAATATGACATGTTCATAAAAATCCACAGTTCAAATCCAAACTTTGCACATGTTAAGTGACTGGTGGAAATTCCAATTCTCCTGACTCTTTGTATAAAAAAATGATATGGTATGATAAACCCATTGTATGGAACAGATACAAAATGAATTCTTAGATCCTTAAGATTTGTTTGGCTGAGGGTGAAGCATGTTGATGATAGTAGAGGGAAATATGTTTCCTCCTCAGCTCAACCATGTCAGTCCAAGTGTGTGTGTGTGTGTGTGTGTGTGTGTGCTCGTGTATACTCCTGGGTCACATAAACGGAGAGGAAGAGAGGCAGGGTGATATAACTTTCAGGTCCCTCCAGCCCTATTGTCTGTCCTTGTTCTACCCTGATGTTGAGTGATAGGCCGTCATTAACAGGGTTCACTATATGGGCATGTGAAATGGACCATTTCCCTCATCTGACAGTCAGTGGCGGTGTCTCAAATTAATTGCCACGTTAAATCATGCTAAATTATTAAATCGAGTAAAAGCAAAAGGGCAACATTTTTCAAAGCCCCACAGGATAATGAGATCCAGGAAATTTATGTGACACTACAGGAAAATCTATGGACTGGGGGTCCTGCGGTAATGATTTCAGAGGTGCAAGAACTTGCTTATTTGTTGTTTATCAAAGTGTAGGTCTGAAAGGTTCCTGTGATTTTATGAGATCGTGTCTCTAGGTGGGATCCTTCATTAGTCTATCTACTTTCTACCAGCACCTTGGACATAATGAGCTTGTGTCCTTGAAGTCAAGAGCTTTCTCCAAAATGTAGTGTGAGTCTGTTTGGCTCAAGGCCCAAGGTCAGTTCCATCTTAATAGGAGAAAGACATGTTTGAAACTTCCAATGTGTCAACAATGTAAACATAACTGAGCATGTAGGAACACATATGAAGTGTTTTACGTGTCTGATTTACTCAGAAGTGGCTTGTCTAGATGGCACATTGGAGAACTTTGCCGACCCCAGATCAGTGACTATGGTTTTCTGGTATAACAATAGAAAATAATCAATCAAACTTCAACGGTTCAGTTGGAGTACTCTGGCACTCTCCCACCGTCCAGAAGAGGGTTCGTTTAATTTCAGATGTCAGCAGTAGAGTTGACGTAGGGGCGGATATTTATGAACAAACATTTCTCTACTTGATGCAAAGATGACTGACACAGTCCTGTTTTCATTCCATCAGGTCTAAGTTCACATTTCTTTCTGAGTGAAGGTGAAAGCTTTTCATTCACCTGTTGTACCAATCGATGGAAATGACATCAGAGTGTAAATGATCCTGCACGTGGGAAATATGAGGTCCATTTATTTTTTTCATCCCCCAACGATGGACATAGAGAAATGAAGTCCGTTAGTCTCTGCACACTAACTCAGGCTCAAACATACAGTACATCTCTCATGCAGCCAGTCTTCTGTACACCTCGATTAATTATTACCCATCACACGTCTTCATGGAGCCCAAGACTGTTGCATGGAGCCAGCTCCCCACAGCACTGCCTAGACAAGAGCAGGGGAGGGCGGCCGCTGTTCCGCCGTCTCGCTTTGCTGTTATCATTTTTACCAGACAATTAGAGGATAGACCGTGGCGCTTTGATGTCACTGTCAGCCTCGTGGTCCTCTGAGCCGCCGCTTGATCAGCTCTAATTCCAACCACAGTGCAGTGTTTGAAGCTTGTGAAACAAGAATTGGATAAAGCAATTGTTTGTCCAATTAATGGGAGAAGCAGTCCTGCTTTGCCCCGGACATGGAAAGCACTCTGGTTTTGATACTGTGATGAACACGGCCACAGTGCTTATGAAGTAGAGACACGTGGAACGGTGTCTGCGTGGGTTTCCTCCCGCAGTCCAGAGACATGCATGTCAGGCTCATTGGTCAATCACAATTGCCCATAGGAGTAGAATGGTGTTTGTGTCAACCCTGCATTAACTGGTGACTTGTCCAGGGTGTACCACGCCCCTCACCCAATAACAGCTGGGATTGGCTCCAGCACCCCCCCCCCCCCTGCAACCCAGTAACGGACAAGCGGTAGAAGATGAATAAATGAATGCATTAAATAAACCCAAGACAAAGGGCTGATAGTCTCAACTCAACCCTTTCTTTAAAAACAAGCAGTGGCATGGTGATGGTTTTAAAATGAACACACATACATAAAAATACAATGCAGATTTATTATGTTTGCTGGACTCCGGCTGGAGCGATGGGCGAGAGGAAGGTGAGGCTGTTAAAGGGAGGAATGACATAACCTGGCTGCGTGCCCAGCCTTCCGAGAGAGCTCACCGCCTTTCCTGTTGCTATGGTTACTTGCAGCAAGTTGCCGAGCGAGGATGGTTCCGTCATCAGCAACGAATCAGAGAAGCTGAATTCCGGCAGGGGCTTGACGGCGCTGAAAGTCACAGCTCAGCAGAAACTGACAAAGGAGGAGACTCGCAAGAGGGACGGTGAGAGTCACAGGCCGATGCAAATACAAATTATTAATTTTATTTCATTTTTTTTACAGCTCCTTCTGCAGGAAAGCTCAGGTTCGTATTCTCCTGTTCCCTCCTGCACGGGGAACTTTACCAAACATCCTGATGTCTCATGCACACAGGTACCCCAAGGGAGAGGCACTGCCACTGCATCATTTCTTTTTTATATACATTCAGAAATGCCCCCCCCCCCCTCCCCACCTCTGCCGCAAGTAAAGATGGACCCAATGAATATGCATGAGAGAGACAGAGAGAGACTGCTGATGTGGAACAGTATGTCAGAGAAGTAGATGCTGTGGCACAAAACTCCATTTAGCACTGAATCAAATACTAAAACATCCATATAGAGTCTCACATCTGAAGATGCTAACTGTTCCACGTGCCACGGGCGCGAGTTAAATTAATCAAATTTCCAAAATTCTCTGCTTGTAAATTGGATTGCGCTCTCAAGATTTACTTAATGGATGGATTTGAATAATTCATCATCTGGGTTGAGGGTAACCTAGAACTGAGTCTACTTTGTCTGATGTCAGATAAAGGAATATAAAGCGCAAAGTCAGTGTCTTCCATCCATCACAAAGATGCATTGGCACAACCTCAGAGCCCAGAGCCATATCTGTGTGATCTATTGTCTCTGTCCGCCTTTTAATTTGCTGATGCAGAGGACTTGATGTTTGACATAATCCCGCTGTGCAGACCGCAGTGGAACAAGGTGGTGAAAGAGGGAGAGGTGGCTGGTGAAGAAGCAGCTGACAGTTTGTTCCTCTATGACTGACAATGTAAATGATTACAGGCATTTGTAGTCTCTTTGTGAGTGAACTTCCTCTCTGTTCTTCAGATCCATATGACTCCTCCTCTGGCTCCCTGCAGCTCATTTCCATAAAGCCCGTGGTGGCACAGCCCAGCTACTCACACCCTGCATCGTCTGACCGCAGCCACGACTCAGCCATTGTCAACGGAGAGGTGAAGCATCACAGCCGCCAGTGGAGATACGCAGACCATTACCCAGAATAACACACTGTAGAGTTCATACTGACGCCATTTCAAGTGGCAGGATCCAGATTTTTATTTGAATCTGCACCTAATTGAAAACACTCCCTCAACATGTCTGATTTTTTTTTTTCCATCAAGCTCTGGGAATTATTCTCTGAGAAATCGACGTGTGACTAGAAAGCACCACTGTCTGCCAACGTTAGAACATTTTTGTCGTTTTGGCTAGCTGTGGATATTTAGTCAGATTATTCCCCAGATAGTATAAGATAAGATATTAATTCTAATAATAAATAATACAATGTTTGTCTGTTGTAGTAAACTAGAAACAGTAGGTACAGCACACTGTTGTTTTTATGTTGAATATTAAACACGAAAAAAAAGAAACATGCCCTGTATCTTTTGGACGTATTATTGTATAACGGCCTCATGTTCTTATGAACCCTCTGACCTTGTATCCGCACACGTTTCATAGACAAAGCAGAGCCAAAGCAGGCGCAGCAGGAAGACGTTCCCGCACCTTGTCTGCGTCCTGCTATCCCGTGTTCCACAGCGCTCCCTGCTCTGTCCCTCTCTGCAGGTCAACTTGGCTCTGAAGCAGAAGTCCGACATCGAACACTACAGGAACAAGCTGAGGCTGAAGGCCAAGAGGAAGGGCTACTACGACTTCCCCTCCACCGATGGCAGCAGCAGCGGCCGAGCCCTGGCGCAGAGGCAGCGGCACGGCCATGAGAGGGCAGCCGGTGAGCATGGCAGACCACTGGAGCCTGATGATGAGCGAGGTTCCACTTATGTCAAGTCTCACAGGAGGTGAGAGTGGAAAAGCAAGTGGAACCTGGGTGCAAACAGAAAGTTGAATCCGTGCTTACATACGTTTACTGGGACACAGTTTGAACAGCCTGACCATGCTCGTGACCCCTGCCTTGCCTAATTAGATTATATATAATTCAATCAGGCAGCCTTTAATTTTGTCATTATCCTGTCTTAGTCGGCAGTGAGAGACCCATCAGGTCAGTGTGATTAGTCGTATCCAAGTCCTGAGCTGCGGTAGTGGAGATAAGAGGGTTGGCAGGGCGTCGGGTGGTCCAGTGTGTCGGTTCGGTTCTACAGATTTAGGTCAAGTATGCAGACACACCTTTCCATCTCAGATGAACATTTACCAATACTAGGTGCATTGTGAATGATATTTCATATATGAATGATATTTTTACAGTAATTTACAGTCGAAATGATCTTGCAGCTGATCAGCTTCACCAACAACACACCAGCTGTCATTCACTGCACATTGCTTGTAGCTTGCCCTCAGTCACTGACTGTACATTTGCATTTACCGTGGAAGGCACTTGGCTAGTCTCACATTTTTCCTGTGGTGTAGCTTTTTGAAAAGATAATTTTGAATGCACGCGCTCATCTTCTCCTCGAGCTCATTATACATCTTTTCTATTTGTCGTCTGTCTCGATTTATAAAACCCTCTGAAAAGTAAAAACTTCTCCCAAATCTCGTTCATCATCTTCCCTCCACCCCCCCAAGTCCCTTCCACTGCAGGCAAACGAAAACAACAGAGAAAATAACTGAAATGCTTTAATCCGATAACTACCCCAGGTCTAACTGCCTCCACTCCTCACTCTAATTGGCAGGCACTCCCAGGTAGGGCAGACAGCCTATCGCAGCAGACAGAGTCTGAGCAGTCCCAGTCCTGGAGGGACGGAGATGGACCTGCTCGTTATGAGGGAGCGACCCAGGAGAGGCATCCGCAACAGCGGCTATGACGTGAGTCGCATTTCATCATCCACTGACCCCGTCTCTTGAAGAGATCCAGTTGAAGTTTGTCATCTTGGAAATTGGCGCTCATACTCAAACCATGAAAAGAAAATATACGCAATTAATGGACAGAGCAACACTGTGGTTACCCTCAGTGGGTTATCTGCATCATTTAGAAGGGTTGTGCTATGCATTTCCCAGGCTATGCAAAAAGCTTTTGATCTTATGTGTTCTTGATGATTAAAGATAAACTGATCAGTATCATTGAAATTGGAAATAACCAGTCAGAGCATATCGGTGAGACATCTGTCTGGCAACAGCTTGTTTAAGACACATGTGCCACTGCAGGCTGACAGAGTAGGAGTTCATTCACAATTTGACAGGTAACATTTAGAAGGTCTTGTCATTTTGATATATGGACGGCTGGTGTATCTTCACTCTTTTACTGTTGCCTTATGGTTCTGACGTGGCTCTTTCTGTCAGGAAGTCAGACTGAACAGGCTGTTCCTGAAGAGGGTCTACATTCTGATTTCTGCTTGTACAGAAAGAACCACTGTTCACCTTCTTTGTGACACGTAAAAGTAGTTTCCTATCCGTTGATTTAGAAATACTGAGCTCTCTGGATGACAGGCTGGTGACATGAGCGCAACACCAAAGGTCTTAACATGACAAAAAAGATCAACTCAGCTACACGGGCCTCTTACCGAGCTCCACAGAGCCTCGGTGTATGCATGTGTTCACTCTCTGCACGGCCGTCAGTCCAAGTTACACGTTCGACTTTCAGAACTCCTGGCCCTGTTGATCACTGTGAGCCGGTGGAGCTGCAGGCCTCATCTCTGCAGATGCAAGTCTCAGTCGTTGCATGTAGCAAGGAGGGCTGATTTATGAGGTGCACTACACGCTGGGTCTCATGTGGCCACGGTCTTATTCGCACTGGAAGTAGGGCAGCCTCGGCTCATATTAATTTATCGCCAAGTATAAGGGCTGGATAAATGGAAACAGTGGCTGAAAAGGAGAGGAGGAGAGGATTTGATCAAAATAAAAAGTAAAATAAAATCGCAGGGACTTTTGAAAGTGTGAGAAAAGAATGGACGAGATAGAGCCAACTTGCAAGTAAATTATTTGAGGCAATGAATATGCAGGGGAGAGAGGATAATGGCTGCTCTGAATATATCGAAGATAAGAGAACAGACACAGAGAATGAAGATATAAAATAATATCAGCACATGGTTCCTAGAGGCTGTTAAATAAGTGCAGAGAAGAGCAAAAAGGGACCTAGAGAAACAATCTACCTTTTTTTTGGGCTGAAGTGTGACTAGGAGTAATTCTTCCTCCTGACATGTCTTGGAAAATATTGTCACTCTGTCAGCAAAACCGACGGAAAGAATGAAAATAAACACGATGGATGTATCTTGATTTAAAAAAACATGTTCGGGGGACTGGTATCTACGAGTGTGTTAAATTTTCCTGCAGATTAAAAAAAAAAATCCAGCTCAGAGTAATACTCTGTACTGAGTCGAATAGATTCCATCCCCTGCACACTCTACTATAAACCCTGTTGATATGTATTACCAGTCAAAGGTCTAAGTTTCTGTGTTCACACGTGTTTCAGACCGAGCCTGAGTTGATCGAAGAGACAAATGTGGACCGTCTAGTGGGTCCACGCGGATACATGTACGGCCGAGGCTTGAAAGGCCACTCAGAGACGTCTACCCTGAGCTCACAGCCGTCCATCGATGAAGTGCGGCAGCAGATGCACCTGCTGCTGGAGGAGGCGTTCAGCCTGGCCTCAGGGGGACAGTCCACGTCTGGACGGCAGTCCCACCACCACAACCATCACCAGCCCCCTCCTGACCACTACAACCCTGCCCCGCCTCCCCTCCCCTACGTTGATGTGGTGACCAGCGCTCCGGGCACCATGAGCTGCGGGCGGGGGGGTCTGCAGTGGGTTCCTTCATATGGGGCAGACGTGTACCAGTGCAGCCTGCCTAAACCAGTGAGTGGGACCACATTATTTCCACTCCCCTCAAGAAGTGTCGTGAGATAGGGCGTGTTAACCTTAGATGCCTTCACTGTCTGTTAAAGGCCTTCCGCTTCACCCAGCTTCCTGAGATGGCCATGGGTTCTCCTCCCCCTTTACCACCCCGCACTGGACCTCCACCTGGGGCTGCCTTAAGACGGTAACACACACACACACACACACACACACACAGGTCCATTAGATATTCCACATTTATTCACATTCAAATTCATATTCAGGGACCACATATTCCGGAGGTAATGTGCTGTGGCCCAGGTGATTTGAGGCCATCTATAAATTTTAATCATGAGGCAGTGCATTGAGCAATGGGAAGAATGTCAATGAGGAAGTCACTTTTTCCAAATGGAACATCTCTGCCATCTAGTGACACTGGTGTAGTGTTACAACAATGCCATGTTTTTTCACCCGTATCCATCTCCGTCCAACTCAGTTCCACTTCTGACTTGGGGCCTAAGGGAAGGAGCTCAGAGACATCTGTCACTGAAATGCGGAGTCAACACAACAACAACCCATATGGGCTAACAACCAGAGCAGCACTTCCATCTATCACTGCAGAGCAGCCTCTGTCCAACTACTCAGGTAAGAATCCGAGGAGCTGACTTTGTATTGGATTTTCACAAGCTTTGCTTCCGTACTGTAAATATTTGACAAATACACATCTGTTAAGCTAATCTACACTTCCTGGTAACTGTGGAAATACATTCAGTGCTCTCTCTCTCTCTCTCCTCTCTCCTCTCTCCTCTCTCCTCTCTCATTTCTTCAGGAAACCCAATAACCGCTGTCTATGCCATCCCGGCCTCCAGGTCCGCCTACTCAGAATACTTTCTGTCCACACCGCCCACGTCCTACCACAGCCCCTCTTGGATGTCCTATCCACCTGAACCTGAGGATGTACCACCACAGTGGGCAGACTCTGTAAGGAGGCCCATTTGTCTCATTTTGGATGCACAAAGCTCTGAATAAATCAATGAATTAAAAAGATTACCATTTCATATTTAGATGTGGAGAAATGTTTTTCAATAAGTTGGGACAGTCCCTGTTTTTTTTCAGCTCTTTATGCAGTCCATTACAACATTAGCTAAGTGCTGCAAAACAATTTAATGACTCAGAGCCAGAGCACTGCAGCAGGAATAAACTTTAGAAGAAAGATTTGATCATAATAATAGAAATGTGAATTATGCGTGTGATTGCAGCTCTATCTTGTTGTTTGTATACAGTGTTATGGCACTGACAGTGATTCAAATGCTCTCTATCTACCCTTGGTCAGGATTGGGATTCAGCTATTTCCTCTTTGAGCCTCTCTCTATTTCTCTGTTTTTCGTGGAGATAGCACAGCTTTTATTTTCCTTTTCAGGTTCATTTATATTGCTCTCCACTCCCTTGCTCCAAGCCTTTTCCCTGTTTTTCATTTTAACCAGATGATTTCACACAGTCTCATTTAGAGGCTCGCTGAAGTGAATTTATGTCTGCCTTTGAGTGCACACAACAAAATGCCAGGGTAGTTGAGCACAATTCATATGAACGAACACTTTTTTTCCAATCCTTTTGCGGGATGCAATGATATTTAGCCGCTGTATAAATGATTTCATGTTGACCTTTTCCCAGGTGCCCCTGCCTGGATATGTCGAAGCGTTTCCACATCCTCGCTACCCACAGGGAAGCCCCACCAGGCTGCCGCTGGAATACAACCAGGCACTGGAGCAGCCGTCCATCGCCCCAAGCACAGCATCCCAGCAAAGCCTTCCCCAGGTGGCGAAGGACATGGACAGCATGCCCCTGAGCAGCCTCTCCACCTCTGCACTTGTGCAGGCCATCCGGCAGGAGGTGGCCAAGCTGGCGAAGAAACAAAACGAGATGTTTGAGTTTTAATCCTGCCCCCTTGTGTGCAAGAGTGGGTTGACTGCTGTGTCTTCAGTGGCAGTGGTGGGACTCCCTCAGACTGATGTTTGTACTGTAAAACCACTGAACTTCTTTTACCCACACATCACACTCTGACTGGTTTCTTTTCACTCTCTATTAGTGTTTTTCAACTGCTGACTTAAAGGAAAGAGATTGATGTTGTTTTTTATTTAGAAAAAAAAAATCCTCTAATAATGATGTCTCAGCTTACTGCATCATGTATCTCTTAATAGGATATGATAACTATGGAAAATACTTTTTTTTCCAGTCTCAGACATTTTTTGTGATCAGCATCAGCTGAGAAGAGAGAGAGTAGCATTACTGTCTGAACTGAGAGGACCAAATACTTCCTGTCAGATGTTTAAGTGTAAACCGCAGTGTATATAAAGTACATAAGGACATCATGTATTATCTTATCTCTCTTTATAGATCATTAACTTCAACTAGCACGATGGGAAAATCTGTTCATACCAAATCATTTTTTTTATCTTTAATTTACTTTCATTTCACACCATAATAGTAACAAACACTGACTTTAATGATCTGTTTTTTTTTATTGATCACATTGATTTAAACTGTAGTTCCTAGTTAATTATCAAATGGAATCTAGACTATTTGTATCCATCTATTTTTTAGTTCAACCAAACTGAAAATTGAATTTTAAGCTGCATCAATGATGATGTGACATGTTGCTGAAAATGATTTAATTTGTGTATCTGAAACAGAGCTTTTATCCTTGATATATATGATATGGTGTGCACGATGTTTACTGAGAAGGTTGACAAGTAAAAGTAATGGCTGGTTAGTATGGCATATTACCATTGCCAACATACTTAAAAGACAAAGATGTTTTGTCAACAAAATGCAAACTTTGAAGACTTTAAAGTCATTTTCATGAACATTCAACTTCAACATCTTTGCCCAAAAGTAATTCCCTTTGCTGCTGGTAATAGTGCCACAGTTTTTTTATAGAGGTGGGTTCATTGTTTGTTTACTGGGCCTCAAGGCATCTTAACAGTCTTAATGAGTCCACCTACCTTCCTGTTCCTGTGGGTTTCTGAGCTAATGAGAGGTCCTGATCCTGCATTATCACTCCTGAGCTTTGAGTAAACATTGTGAATGCCTGTCTGAGAGCAGACTGGAGACACCTCCAATGTGCAAAATGCATATATGCTGAGGCTTAAAATATGTTTTGAACATACGTTTCAATGACACTAGTTAGTCAATTTTACAAAATTTTCGTTCTTCGGATGGATGCAGCTACTTGTGGAAGCGAGAAAGTGGCTTGTCATAAAGGATGCTAAAATTGACGTTTTCTTAATGCTGAGAGTGTTGCATTAAAAAAAAAAAAAAGTCTAAGGCCCCTATATACGTAGAGGCAGTGCACAACATACGGTAATGAAGTATTCGTTAAAACAAAGGTTATTGAGTCATTACACGCTTTGAATGGTTCGTTGTTCATTTTCACTGTGGGAAAAAAGCCTTTGATGGTTAATGATGAGCTCTTGATGCAGGATTATTGCTTTGGGAAATGGAAAGTTGGGAATCGACTGCAGATGAGTGCATGGAGGCCAACAGACGGGGTGCTGCAATAAACAGTGAGATGCCTATTTTACATTTACTATATTATTGCAAATGGAATGCTATGCTAATATTTAAAATAAATTCTGTCATTGGATGTCTGGCAGCTGTGATGTGGGAAAGACAACTATGGGTGACAATTTCTTTAAAAAATTATTTCTTTTTTGGAATATAATTCCAGGATTATTTCATTTTTTTGGTCTCTTTTCCAAGAATTGTACCTGTTGGTGTGGGAAAAATGAACGTCTTCAGTCATTCAGAGGAGCACTTATTGTCTTAAGAAGTGTATGAAGTACAGTACAACCATTTATGTGTATACCAGAAGGGAAACACACTCATGCTGATAACAGAGAAAAAAGGTTTATGGGTTTATTTAGTCTATAAAATGAAATTTGAAGTGAGCTAAGCCTATTCAACATCAGTGTCTTTTTGTCTCTATTTCTTTTTGTTTCCTTATCATCTGCCTGAACTTGTTATATTTGATGTCCCTCAGAGGTGATCCGACAGAGATACCATGAGACAGATGGAGGATGAAAGAAATATTAGCCTATACATGATTATAATTCAATAAAAGATTTTAATAGAGGAACAGAGGAAATATGTGCCTTTATTTCCCCTTCTTCCTTCCTGTGCCATTTTGTCCTGCTGAGCAATGCTTGGGATTTCTTGGTCATTGCATAATTTTTCCAAATCTCCGCTGATTTCTCAGGGAGGAATTAATAGATCTCGATGGCAAAGGAATCGGGCATGTTATTATTAAATCAGACATGATATATGTGAGTGTGCGCAACGGAAATAACCATCTTGATCTCAGGGATTTAAATGTGGTTTCATAAGGGCACTGTCGGGGTGGTGGGAGGTATACTCTAATAGAATTTGAATATGCAATTCATTTTCGATCATTCACACACTCATAAAAAAATACAATTTCAATTTAGCTCTGACAAATAGGTCCTCAGCAGCTGATTGATGTTATTCCCTGCCCAGCCACTGATGGCAGCACTGAGCACAGTGCAGATGAGGTGTTCACTAATGGAGAAGCGAGGAAGACTTCCGGCTCCATGTTTAATGGCTGCGCGTGTTCTGCCTCTCCAGCTCCAAGTGTCTCGTTGAGTGACTGATTTTAACGGCCAAACCCACATAACATGGATTGTTTTCCAACTGGTAGGTCTCATAGACACGTTGAAATGTACCAGTGCTTTTTGAGAAGTCATTTAAGAAAATGATAAACAAACAAACAAAAAGTACAAACAAAAAGTACTTAAATGTTAAAACGTATTCAGCCATCGGCTTCAGTACTCAGACTTTAACTTGTTTTATCCAGCTCATAAACTTTCTATTGTCCTATGACTTTGGACATTTTGCCAGTTTCCACAGTCTGAGACTGAGACTTTCCGACAGTTGAGTTCAGTGGCTGACATGTTTTCCTTTACTGGAGCTTGGATGTTCTGTCGTCTGACACCAGTAGAAAACAAGATCATCATTGCTGAAACTCTGCTCTGCTTGGCCTGTGACACAAGTTAAACAAAGCGAGAACACGCAGTGTACTCTTACACTCAGACAGTTTTGACAAGTGACTTCACTGCATAGCACTAAAGCGTATGACAGAAACACTGTCAGTTTGCACTTTGTGTTTCCTGTGTAGAACAAACCAGGCCCTCATGTTAAAATTTCAACAATGTCAAGAGCAGAAGCAGCCATCAGAACATCATCAAGCAGTTGTTGGAGAAGACATGTAGAACGATGAGTCACAATACCGTCCTCTTTTGGCTTTTAGTGCCATGGATGCTGACAGGTAACCTAAGAAGATACTCGTGTTTGTTTTATCGTTTATTCTGTTGTTGAACCGCAGCAAGTATTTGGAGTATTTTATTTAACCTCTTTAACCCTTAAAATGTATTGTCTGCCTTTTTCTAGGACGTCTAATAGGAAAAATAACTTGACCACTTGCCAGAGGTCCTGCAGATAACTCTGCTCCGCTGCTGTGGTCTTCCCTGAGTCGTCTTTTGTAAGGTCAGAGAGGTAAGTCAGTGTTTCCATTAATAACTGGTGGAAGAATCCCAAAGTATATTTTTTCCTGCCACAGTTCTATGAAGAACAGAATCTGCTTCGGTTTTGGAAGTGTACTTGTCCACCATATGTCTATGTTTTATTTATGATGCGTGTCTGGCATGCATCCCCAAACACCTTTGAATATGATCTGAGTTATTGACTGTGTCCTCAATGTGTCTTGGGTGTGTTCACACACATACTAACAGCTGTCCACTTGTGATCAAATATCCAGGTCTGAACAGAGCCTTTGTCTCGGTTGTGTATTTGTCTGTGTACAATTGTGCAGTGGATGTGTAGTTCAGCATTGTCCCACCAGGGTTCAGCCTAAAGCCATGTTAACAAATGTTCTTATTCAAATCCAAACGTGGTTCTGAGACAGTGACTCAGGCTCTATAGAGCCTGACACGCATTAGATGGAAAAAACCAACAAACGAACTTGCACATACTGATAATGACTTGAAAGAAATCCTGAAGACAGGATAATGAGATGAATGTCTGCGTGTGGTTCTCTCTTTATTTCACTGACATTTCACATTTATTTGAATCAGGTATATTCCATGGCCTTGCTGTGGGAAATATCACACACTTGCATTTCCAGAAACAATATATTGTTATATTTCAAAAATAAATCTATTCAAGTGCTGATGTATTAAATTGAAGCCCAAGAATAAGCTGTGATTCAAGGTTCAAATCAATGTAATTTCATTTCAAATACGTTGACTATCCTCACCAGCCCTCAGAACCTCTGAAAACCTCGTACACTGTTTCTGGAATAATAATGAGATGGCGCAGGGCTATTGAGCACGTCAGAAGTTTTAAATGTCTGGTATTTTGTCAGTTGTCAAGGGAAATTACGCACAAGTATTGCAAGATGGCTTTTGTAATGTGAGTGTTTAAGGGTCCTTCGCTTGTTTCCAAACTTTGTGCTCCGTTTTTATCTTTTTCATTTGAAGCTTCCAGTTTATTTCATGAAGTTGTTCTTGTCTCTGGGAGAGTGCAAGCACTCGTTGCCGAATATGAAAGATGTGATCAGACTCTGCAGGTCCATTATCTCCAATAAAGTTATTAGAGCACAGCCTTCTGGGCTGACATCAGCACACAGTTGGGATAATTACCACAATGGTCAGTGCAAGGACGGGTCAGAGCTGAAAGTAAGTGATTGGGCAAATCTTTTATGATAAGTAAAGTGACACTTGTTTTACAGCACTGCCTGCAATTTCACAACACACTCAAACGGTTTCATACTGAGGTGTTGCTGGGTAACTTAGGAAAACATGCAGGTTTTGAAAAATAAAGCCACAGATTATCATATTTAATATGACTCGGACTGCTCGATGAGATAAATGATGAATTACTTCAGTCCTAAGTGATCTGTTGAAAATGAATATCCAAAAAAATTACATTTGGATGTGACTCACATTGTTTCCCTTGATTTAAGTGTTTCCCAGTGGTGTGAACATAATGTCAATTTTAATGTGTGGTTGGTTGATTGAAAGTCAGACACAAAACTGAGTCTCACTATTTAAGGCTCCTCTGTACTAGCCACTGAGATAAGTATATAAAAATTATCCTACTGCCGTTTGGCCTTCTGCAACAGATGCTCCAGTTCCAACTGAATCACATATACAATAAATAAAGTGTCCCTTGTGTTTCTTTGTCAGTGCAGTTGAACTGTAAATAGACAAATCTCTAGGGTTTTCATAACCACAGTAATGTGTGGTTTAGCCTGTAGTTTCAAGTCATTCTATTGATTATTTCGCAGCCTATACTTCAGTCAATCTTCCATCAGAGCAAATTCCAGGTCAGAAATATCCACCCCCTCAAAAAGTGATCAGACATGGTTACTATACGTGTAAACTGCAGAGGCAGTACAGCATAACAGCTGGAGAAGCGCATGTCCCTCAGTGCTGGAAAAGGTATAATCCTCCCTTGTGTGTCTAATGTTTGCTATATGCCTTTGAGATCTGAAAAGACAGACTGAGACCCCCCCTCAAATCCCATCAGTGTGTACCTGTGCATCATGCAACTTATTTTGAAAAGCAAATGTAACTATTCAGTATAGAATACAAATACATGGAAAATAGAAGTAAATGCTTGTGAAACCTTTTTTTGTGTTTTCACAAGTACTACCACTCCATTGCATGTGTCCTGCACTTAATAGATAACTGAAAGTCAAACCTCACATGTTTTCATGTGAATGAATCATTTAGTTAAATATGAGGTGTTCTTGTAAAAGCACTGGCCTCCTGTTAGCGCTCTAAAAATCAAGTACCTCAAGTGTAGAGACAAATTCTGCGCTTATTGTGCTTTTAGCCTCAAGTAGGATGAAGCTGATTAACCATTAAGTATGCACTGTCTAAGATGTTAAATCTGCTGTAGCGTTACCACTTCATGCTGGCAGAACTCAACCGGTCTGCTCTTCTAAAGAACTGATGAGGCAAAGCCACAGAATTTCAAATTCTTTCCTTCCACTGATTCTATGGAACCAGTTCAACCCCCTCTCCAATGGAGATTGCTGAATGAGTACGTCAAGTGTCTGATCTGGCAGCACAGACATTGCGACAGATGTGGTGCGTATTATAAAGCTCCCCCTGGTGAGACTAAAATGTAATGGTCTTGACATAGAACTCTGATCGGTTCCGTTCTCCATCATTCGAGTCCTGTCTTTACGACTTCTGCATCCTTTGAGGCTTAAACCATTTCATTAGCATTAGCACCATGACAAAAGACAAAATACTGTTTATAACTTTTGAAAATGAATGACCATAGTTAGTGTCTCTGCTTATAGTTATAATTAGGCGTATACCTACACACCATAGACAGCAAGGTTAGATTTTGGTTTTAATCACAGACTCGCAAGCTTTTTTGCGGTGAATAGCAGACTGGGTTCCTCCCTCGTAACATGGCCATTAAATTACAACTCTGTCTTAGTAATGGAAAGCATCTGGAACGCTTTGGTTGGATGGGATATGAGACGCTTTGGCTGGAACAAGAGCAGAAAAGCTGGCAAAGCTTAGTGCTCTCATTTGAATTAATATCCCCAACACCTGTCTTTGGGGAAATTAATGGGTGTTACTGTAAGCAGCTTTCTTTCTTCCTCAAACCTATTTTTTTTTTTTGCTGATTTTTTACTTTCCTGACCCCATCTGCCAGCCCTTTCTCCCTCTCTGTTGTCCTCCCCATACCTACCCTCTGTAGATTAATTGCTCAGTGATACTCTATGTTAAAGACTGCTGCGAGTTTCCCTACCCAGCTGTTTGAAAACGGAGCAGTCAGCAGGATTTGACTTCTCACTTGCCACCTCTTAAGTGCTCCCTCCCTCCTTATCCAGTTCTCCTTCTAGGCCCCCTCCACTTGTCCTTTACCCTCTTTATCTGCTGATTTCTGTGCAATTTTCCAGCTGACTCTATCATGAGTTGTGCACATTTAGTTTAACAATTCTTCTAACAAAGTTTTGAAATAGTAGCCAAAATATGATGAGCTGAATTTCCTCAATTATTACACATTTAATGAACAAGGTAACCATTTTCACAACTCACAACTCATTTCCTGTTTGGTTCGCTTTAGAACTCTATTCTGCTACGTCCATGCAAATATGTTTTCCTTTTAACAGCATTTTAAAACCATCTACATAACATAACGGGTTATGCAGTATGTGTGTGTATATATATATATATATATATATATATATTTTTTTTTTTTTCTCATTTGATTTACCATTCCTTCTGGGGGACCCATATTTTGATATTAAAAGGCCAAGACCTGCCTAAACTCTTCCTTTTTCTTTGTGCTTTGTACTCGTTTCTTTGTGAGAGGGGCTTGTGTGGTGTCCGGGAGGATATATTGTTTGCTATTTTTTGTCATCTTCCTCAGAACATAAAGATGCTTGAGACAGAAGCACAACACAATCCAGTTACCAGTTCAGATGAAAAGTCAAACGTTTATCAGAGATGATCTCTGTCCATATTTAATCATTTGTAAATGCATACCAAGTGATCATTTATGTATAGTGGGCATTAGCCTACTGGAGGCAGATTGTGTACTCTGCCGCTGGTTGCTGACACTACCAACAAGAGATTGCCATGGTATGAAGTAAAATCAAGTATTTCTTGTTGTGAAGAGAAAGAGACAGCGAAGCTTTGCATTCCCTGTTAGCAGTGGAGTTGGGGCAAACAGCTTCTCCCAGCGTTGTTTGTTTTAGGGGCTCATAAACCCAAGAGTAGTTTGGACAGCAGGTGTCAAAGGAGCAGCATGCTTTTTCAAATTGAAATATCGCATTGTGGATGTAGTCACTGAAGCATTTTTGGTTGGTAACCTTTAGCCTCATGTGAAAACCGTCAATGGCACCCTGATGTGAACCCAACAATAGCTCAGAGACTGCCAAAGAACTTATACTTTCAGGAGTGAAAACGAAGTGGACCAGTCACAGACTGCGGAATCTGATGCTAATCTTGCTTTTGTAGCAGGAATTCTGAAGTCAGTACTTGACCTTTCTCAAGATGGTTGCAAATGGGGAAAAAAGATATAACAGACTGTGTTTTGTGAGTTAAAGTTTGAACCACAGAGATAATATTCTTTGATTATCTTTTCACCCACAGTTTTAGTCTGTGTGGTACCAGAGTAGACAAAGAAGATTAATGCATTGCTGCATGGTTTACCACTGGCCACCTGAACTCGATGTGATGTCAAAACTTACTGCAATAGACATGTTACACGTCAGTCCAGGTTAATCTAGTCTTTAAAGCTTTTGGTTCTTGTTAAAGGCCGTTGTGAAGAATGTTTGAACGCTAAACCCTTTAGCAAAGCTTCATGTAGCCCATAGCAGTCTGAAGCAGTGTTTTGCCACAGACATTGCACCATCCCTTTTTCAAAACAACCTTGTTGGAGCTTTTTTTGTCAGGGTGCAACCAGCTATAAGGAAACCTGCCATTACAGTGGCGACATGGTGCAGTTGTATAGTCACCTATGTGGAAATCCTTTCTTGGCAGTTTCTACTTTCTAGGCTGTGGCTTTTCTTACTGCCGCTATCTAGAATAAGTCAGTGAAGGGGCAAGGAGCGAATGAAAGCCAGAGAGGCTTATTGAATACATAAATCACTTCCTGGATAGAGGGTATGTTGTTTCATTACTAATGGATCTCTGCCACTGCTCCGTAAATCACCATACACACGACCAGATGTAGTACCACTCGGAGGCAGGACTCCTATGTCGGCAAAGGGAAAAGACATTACTCTGTTGCTTTCTATTTCGTATTTTTCCCCTTTCCTCCCATTCTTCTCTTGCCGGGATTTGGGGTTCTCAGAGAATTGCAAAACAAGCAGTATATAGGTTACGCTCTCACTCCTCCTTCCCTCTCTGGGCAAAGGTGCACTTAGTCAGCTCAGTGGGGATGTGGGAGTGGCATTAATCCCTGGTGCTGAGCAAAGTCACCAAAAGTTCATACCTGACCAGGCAGATATAATGTCCCAACTCTCCTTGTGTATTATTTCTTAAAAATGTGGGAAACCAGATCTGACTTATATTATTTCTGTAAGTGTTTGGCTCAGGCAGAAAATGTCATTGCTAAAAACACTGCAGGACCCATCTGTTTTTTTATGATTGAAGTCCAGGGGCCACAGTAGTAAGGGTGCTTCTTTTGTATGTTAATGTAATCAAGGTGGCTTTGCGATAAAATACAAGAGCTTCAAAGTGTCATATAAAAACAATTGCACACAGTTGTAGTTGTGGGTTGAACTGCTGGGCTGAACAAGAAATGTAACACATTCAATCAGCCCTGATTTGAACCAGAGGCGTGGAGGACCTCAGCATAACAAGGACCCGAAGAGTAAGCTTTTTAAGTGACTTTATTATGCACCGCATTATGCAACATGCACTCACTGACCACCAAAGTCAAAGGTCCACACCAAACAAGGGCGTGGATAAAAGACACTAGATTTATTGCACCTCATGTAATAATGATGCCTGTCACAGTGTACTGACATGCCCTGGAGTAAACTTTTACATTACTGCAACAAGGTCGATTGAAACGCATAGAGGGTTGTTAAGCTCAATGATTTCCAAAAGCTTTAACTTTCAACTGCAGTCATTTATCTTCTTCTGAATATATTTAGTATCCACCATGGACTGTATATCATTTTAAGCCCTTATTGTGATGTGGCTTTCTTGACCCCAATTCTTCAGATACGACCGGAGATGCAGAAACGTTCATAACCTTTTCCAATGACCAACATTTTTTAGTTTAATTAGCTCACGGCTGTCACTGCAATAACCGTTTAGAAATAATGAGTCAGATTCAATCAGATGTTCATGGTCCCTGCCTGCTCCTTTTTAAAGGTTGACATTTATACTGACCCAATCTGTCTACTCTCTGTAAGGGGTGACTTTGGCTTTGTGCTCCTGGCTCCTGGCTCCTCATGCTTCACTAACTGTACTGCATCAATTGATAGAATCCCTCAGCCGAAAAAAAGCTTCATTAGGAGTTGGAGATAGTTAATGAACTTTCACCCTACGTCCATAGCTGGCATGGTGCCTTCTCCCAATTTTTACTACTTGTCAAGCTTCAACTCTCCTCACTTTGGACATCACTCTTTCTACCACTCCTATGGACCATTGATACATAAGAAATGGCACTGTCTAGTGTTATTTATTCAGTTGGCATAAAATGTATAAGGTATTTACAGTATGGTCTTTAGCTGCAAGGCATAGTCCAGTCGAGGCTATTTAAAAGATTTCCTGGACAGCTTTGTGCCTAGTCACACTGTGTTAATGTTTGTTTTTGTGTGGTAGAAATGTCAGTTAATTGTGTGTAGCTATTTTCATACTAAATCAGTTAGTGTTGTTTTTTTCCTTACTGAGGTACTGCTGTTTTATACCCTGTGCTAACAAATGAGTCATTTGTAGCTTGCAAATATAAATGAAATCCATTTCAATATTACTTTTTAATTACCTCCAACTCAGCCAATATTGTTGTGGCTAACCCAGTCTGTCAGAAGCTGTGTTTAGTGACAAGGTGATTTATGAATGCGTGAAAAACCTTCCAACCTTGTGATTTGCAAGATGAGTCGTTCTAAGGAGCTAAAACATGGCAGCCCCTTGCATACTAATTAGCTGGCCAACCTTGCTATGTCAGTTTAATGCGTCCTATATATCTGCAGTTGATTTAAAAGGATATAGTATGTTGTTGAGTTGTGGCACTTGTGTGGCTCTTGAGTTGTGTTGTTGTGGTCTTTGAGTAAAACAGTACATTAGTATGGGCAGCCACTCCAGCTAAACCATGTTGTATTCTCCCATAGCGTTGTGGTGGCATGTCATTGATTTGTGTAAATGTTTCAACCATTGTTTTAAATGTTGAGTTGCCATGCAAGGAGCAGGATGTGATATAAGAGGCACTTCCATGCACGACTGGCTGCCTCTCTTTCACGCTTGCCCTCCATCTAAACTGAACTAAACTTACAGATAGCTTTCACCCCTCATGAGCACATTCTGTTCATTTCACTCTAATACTTTACATCCTGTTTCTTTTTTTCCACCATATGGAACAAAATATCTGATATGAGCAGCAGGGATACTGTGTTCCCGTCTGCGGACTTGTAAAATATCCATCCTCTCTTTGTACAATAGCTGTTCAGCCAGCTCAGGTTTGTTGAGTGATTTGTACAATCGGTGGCTGATTTCTAATTTCGAGCGAGCCTACAGCTTTGAAATTGCAGTTCTGTCACACCAGCACCTTCACTGGTGAATACTGACAAGTCTATATCTTACACTCAGACAAACTGACATTGCTGAATAGTATGGACAGAGGGGGATGTAGATGTGAAAGATTTGTTGTACACTGTTGTATCAAAGGAATGGCAGGGCGCTGTCCTTGTGGAGACGACATATTAGATATAATTCCCATTTAATCATTCAACCCACCTGGATGCTGGATCCGTATATGCTGCCACTTTTCATCCAGGAACTATAGACTGGTTTTAAAGTCCCCCTGCACATCTGGTCTGAAATAAGGAGATGTCAGATTAGGCCTATTCTGCTGCCTGTGATGTATTTAAACTCGGGAGCATGACACAGTTTTTATTGATGCTCAAATGTACTGGCACGTTGCAGACCAGTGAAAATGCTTGACTAATCTTTGTTATATTATAAAATAGTTAACTACAACCAAGACAGTATGATTTACCTTCTATGCACTATTATTGCACACTGTGCAGTTTTTTCTGATAATGTGTCATCTTTTATAAGGTTACAAATTTTACACCCTTCTGATTTTTCATATGAAATTTTGTTATCCATCACCATCCGTGCCATGGCCGTGACTTTTCCATTTATGGCACAGCTGGTATTGCAAGGTTGGAATATGGCATGAGAAGGAGCAGCCTTTCCGTCGCCACTGGACCATGTAGAGTTTAGAACAGGATTTACCTACCCCAGCCGAGGGGCCGGTGTGATGTGAGGGTGAGTGCATAGAGGAAAAGTTGGGGGATTATGGGGGAAATATACTTTGCCTCGGCAGCAGCTAAAGAAACGAAACTGTGAAACAGCTTGTTCTTTTTTTTCCGGACCTCTGACTCCTGGCAGTGGATATCATATCTTTACACAGAGTGCACAAGTTGCAAACCTCACACACTGCTCTAATAATGGCTGCTTTTTAGAAGACGAGAGACACCATGATTGATAAAAATGGATGGCTTAAAGCAACAAATTAAAAGTAACCAACAATCAATTCAGTGATTGAGTTTTTAATGTTTTCAGTTGGATTCCTATGTAATGAATTGTTGATGATTAATCATTGAGGATGTGGTACCTTGTGAAGGTAGATGAATTGTGATTTCTGAATACAAATAAAATTTAATTGAAGAGGCCATACATGAGGCAAACGTGCTTTGTATGAGGCTGTACAAAGCACGTTTCAGACTCCATAATGAAGATTAAAAAAACATTAAGCTTTCAGGTAAATGTTAAGAAAAACCAAGGTTGGACAGTGCATTTACATCACAGATCCATGCAAGTCCAGATGGCTCATTTTAAGGCGCAATGCACTTTATTTTCACAGCTTTTATAGAGCGCCGAGACCTGCTTTAAAAAGATATGGAAATCTCACTTTCTACACTACAGTACATTTGAGATATATTTACACGGTCAGTGGGCAGGAGATTCTCTTTTATGCTCTGAAGCAATTTTTTTCATATATATTTAAAATGATCCAAGTCATCCCATAAACCTCACTGCCCTTTCAAAGAGATTTATCAATGGTCAGCCAAAGATCATGACAGATGGGTCAGTTGTCAGTGTGTTTGTGATTCTGCCAGCTGAAACATCAGCTAAGAGTTGAAATGTTTGTATCTGAATAGTGAAAAAATAATTGAATGTAGAAGGTTGACTGTGGCCTAACATCCCCTAGTGACCACGTCTGTCACATCTGTGCTGAACCAATTTTCCGTTTTGACTGAAACGCTGCATGTGATTGTCCTGAAATACTGCAGTCCTGACAACTTTCTCTGCACCGCAGTGAAAACTTTTTCAATTAACTTGACTTTATTCAAGGTCATTGCATGAGTGACACACCCGTCATCTTCTTTCAATATGACAGAGCTGTGATCCACGCATTTCCTTGAGTCATACAGAGCATAGATCCCCTTTTTAGTATGGAACAGCTGGTGTCTTTGATTGCTTTGTCCTCTGTGCTCATTTTCTCATGAATCTAATTTCGTATCTCAGAGGTGAGGAGGAGGTTGTAGATGACAGTTCACATTAAAAGGTATTTTGAGGTGAATCTACTTTTTATGAGCTTTGAAATACATGCTAAGAGACGGAGCACAACATCTGTATTGAAGTTTAATCTTTTTTATTAGCATCTAATCAGGGTCCTAAGGCATTGCCAGTCCAAAGATTAAAAAATACAAACGTAACTATTGATGACAGGATGGTTTCAGTGACTCTTCGGCAACACCCCAGACTGCTGGTCTCTTTGGGGGCCTGGTTCGAAGAGGCACCTGACCTCCACAATGCTGGTTCCAGCCTTATTTACACATTGTCTCTGTCTCCTGTTGATAAGCACCAATGAATATTGCACCACCACAGAAGCTGAATGAAGTGTCTCTCCCCTCGCTTTTCCATCACTGCTTATGTTGACAGTGACGGCCCAGCTCTGTCTGTTGACGGAAAATAATGGGCTTCTGTGACCCTGTGTCATGTCGTGATTGACAACAAGGCCACTAGAAACTGGTTTTCGGTGCTGTTTTCTATCAAAATGCATACTCACCAGTTCCTGTTATTAACTGGAGCAAATAGATTAAAGTATGGAATACTCCACCCAGTGATTTCAGGTTTTGAATACCAGCCCAGAATCCTGAGGAAAATCTGTTTGACGAATCGAAATTTGGATGATTATGCAGCACATGAGTTCTGTCCAATGCATTAGCATTTGGTGCCAGGTTTGACATGATTTTGATGGATTTGGGGGACATCTGTCCAAATACGTACTCAGACCACCCACCTTTCCATGAACCCCTTATGTTTACGGGTGTTGCTTCATTCATTTTCATTATTTATTCCCTGGTGCCTTTTGTGTATTTACAATGACTGTGAATGGTATTATTACCTAATATACATGTAGTGTTGCAGGAACAAAGCCAGCGTATAGATATATACCTGTAGTGACTTGTGTGCAGTGATATATGGCTATTTACTGTAAATATTCCTCTTGATAGTATTTATCACATTTGCTGTTTAAAGATTAGCCTGCCCAAATGGTTATTTGTCCAAGCTTCATGTCTGTTCATCTAAACCATAAATGTGAAGCATGATTATTTTGTTACTGTATGTTTTTATTAACTTAGATTTACTGTGAGGCTTACATTTAACAAAACATACTCCAGTAGTTTCGCATATGATTCTAGTTAAAAAAAAGAGACTTTTGCCAACTTCTTCCCATGGTTTCATGTAAACCAAACAGGTCATTACATTTCACCCCCTCTGACTGCAGCCCTCCTGATGTTTGAATGAACCCAGCAGGGACACCAAGACTTGCATTAAAATTAGGCTGTCTAAAGACCACTTACGACGAGTACTCCAAAGGAACCCTTAGTGAATCTCCTGCCGCCACAGCAGCCAGCCAAATGTATTCACATTTGAAATTAATTTAGGATGTTTTGCTACTTCTGATTGAACTATTCTTCTTCATTTGGGGAGGGGGGTCACTCAGAGATGATGATTTATGTGGATGACAGTTTCCAGATGAGTTTTGACCATGACCTATTAACATCCATTGTTTTAGTTGACAGCTCTATGCTTTTATAAGGTTCTCAATATTTATTTGAGATATATCACATACAAGTATCCAGCACAAACAGCCAATTCAGTCTGACAGCCTCCCATCAGAAGAACAGAATCATCAGACTGATTAGAAAATATCTAAATAAAAGGGGCGGGTGGTCAAGTGTGTCTTCACTGAATATGTTGCCGTGCATGGTGATACTTTCTTCCATAATAAAGAGGTTATCCAAGTGTCAGAGTTGCGTCCACACACCAGATTAAAGAGGGGGGAAAAAAGCAAAGGGAACTCGCTAATTTCTCTCATTAACACCGTCTCAAGTGTCAGGGATGTGCCTTTGAAGAAAAACGCTTTCAAATTAACTGGCTAAGGTGAACTGAAGGACGCAAACTTCCTTCGGGTAAGTCCAGAAATTTACTGAGTTCCCCTTCTTATTCTCCTCCTGCTCCCAGCGATAATGAAGAAGATAATAATGAGAATAAGCAGCATTAGGCTACTGGATATGATGGGCTGTATAGATGCACTTTGCAGAGACCAGTTTCATTACAGTCTTGCTGTTTGAAGGTGACCGATTCAATCATCTGAATTTAATATTCGTTAAAAGTTTGGAGAAAGTCTGTTTAGAGGCGTGTAGAGGCGTTAGCTTTTGTTTTGAAACAATCAAACAATGCCTTGGTCTTGGTAGTCATCAGGATCACATCAGCCAGCCCTTTCACTGCAAGTTCTTCCATGAGTGCTGCTTTGCTCTGCTTTTTTAAGAGTGTGCCCTTCAGCCATCGGCCCTATTTATGGAAAATAGAATATGCTGGCAATAATGAATGTGTATTTCAATGTTTTTTAAATGAGAGGAAAGCATAAAACGTTATTGATGGATGTAGCATAGCAGATAGCTCGAAGGTAAAAGGAAAATTAGTCAGTTCGCGACTAGAGAAAATGTATAAAGTCCTATTTTTCAGAAATAGCTGCCCTGCCAAGAGGTAAGAATTCATTCCACAATCAAATCTTTCATTTCATCTCCACTCAAGAGTTTGATGTCAATCGATTTATCACAGTTATTGGCTCTGCCTTAAATGAAATCAAAGGTGGAACATTTACAAAGCTCATTGCAGTCAGTGCGGCGGCTGCAGTAGAGCACTGATGTGAAGCTGGATTTCCTGGTCTTGATAAATGCCTCTGAAAGCATGCGCTGAAACTCATTAGTGCTCTTAAATGCTTTGCCCGAAACCTCACTGAATTTGTTCAAAGTAATTAGTTTTGACTTAAATTATTCACCAATATCCATCACAAGTAAAGGAGAGTGTGTTCTAGGACATTGGATATTTACTCTGCCTCAGATGCATTATGACCCTGAGTTAATGGAAAGCAATTGGCGTGCTATAGAAAGTTTAAATAAAAATCTCTCTGTCATACGTATGACTCACAAATCAAACTGTCAAACCTGTGAGGTTCCTTCTGCAGTGTGCAGCTTCATAGGTCATAGGTCACATGGTTTTCCTGCAAAATGACACAATCCTCCAAATGTGCCGGTCAGGTACGACATGCACGGTCAGCTCTCAATTCTGAGTCTTGAATTCAAATGCTACATCGTTAGCTTAGAGCTAGAGCAGCAGTTTTTTAATAGAACCCTTGATAGTGGACCAAGTGGTCAAATTGCTCTATATTGGCTTTGCTAATCACTGATAAGTAAATTTTATGCTTTGTAATATAACAGTAAATTACCTGACATTAACAAAGATGTTCTTCCAGTTTTACTGTGCTTATAATTTAAAATTTAAAACTCCAGGTCACTTCAAAATATTTTGGATGTCTTAGCTACACTCTAATGGTGTATTTTATTTACTTGATCAAACTGCTTTTTAAAAATGTGCTTGATTTTTGGTCCTAGTCACTGTTAAAACATTTATCATTATTAACTTTTCAGCATTTTCTTTAGAGGCTTATTGTATTTTTGTCTTACAACTTATGATTCCTGGCATTTTCAAACTTAGGTTTCCTAATGATTGTGATTTACTGTTGCTGTCCTTGTGGTGTAGGCAATGTCACTGCTGGGTAATTTATAGGTTACTAAAGCTCCTCCATGCTAAACCCTCAGGGCATTCAGTTGCTCTCACAATTTACTATTTTGTCAAGCTGCCAGCCAGTATATTTGTTTGATTCTTTTTCTTACTGCTTTTAGGGCTGCTTTATCTTGGTCTGTACAAATATGGGTATTATTATTTTCATATTCTGTGCATTTGGCAAAGCATTCATGTTAAATTACTGCTGTTGCGCTTTAGCATATGTAGTATGCAACAAAATGTAAATGAGATTTTAATCCCAAGTGTGAAAAAATATACATTTTCCACATCATCTGAGAATAGAGATAGAGAAAGATACAACTTGTGCATCATTAATGGTTTTACGATTCAAGGAAAGTAATTAAGTGATGATCCTGATAATTTGAGGATGGAAGTCCATGTATTGATTCTCCAGAATACCAACAATATCTCACAGGTTTGACCTTTACTCCCTTTTTGACTCGTTACATTCCTATATCCATTTTGCATGGTTGATTTTATTCACTGCCGCGTCTGTGATCACCCTCTCTGTGCAGCTTAGTTCCACGCTGGTCTGACTGCAAATTTCCAAGGATATATGGCTTTAAGTGCACACAACTGTATTCATGAACAGGCAACCCCAAGGCAGGCGTTTTGGAAAGTAACTGACCACACCCTTGTTTCACATCCTAAGTAAATACCACTGCTTCCTATTGAGGCAGTTAGAGCTCACCAGATGGGATTACATATAAAAAATGAAGTTATCATATGTGAAACCTGTTATCAAGATGAAACCTGCTGTGTTTATATGAATTTAGTTTCATCTGTTTGCTTACAGGTACCTTTGGAACCTTGTGCATTTTCTCAATGTGAAATGTGCTTTAGTTGCTTTAAGAACCTAATTTGTTATTTCAATGGTACACATAGAAGTCAGTTTCTTCTCTTGTGACGTGATCTTTCACATATTATTCAGCTTCTCTTCAGCGGGCCAGACAATTCCATCACTTGACATGCTGTTCTCCCTCGTATGCTGCGTCTTTGAGGAAGGTTTATGAGTCACTGTCAAACAAATCAAACATTTTGTGGTGTACATGCATGATTTATAAATGTAGAGTGGCTTGACTCACCTCTCCAAGGTCGTGTCTTTTGTAGGATCCAGCTCAGGGTTACGATGGATCCACAAGAAAGTAGATATGTCACTCTGGTGGATTTGTTTGTGTGGAAGAAACCAAGTTGACTTGTGGTTGTATAATGGTGTTACAGTGACAGCCCTTATAAACTAACTTTGACACGAAGCGACAGCACTGTGCAGGGAGCACGCATAGCAGCGGCAGCGAAGTTTAATCGGCGACAGCAGCTATGTCAATCCACTGACAGCGTTGTTTTTTTAACCGACACCAGTGACACACTAACATGCACTGATTTGCTAATGATTATTATCAGAGGTGCTTAGGGAACCTTGTGCATGAATGCAGCTGCAGTATCTGAACTCAAAGACAACAACATTTGGCCTAAAATGCATCTCCTTTTCTCAAGCAAATTTTAATTGGCACAGTTTATTTTATTTTAGTTATCAGGCATAGCTCAATTACTAATAACTCACCATTCAATGTACCAACATGCACACAATGCTTTCAGTAGTGACAGATCATTGGACGTTTTTTTAAAATGCTAATCAGTTCTGTAAAATATATTTACTAAAATAAAAAAATATAGGTTTTAAATGGTTGATAAGATATTGTATGTATAAACTAATGGTGTAGTAGCAAAGGTACTCTACACTGCAGTGAGAGTGAGTGGGAGTCAGGGGTCAACAAAAGACCTCCATGTCAGTAGACTTCAAAAAGAGATGCCTGCATGTTTCTAAGCAACACTCATGTACACAGGTCCAACCAAGAGTGGGAGATGTTTTTCTCATCCTCCTCTGATTCCTCCTCATCCTTCATTTCTCTGTTTCCAGCTACAAAACATCTCTAATGCTCCCCACAGAACCCTACGCCTCCAGTCTCCCGGGGATCGGTCCACACTTACACTTCTGTATCGAGCACTTTCTAAACTCCCCTCCCTCCCACTTTCTTCTATTCTCTTGGAATACTTAGATAATTATGTGCTTGTTCATCTACGGGTACATTGAGCTTAACGATAAAACAAAACTGTTGACAGCAATAGCCTTATGTGTCGACCAACCAGAGAACAGATGTAATAATACACAAGGTGCCATAACCCATAGACATTCTCCACCTGCTCTCATCACCTCACTCTGCCCTCGCACTCTTCCTCCTGTTGTTCCTCGACAGCTCACTAGTGTTAGTCCTCTGCGTGTCTCTGTCTCATGCCAGCAGAGTGCTTGACATTGCCTCCTCCTCGCTGTAGCCAAAGTCAGGTTAAGATCATAAGCTCTTCATTAGTATTCAGGTGTAGCAGAGCTCTTTGGAGCTTAGTGGGCTTCAACTTGTGACTCAGACAAAGAGCTATTGAAATGGAGGCAACAAGCATCCCAATACATCACTCACCCGAGTGGCAGTCTGTCATATATTTTGTTAATTCTTGCAGCCCTTGTTAACCCTACAGTATGCCTTAGGCCCTGTGCACTATTTGACATAATCACCATACTTTATGCTCCCCCCACTACTACAGTAGTAAAACTGCTGTGAGGACAAAGTCAGGATGACAGCCACGCAGAAGAAACACACACTATATACATATCTGTCATTCCCCCTAAGCTGAGTTTCATCGCCTTCATTTCATCTTGATCTGGACCACATAGTAGGTTTTCATTCCCTGCTTTATTGTATGTAATTTTTCTCACCACTCCCTTGTCCCCTATCCCTATATGGTATAGCCGTCAGGAGTTGAATGAGCCAGTGGAGCTGCACCGTATTAACAAATAAATCTTTCGCGAGGCAACTCGCACGCCTGCTGCGGTCTCTGAGATTCTCACCACCACCACCTTCTTTTTATTCCCCTCTTCCCAGACACCCTGATTCCCTCTACTCTCTCTCTCTAAAACATCTTTACCCAGGACAGTCATTTCAAACTAATGATGCCTGGAATAGAAATTTCCTCCTAAGTCAGTCTTTCTATACTTTCTTTTCTTATCGCTCTCTTACTACATCATAAAATAAATAACATGAGATCTTAAGAGTCTTTCCTCTCTCTCTCTCTCTTTCTTTCTCTCCCGGAGTAAAACTGACCTGCGGCTATGGAAATAGATGGAAAAATAAATAAAGATTTGGAGTTTGTTTTCTTGCTTCCAGTCTTATTCTCATGAGCAACAAACTGCATATTTCTGCTCTGATAAATCGCAGCCACTGAGGGCAGTTAATGTGATGTGACTTAAAAGAGTCTGCCTTTTATTGCTTCATATTGGATGGGTAAGATAACCTGGAATGTTGTTCGTATGCAGGTGATAAGCTCAGCCAAGGTTTTTCTGTTACCTCTCAAAATTTTTATTTTTCATGTCTCAGGGGACCTCGCTGTGTAAAGTCAGGGCTTTTTGCTCATTGTAGTTTAGTTTATACTGGCTTATACTGTCTAAACCCCTCTGGGCTTTTTTCCATTCCCCCTCTTGTGATACACCAATCATCATTATGACTGTTTTTGAAGTAAAGGTAAAGTGAAAAGCTACGGGGCTGTTGACACACTGTTGGGATACAAGCACAAGCCTTGTGCTTCTTATGTCCATAGTCAATTGAAGCACACCGCCCAAAGTGCTGGGGAGACATGAGTAATGCCCCTGGCAGAGATTATATCAGAAAAGAGGGAAGGGAAAAATAGAATGGTGTGCAGATATTGGTATTTAGGGGCGTGGATGGTGTGATGGAGAGACAGAGGGAGATAGTGCCATGCTGTCATGATGATTTCTGAGAATACAGGCTATCCCCCACAGATAATAGAACTAACATGCTAGAGAGAAAAACATGACTTTATTGCCTGGAGGTTGGTGTGGAAGCCTGTGAAATGTGTATGTGTGGGAAGATGGATTGGATGGATTGGTGTATGCTGAGCTCAGATGAATACAGTGTATTCTGTACTGGAAACTGACTACTGCCTTCCATAAGGATTACATGTTCATATTCTTTGCTGCTAGCAGGAAAAGAGGGGAAGATATATTTAACACTAGCATGTTTCCATTTTCTGGAAGGTTTAAGTCAACTTTAAGACACTTTACAGAAATTTAAAAAAAGAAATGAGAGTTTGAAGCACTCTTGCTTAATGTTTTATGCCAGGAATATACGCCCCCGCTAATAAAGTGGATGCAGTCAAGACGGTGGGTTGGGGAAGGATGTGGTTAGATGATGTACACATTAGAATTAGTAGGCAACAGCACATTAGTTTTGCATCATCAGATCATTTCAAATTAGTTTCACAATTAAGGATAATAAGGGAACCACGAGATTGCTCTTTATATTTTGAATACTATTGAGTCTATTGTTACTTGGTGTGATTCACCTGCTATGTGCTGTGATTGATACTGAATCAGCATGTCCTGACATGATGTGTGAGTGTGGGAAATGTTGTCTTGTCAGAGGCAGGTCTGCATCAAAGACACTTCACTAAAAACGTGCGGTTATTTGGCTTTTAGCTCTGTTTCTTATTTTCTGTCTTCTGCAAAATGCTCAGCTCCAAGAGAGGGAGGGAGAGGGAGACATGACAAAGTGCTTTAAGGGACATTGTAAAGTGTAAGTTCTCAAATCCTTTCAGGTTTAGTATTAAGTGAGTGGCCAAATGGTTCGCTAAAACATTTGAGATACAATTTAGGTGCAATTCATGCAGTGAATTTCTGCTGAAACAGAAGAAAGAAGTTGAGCTAAACCAGCTACAAACTTGCTTCATGTTTATTATATATATTAATATAATAATAATAATATATACTACAAGCCAGCCAATTGTGGTAGCCTTAATAGCCTTACTTAAGTAAGTATAACACATCTCTTGAATGATTCATGTAGAAATCATTACATCCTTTAGTGTAGACAGTGCCCCTATGTTCTTTGTTAGCAGGCTATTGTATTTGTGCATTGAAACATCTGCAAGTCCAATTTCATACTGAGCTGAAGCGTCATGTACATAGCCTTGGAATACACGAGGTATGATTTCTCAACAGTATTCTTCAAAGACTTATACACAACACTGTTATGATATAATATGTATAATAAGTACATTCTGCAATAAATGCAAATTCTTATTGAATTATTAAACGGTCAGTTTATTATTCCAGTGTGTTGGGAGTATTGCCCCTGACAATTGCTGTATGAATGTTTTTGTGTTTATTTTAAACACCATAGAGCTGAAACCAAACCACATACAACCATGTACAACAAAAAGAGTCTGTACATTTTTCTGTGTGCAGCAATTGAGCGAAAATATTAAGTAATGACCTGACCATTGTCCATCCTTCCTAAAGCCAATACCAGCTGACCCTGAGCGGAGACGGGCTGCACCCTGGACAGGTCGCCACCGCAACACATTTACAAACCAGAATTCACACCCACAGTCATATTAGACTGTGTTTAGCCTAACATTTCTATCCTGCCTTTGAACCAGGACAAAGCACATTTCCCAATGTAGTGAAAATTATTAAACATGTAATTCAGTTTGTGTATTGTAACTGCTGACCATAAGCTTTCTATAAATAGCGACAAGGAGTGATGCCAGTTTTTTACAGCAATTGTATTATATGCTCACAAAGATGCACACTGTGTAGGGTATGTACGTAATTCCTGCTGTGGTCAAACATCACTGTTTACATCTCACAAAGTAACATGGAGTTTATTCTATAATAAATTCATTTCACCAGCTCTGACCTGGTTTTGAGAGGTAATAGAGTGGTATGTGTTTAGATGTGAGATACCGTCGTTATAGTGCTGGCGGGCATGACATTTAAGAACAGGAAACATAAGAGCATCCTTAGCTAATGCGTTCCGTTTATTAGCTAAAGGTCAGATGTAAGTGGAGGGCTAAGATTGAGAAAAGGTCAAAGCCTTTTTGAAAATAGGAAGAAAAATTTGTATTATTTAAAAAAAAAAAAAGCATAATGAATTGTGATTGGAGGCTGTTGCCCAGACGAGCGTTGGAGAAGGTTAAATCTCAGACATTTTAGATTATAATGTAGCATTAGAACCACACTACACACTTCGATGCCTGAATGTGGACATCGTATCCCACTGTCCTTTTTAATAGAGAGAAACCGAAATGAACAATATGGTGTGACAAGCATGAGAATCACAGCTAGTTTTTACTTCACACTGTTAATAATAAAATAATAATCTTAATAAGGATCCATCAGGGTGAGTTTAATTAAATTCACAGTTGTCAATAATTTATTTAGTAAGATGGAGGTAATTGAACGTTTAAAAATACTTTTACCTGTTCCCCCATTATGTAACTGGCTACATTTAGAAAGCAACTGACAACCCTCACGTGTTTCAGTCAACCTGGCGAAACACAATGAGAGTATTTGTGTTAGTATTAGTGGGTAACATCATACCTGCTGTCCCTGTACACCTCTGTTGTTGTGAGAGTATTTCTCTACCTCGCTTGTGAATACACTCGTAATAGGCATGTTGAATTGCCTGTTGTAATGCCCACATGTATGTCACTGTTCTAACACATTAAGCAATGGGCTTTCTGAGATAGCTCTTGCCTCTGAAAGGCTATTGGCAATCCTCGGCTGAGGTGGCCTGTTTCTGAGACAGAAACCTAATAGTTTCTGACAGGGTGTGTGATTTCCTCAAAGCCATTTAGATATGGCCCAAGTCTCCTAAGACAGGATTCAGTAAGTAATGCCTCAGCAGGCACCAGCACCTGGCAATCCCGTCACCCTCTGGCTGAGTGTAATCATTTTTGATAGCACCCATACGCTTGCTGGACTCTCAACAGCACGTTTCACTCAGGCTTTTAGATGGACATCAAAATGCATTTCCTCCAAAGCACTAGATGGGGGGGGCAGCTGGATGTGTGAAGCCACAGAGCAAATAAAGACATTAGCTCTGTCTGCAGGCCGAGGCGGTGGATCTGTGTGGCATCAGAACCTCAGGCTCATTAACACTCTGAGGTTCAGGATGTGTCATTGATTCGCCCTTATTGCTTTCAGCCTTCTGATGAAGTTAGGCCCATTTGAAATACATCGATGTGCTCAGGCATTTTGATGGGCTGTTGCTCTAATCGGCCGAGTGCCTGCACCTGAATGGTGACTTCAGAGATTGGAATATTTGCTTATGCATGTTTTAGAATTTTGCATCACTTCCCAAGATGTAGCTTTAAGAAGACTGAATTATTATCCACACCATCTCTTCCTTCTCATCCCACTGTTGCTATAATGGCACTTTTTAATACAGAATACAGGTCTCATTCTCGACCACTACTTACTCATTATGTAGCGGGACACACACTGCTCTCACCTTCACTCTCTCGTCAGCACCCCATTTTTTATTCAAAATAATGTAAATTCTGAATGTCGAACTGAATTGTCAACAGCTGACAGCTCAGCTGTAGCTAGGTGCATATCTGTGGACACAAAACAAGTGGAAACAGAGTAGTAGAGATATTGCAGTTCCCTTCATGGGGTGCTATTATGTAAATATGGCTTTAATGACTCAGGAGCAGGGGGCTCGACTGTCTAATGAGAAGGCTTTCTGGCTCCACCACAATAAAATGGGAGCCTAATTTGATTTTCCCGTTTGACCTCTATTCTGCTCGGAAAGCAACAGAGCTCAAGGTAGTTTTCAAAGGCTTGTGCAGGAGTTGAGAATACAAAGGCGAGTGGGGAGAGGGAGGATAATTATCAGATTATGCGACACATGCATCTGCTGACTGGTTTTAAGTGCGTGATTAGTATCAAGCATCGTGTTGAAAGGAATATATTGACTTGTGGAGACGGTTTGCTGTGTGTGTGTGTGTGTGTGTGTGTGTGTGTGTGTGTGTGTGTGTGTGTGTGTGTGTGTGTGTGTGTGTGTGTGTGTGTGTGTGTGTGTGTGTGTGTGAAAACCATGTTGTGGTTTATGTACTATTTATTTTATTGCCAGACACATTTTTATATGGAAGACACATGGTGACTGCTCAGAGACAAGAAATACTTAAGCACATAATCACTCTATGAGGGTCAAATGTGGCTTAAATAACCAGAATTGACTAAAACAAACAAGATAAAATGTTGTTTTGGGCATATTTGACTACTTTAGGAAAGGCTAGTTGAAGCCTAGAAAAGAGGCTAGAAAAAATAGCAACTTATTTTACATTTTTAACAAGTTAAGATGTTTCCAGTCCACTACTCATTCTGAAAGACATTGTGTCTTTCACACAGCAGGAAAAAAAGCTCTGTTGGCAGACCTCCTGATGTTAACAGATGAAAATCTAAAATCACATAATGCTTATCCTAAAACATCGACACCGTAAAACAGATTCAATTTTCTTGAAAGTGGCTACAGTGCAATGTGTGAACTCATACATTATAAAGCTGGAGTGGACCATATCACAAGCTTATACTGTTGAACTTTTATTAATTTCATGTTGTGCTCAGTAATAAAAAAACAAATCAGATAAGTCAAAACTCAGCTGTAAGGGAGCAGGTAGTGGGGTAGGGATTAAAAAGACGACTTTCTAGCAGAGCTCATTTTTGACATGTGGCAGTACAACAAACCACATCAGAGGAAAACATGACGTCACCAGAGAGGAACACACACAGCGGGTGTCTAGACCAACAGTAATGACATTGTGTGCTGACAGCACCACATCCAAAGAGCACATGTTGTTTTCAACTGATGTCGACAGTGAAAGACGTCCTCTTTTAAACTCAACGCATACAGCACATTGTTAAACAGAGCCAGATTTCATTCACGGCAGTTCAGATGTCATTGCTGTGGATATTGTCCCAAATACAAAACATATCAAAGGAAAATGATGCTTTGAGGAAATTACAAATTGTTTTTCATCAATATATGACTTACTTAGTTTCTAGAGACATGATCAGCAAAAATCCAATATTGCCATTTTTTTACTTGACTGTCTCTGTTTGCTCATTTTGCTCATTGTCAAACTGTCATAGTTTGAAGCTGTGATAGATTTTATTTTTTTGGAAAATTAAATTAGTGAGGTCAAAGCATTTTTGTAAAATCCTCTCATCTTTTTACATTCCATAGTTACTTTTGTGTCATCCAATGGAAAAGATTTCATATGGTCAAAAGGTCACATTAAAGAATTGTTTTTTTCATTCCTGTCTTTGACATCCCTACTAAAGTAGTTATTTCATACAGCCTTCTACTTTCTCCTCTGAGTGGACAGCTGGAGAATTGCTGCTTAGGGAATAATGTCAGTAACTCAATTCAACACTCATCACTATTGAATGTTTTTTTTTTCACATTTGAATATCTTAAATATTCAGCTGTGACAGGAGGAGTGGGGATACTTTCTTATGCCGTCACTAAATGTATGAAAATGATCTTATGTTGAACGTGGATCTCGTTATATGCAGTCTTTGGTGTCTTTGGTGTACTTCACTTCCACTGCATCGCGGGATGTTGGAGCTCTTGCTGACATTGTTTTGATGTATACAGTCGCATACTTTGCAAAAGGCAGGGAGTAACTTGAGGACTGAAGGTGGTGAGGAGATTCATCTCAGCAGGGAAGTGAGATGAAATGCTTTCACGACACCTGCTGGTCCACTGTTCTGTTATCCAGACTGTTCATTTTCTCCTCCATCATCCATCCATCATCCCAGCAGTAGGCGCAAAAAGCACAGCCACTCTCCATTTGTCAGTACCCATCAGAAGTGGTTACATTCTCATTATGTGCCTGCTGACCCTTTAGAGGACTGAAATAAACTTGGGCTGTTGCGAGAAAACGCCGTGAAGCAGCCTACCACCTGAGCGTGATTGAGAGGGATAACATCAATGTGGTCCAGTTTGTCATGCGCTTAATTTTCAGTGTTCTGTTTCTGCTGTGTTTTTTGTCTTCATTTGTATGTTCTTACTTGTTTTAACTCATGTTGAACCGACGGTTTCCACGTTTGGAAGGAAAAGGAAAAGATGAGGATGAGGAGGACTGAAGGGGCGCCAGTCATTGAGGCACGGAGAGTCAAGATAAAAGCAAACCACAAGAGACATTAAGAAGATTGCTCTCCTGTATTGTATTGTTTTTTATGTTTGTTTGTTTGTTTGTTTTTTGCTACACCCGCTTGCTATTTTCACTTTAAACTCACAAAGTTTTAAAAATGCAGCAATGGGCAGGTTTTCAACACGTAAACCTCCCTCATTTAAGACACCTGCATGACAGATTTTAGGAGCTGTGAATAGTTGAAACAATCGGTTAAGTCCTGGGTCATATATAATTACCACGCCCAATGCATTTTCTGTTCAAATCCAGAACCACTTCCATCCTTAATAATGCTGACTCTGATTTTTGTTTTGACGTGCATCACGGGAGTCTAAAAATATCACACAGATTATCTTATGTTAATACTTAGTATTAAATGTTATTAATGTCTATCAGTATCAAGGATTAATGGACATTCAGGTCAATTAGAGCATTAAAGAGTATTGACCAATCAGTCACTACATTCTTTGGACGAAATCATCTACTAAATGTATTGATCCTAACTGTATATAATGTTTTCCATAGATGTTGATACTGAGTTGTTACTTGAAATGTTCAAGTATATGGTTCTGCACTGGTTTAACTTTTGGCCTCTAGCTCATCAGTCTGTCAGCTTTGTTCTAATGAAAGATGTGCATGCACCAAATTCTCATCATTATCCATTCCAATCATGATACAAATGCAACTGCACTGCATACATCTTGTTGTTTTGGCAGATGCTGCTGATGTGTTGAAGCATGTCACGTCCCTGTGCATACGTTGACATTTCATCAGTTGACATTTGTCTGCCAAGAAAACATTGAGCAAAGCAGGCAGTGGGTTCAACATGCTCATGTGACTAAGACTTGTTTAATTAGTCACCAAGACAACCTTTAGCAAGCTTTATTTGCTGTGTGTGTGTGTGTGTGTGTGTGTGTGTGTACACTATGTACTTATATCTTGGCCATTTTGAGCATATGGACGTAAAGAGTCATAGGACATTGTGGCAGGTCCTCACTTGGTGTGATTGTTAAAGTCAGCATATACGTAACGGGGTTGGTACAAGAATGTGCGTGTGTGTCTTTACTAGAGCACTCGAATGATGGCACACACACACACACACACACAGATATCAGTTCCTTTATGTCCCCCCCCCCCCCTCCTAGGAATGTTGGTGCGTGTGCGTTCACAGTGTTGGTTTAGTCTCTTTCACTTTGTGAATAGCTGTGTCCCTGGAGACAGACACACACACTCAGTCCTCCCTGACCACCTCCCCGGACCCCTGCTCCTCTGCTCCTGTTCAGTCTGACCAGCTGCGCGCACGGTGCAGTTGTCGGAGAGTGACTGTGCACGGCAGCACATCCCGGTCAGCCAGTCCTCTCCTCCTTCCTTCCTCCCCTCTCTCTCTCTCTCTCTCTTTCATTCACACCGGGATGGATCTACCCCCATAGCACAGTTGTCAACTTGTTTTCTCCTTCAGGAGTGAAGCGGGAGCGAAGCAGGAGCTGAAACACGCGTTTCTCCTCCACCTCTGACAAGGATTTTCTTTCCCCCCTCCTCCGCTCAGCAGCCGCGGCTGTCGGAAACCTCCAGCGATGACACCAGCCGGGCTCCATCCGCGCGTTCTGCTCCTGCTCTGCCTGGTCTCCGGCACCGGATGCGACATGTTTGCGTTCACCGAGGAGCCCTCGGACAGAGTCGGGAAGGCGGACGGCTACTGTAGTCGGGTGCTACGGGCTCAGGGCAGTCGGAAAGAGGACAACAACGACTTTCGCCTCCGCGTTGAAGGAGACCCGGAGAGCTATCAGCCGGGGAGCACATACGGAGGTGAGTCCGGCAGATTTACGCGCAGTGCCGTGGCTGGCACCCGGTGCGCATTGTCTAACGACCGGTAGTGTGCAGACACCAGGCTGTACAAGCATCAAACAAGTTTCCACACAGTCTACTTTTGACTCATGCGCAATTAAACTTTTCTTGGGAGCAGTCAAACGTGATTTTTTTCTCCTTTTTTTTGGATTTAGCTGAACTTTAATACCTACCTTTTTTATAATCAGATAAGCTATTTTATTTTATCTTCTCCAAATATTAAAACAGTTAACTCTAACTGGTGAGCAAAAGGGAGACATTAGTTATTTGATTAAAGTTTTATCACAAGATCCCGAGAAAGTTGTCAAATGCTCCACAATTTAATTTCCCCAAAGTAGAATGAACAGTCATAGCCGTTATCTAAGCTACATCCTCAAGAACAGGTGAAGTGTTTGATGGCAGAACGAAGGGTGTTTGTCAGAACATGTTACTCTTCATCCATTTGAGCTGCAACACTTCTCAGGCGGGCAGGTAGTCAGGCCCATTTTTTGTCTCCTGTTTGAAATGGTAATTTGCAGTCGAGGTTTTATCTGTGTTGTCTCTTTTGTTTGCTTCCATTCTAGTGACTCTTAGCGCATCCAGCCCCTCCTACTTCAGAGGGTTCATCCTCATCGCCCTGAAGGAGGGCACAGTCGGAGACAAGGATGAGGACTACGCTGGAAATTTCCAGGTGAGGCAGCGCTGAAGATATGAATACTAATAGATTTCAGGGGGAAATGCCTCAATTGACAGAGTTCCTGATGTGAATGAATCATCTGCCCTTCATTAGTTTGATGCACAATAGTTGAACCCTTTTATTTAATGGTCATCCAGAGCATTATAATACAGTTTAATATATGATTTAGCACAGATGGTTTAACCGTAATTTAAATACCATCCTTCCTCGAGGTTTTGGGTAGAAGCACTGTACAAGAAGAGAGACAACAAAAAATGGAGAAAAATGTCTCAGAAGCTTGGGGGAGGGGGGTGCCACCTTTTTTCGCACAGCTTCCTGTGATAACATCAAGGTGTTACTTTTCCCACCTCACCTCCTCTAATCAACTCGATATAGCATATGAAAAAAGCATACTCTCAGCACTGCTCCACGTAGCTGCGTGTGACCTGCCAGGCTGAGAAAGTGCTTGAGGTCCTCACAGGCAGACTTGCGGTTGATGGATGTAGGAAGTGTACAGTTGGTGGTAAGAGGCTAATTTGCATTGTATGGAAGTCCAACCGGAGTACCAAGGACGAGAGTTTGTGTGGGGGGCGAGGCTGAGATTGAGAAAGAAAGTGGGAGAGAGAGAAGGCAAGGAAACTGGTGCCGTTGCGCACATGCGATGGCGGCCAAATATGTGAGGTCTTTTGTAATTGTAATGCAGTGTGAGGAGCTGACTGGTGGAAGGAAAGAGCAACAGCTTTGTTGGTGTGGTGCGTCTGTGTGTGTGAGTGCAGAACAAGGACGGATAACAATCATCTAATACAAAGATAAACGCAATTCACTGAATTTTATCGTGCATACAGCCCAAGGTAATGTCTGTATATTCCACTGGAACATAATGACAGTAGAACTGCAACGGAAATTGAAAAAAAAAAACATTCTATGGACCCTAAACTTTATTTTACATTCATAACCTTTAAATTCATTCCTCTCCACTGATCCTTGTTCTGCTCTCATGCCTTTTAGCTCACTGTGACCTGCCAATGTTTATTCCATCCAAGTCAAAGCTGCAGTTTCCAGAAATTCATAGAGCTTAGAGTGCACAAGATGACATCCTGTTTTCAAGGGATTTTGAAAGACTGAGAAAGGGGGGGACATATTTTAGCTTTGTGAAGTTCTCAAGTATTTGATATACTTCAATATAGTGAACAACAGTGCAGACAGTGTATTTCAAATAGGAAAATGAAAGGCACACACACACAGGCAGCTGGTTTTAGCCCACAAGCCACATGGCTGCACCTTCCAAGGACTCGAAACCATGTGTTTCCTAGAGTAGACACCGGAAATCCACAGTTGTTAAATGGGATAAATGTCTGTAGTTCTCTTTTTCAGAATTTGTGGTCCTGTGGGTTTCAGTCGCTTCCCACATAAACCATTGTTTTATTGAACCTGTAGTGTACAGTACGTGGGGAGTTTTGCCGAGCACCCCTCAGGCTACCCTGATCTCAGTTATTGCCATGCTGGCACTCTCTGTGAACCCGAACCTTGAATATGGGAGAACATAAAACAAAGGAACACTTTATTTTGTCCTGCGTGCACCTCACATCTCATTACCCAGTGTTAACACCGGCAAGGCTTTCTCTGTTTTATTTGTCCTTGCAATTGATTTCATGCTGTTGTTATTTAGTGCCAGCCTTGAGTGTGATCCCCAGGCATACGGCGATGCTCGGTACGCTGTGACAGAGAGCTAAACGTCAGCAAGTGAGAGGGGAGACACTCCATCATTTAGTCACGTTAAGTCACATTGCTGCACTCGCGGATGAGAGAGAGTGTGGAGTGCACCCGAAAACTTGCGGTGGGTAGATGGGTGAGCCTTTAGATTTTAGGATCAAAAATAAAAAGAATGGATACATCAGTATCTGGAGCTGAGTGTGCCTGTCTCCTGCTGGGTTTTGGGAAGTTGAAGGTCTCTGTTGCAGCTGCAGATGGTCACCTGTCTTAGGTATAAGCAGCATGTGACAGCGTAGTAAAAATGAACTGCTGTGCATGGAGAGATCCCTCTATCATCACCTGTGCAGTTAGTCTTTCATGTTTAGTGTTTCATTTTAGTCCAAATACACACAGACACATCCATGCAAGCATGGGCACACACACACACACACACACACACACACACACCGCTCCTCTATTCTGAAAGAGCTCTGGGTGGGCCAGCCTCCAGGCATTGAAAGAATAGAAAGAGAAAAGAAGCTGCAACAGAAGACGTCTGGCTTTATTTAACATACAGCTCATTTGAAATCTGCTGGTGTGCTACGTCTCAGCCGTCTCAGGACAGCTCCCACTTGATGAAAAGCACTTTTATTGAGCTCTCTTGGGAGGTCAGCTGCCTCTGTTTCCGTGTGTGTGTGCGTGTGTGCGCGTTTGTTGGCAGGACTGTAAACCAGCAATGCCAGTGATGTCTGATGAGACATCACCTCTCAGTGGGGAGCGGCGGTGGAACCAAAAAAGGCAAATTGCTACGAGATATGTGGGGGGAGAAATCCTCTTAAGAACAAAATACTACACAATCGCAGACTCAGCAGACATCATGAGTATCGTCCTCCCACAGCTATTGTCTAGTTCTCTGGGTCGAACTAAACAAGTTGCTGTTGAATCACATTCTGTCTTTTTTTCTTACAGCTGCTCTGTCTTCTGGTAGATCAGAAAACAAATTGGACATGTACTTGTGTCGTTTCAAAGCAAATCGGTTGCTTCCTTTTGCAGATGGATTTTACTGCATTCCCACGGGACTTCACTGGTTTTAACATGTGTTGCAGTCCAGTCAGGCCAGGCTTTTAGAAACCATGGGAACACGGAAGAGGGGGGGGTTGGTATAATCCGTCAAACAGAGATAGGTGCACACACACATCTGTCTTACTTTGCACTGACCAACACACGGACACACATACAGAGGCACACACATCTACCCACAACCCACTTTCAGAAGGAACTCATTCATAACGTGGCATGACAAAGGAAATTCTCTGCTGACAGCTTTATGGAGGGAGAAAGTTCCCCGTCTTTACTGTGTCACTTTCTATCTAACAGATCCTTGCTTCCTGGGCAGTGAATATTTTCTCCCTGGCAGCAACCTCCTCCACCAACTTTCTGTCCAGGTCAAATCAATGAGACGCTCAGTATCTCAGCTGTGCACCTGAGTGCCGGGGGCAGCACCTGGACGCTTTAGCTTGACCCAAAAAAAAATAAAAATACCAACAGTTTTCGTTTGTAGTTTACAGCACTATTGCGATGTCAAAAAATGTGGGTTTTTAATTTCCTATTCATTATTTTATTTTAATTAGCTTTATTTCACTGGTATTGACTTCCTCTGAGACAGTTTCCTTTGATGTCCAGTAGCAGCCAGGTTGTGATCATTAGGCTGATAATATGGAAAGTGTGCCATGTGTCCATCTATTCACTCCACAGGGTTTAGCTTTGTGTTGTGTGCAGATAAATGTCTGAACCATCTCTATTAGACTGTGCTGGGAGGTCTGAAGAAGCTTGTGCCTGTGTTTCCAGTGCAATGACAATGACAGTAATTCACAAGGACTTCTAGCCACAACCAGCCGACACCAGACTTTTATCTATTTCTCTCACTGTGGTTCCCAACCGTTTAATCTCATGAACCCATTGTGACATCTTGACAAAAGCTACATGAAGCTGAGCGCTTTTCCCAGTATCCTTTATTCTGTTGCATTTTAATAAGACAAGAACTACATCATTTTAGTGTAAATTCATAGGAGATCATTCCAGATTAACAAAATGAGTCAATTAACTTTTTCAGATTAACAGAGGGTGGGAACTCCTACTTTAATCGTCACACAAATACACTTGCTGTTTGAATCTGTGGATACAAGACACGTCTGTAAAGTCAGGACAATAGCTATTAGTGTTGTAACAGCCTTTAACTACTGAAAGCCACACAGGGTTTGAGAATATAATGTGACTGATATCTATCATAACTACTTTGCAATAATTCTCATTCTCGGCTTTTACATATTTTTCTCTGTCCTTGATGTGTCCTGACAATGTGTAATTATTGCCAGTGTCAGTGGCTAATTATGTTTAAAGGCACCAGCAATGATCACGTAACGAGAAAAAATAATTTGCAGCTCTTTCAAGTGCTCTCTCTCTCTAATCTGTGTGGGTGTGTGTGTTCGTGCTTTGCAGGTAATTGATGAGGAAGAAACACAATTTATGACCAACTGCCCCCCTGCAGTGACAGAGAGCACTCCTCGCAGACGCACCAGCATCCAGGTGTTCTGGACGGCTCCCTCAACTGACTCCGGCTGTGTCATCCTCAAGTATGTAACTGTAAACACAAATTGATTCTGAGCCTGTGGATCTTGACGGAAGCTTGGTTCATAAAATGTCATTTTTACTTTGGATAGATGGGTCCTTGCACTTGGTGAACTGCAAGTCGTTGTTTCATAAGAGGTATGGTAATGAGCAGAGAAGGGCCAACTCTTTCTATCAAACGCTTGGTTAAAAACGTTCCATCGTGCACCGCTGATTTCCAATCAGTGGAGGACACAGGATACAAGTTGTATCTTCAAGTCCATTCTGACCATAAAATGGGGCAGATTAGTCGTGACCGACTCCTTCTAAAGAATGAATGTACTTTTTTCAACTTTTTTTTTTGTTGTAGCCAAGAGCAAATCTTAGGAATTCACTCTTGCATATTCATACCTTTCATAAAGGACTACGGTTTGAGTTAAGCTTTGATATAAGTTTCTTTTGTTGATGCAGAAAAAGTGTTTCATTAACATACAAATGTATGTATTCTCTGGGAAGCATGGCAGTTTTGGAGATGAGGAGATGATTATATTATAATTCAAGGAGAACAAAAATAACAGTGGTTGCCAGGCAATTGACATCATCGCCACAGTCACTTCAAATCAAGTCTGGGAAGTATGTGTAACTCTGTACAGAGCAATGTTCTAATATTCACTGTAGCGACATGATACGCTTAATAACTATGTTCTGATAATCTGTAATTCTCTGTTGCAATGTAGATTTCATGTCATTTGGCCTCTACATGATTCAGTTAATATGGAGGCAAACTCCACCCCTAGCCACTGGGTAGGAGTGTTGGTTGGACATTAAAAACATGGAGGTTCATTTCCATTTATGCTGAAGTTTTTGAACATTGTTTGCGCTATCAGTTAGTTTCAATATTAAAGGAGAGGTTGACATAATAGGTGTTTTTACTTTTTAATGAAAAAAATTAAATGGCTGATCCTGAGCGTTAATCATTCAATGTATAGTGCTACATAGCTCTGGAGTTATTCTGCCATTAAATATATCAAACGTGTCAAGAAGTTCTGTCTCATTACATCGCTCGCCTGAAGCTACGCACAGTTAAATTCAAAAGGTATTATCAATTTTTCATTCCCACTTGGCTCCATAAACTATTCATTACCTTTATTAGTTATACAACTGACTGACACCAATCAATTCTTCTGACGTGTGCCCTCTGGGCCTGCTTGCATGCAGAGGAGCAGTCATGTTCGGCTGAAGACAGATCATGAGCAGAAATCTGTTGTTTTACGCTGTTCTACTGGGAAAGAATGAAAGTACAGCAGGTGAAGAGATACTGAGGAACTGTGACTCACAAGGCCTTCCGATCAATGCTGTATTCGACAGGGTCCGTACCCAGTAGGTTTCTCCCTTGCATGGATTAAGTCTGTGCAAAGAAAGGACTTAAGAAGGTTGCACTTACTTTAGAAATGTGAGTTATTATGTGACTGTTGACAGAGTGATACTTTTCCCTTTTCTAAATCCCTGCACTTTCCATCTCCCTTGTCCTTATCCGTCTGGATCATCTTTGTGACCTGCCCTTTCAACAACCTCTGAGCTTCCATTCACTCCGTCAGTCAGTCAGTTCTTTCTGCTCCTCTCTCTCTCCTCCCCTCTTTGTTTATCCCCTCTTTGTTTTCACTGTGGGGCGGCAGTTTTTTTTCTTTTTCTCCACAGCAGATCATGTCTTACTTCACATCTGCTCTCCTCCATAGAGACCAGTGGGATGGTGGCGGAATTGCATTGAGCTATAAACGCTCGGATAGAGGAGAGAGTTGAAAGCACAAGAGAGTGCACAGTCTAGAAAGACATACTTGAAAGAGCAGAGATGTGGCTGTAATGCCAGCACACAGACAATGGTGGAGGGAGAGAACAAGGAGCTCCAAGTTCAAGAAACAGGCAGGGAGTGGGTGCTGCTATTCGCAGTACCTGGCACTCATAAAGACGACAAGGTTTTTATATGCCTCAGAGCTGCGACACAACAGTTTTAATAAAGTCGTATCGATTTTAGTGGTGGAACTCTTGTAACTACTTGAAAGATTCAGGGCTTTTATCCCTTGGCATATAATATGGGGGATGCACCGCTCAATATGTCTGCTCCTATGAGTGTCTGTCCATCTTTAATTATGTAGTTTCCAAAACAGAACTGTTTTTGTTTTTTGATATTCATCTTTCATTACATTCCATGTGAAATAGTCTGACTCAGCCAAACTGAGAGAAGGCTTTGTTTCTGGAGAAAAACTCAAAATCCATGTTTTTTTGTTTTTTTTGTTTTTGTTTTAATTAATATTAATGTTGTAGTGAAGCGCTGCCTTGAGATCCCGCACGTTGCAGTTGTGTTCACAGGGATATGACAGGATTATCTTGTTATCTCTGGCGCTGAATTACAGGATCAGTCAATACTTGACACCTGTGAACAGTGTCAGAACCGTTGAACAGTCTGTTAAACTCCATCAACATTTCATCCGCTCTTGTTATAGGTGATATTTAATCTTAATTGTCTTTAACACGAGAAGCCCTCCATCCCTCCTGCCTGAGTACTCCAGTTATAGATCATATGTACAGCAATTTACCTCTTGACACAATTCACTGTGGCAGCCGTGAAGTGTATTGGATTGACCATAAAATCTTGTGGGCAGCGCTGTTTTTTTTTTTCTTAGCCCCGCCTTCTTGTATTTATTATTTTTCTCTTCTAAGATGATCTCAAAATGTTATGTGCCTTTGATGTGTATCTTTCTCTGTGTGGGTCTGTGTGTTTTTTTGTTCCTTATCACCGAGGGAAATATTACTTCTTCAGGTAACTGTGATAGCATAGAATGATCTGCTCTTTCAAGTTTTGTTGGTGCCTTGGGGAAAGTGACTCCTGTTTATATGAAAGCTGTTCAGAGGCAGAAACAGACTTGCGCGCTTTGTCTCTGTTATCATATAGTCCATAGAGGCAGTGAGCAAACAGGCACACACACACACACCAGTCGTACAATTTGCACAGGAAGAAACAGCATAAATACATAATTGCTGAAATAATGCAGTAGCAGAGAGGGAAGGTAAATGCTTTTATTTTTTTCCTTACAACAGTCGATCACTACTCTTTAGTCTGCCCCCATCTAAACAATAACAGTAATTTAAAAAAAAACACTACATCTGTCCTCGAAATTATTCGTGTGTGGGAAATGCGTTCCTGTTAGAAAACTCTTGTGACTCACATTTTGTCCCAGGAATCTTGCTGTTACCAAGTGGTTAGCTGCAGGATAATTGATGGGCAGTCGCTGTCTTCTCGATGGAAGGACTGCGCTCGGTGGTTTGGTTCCATCAAAGGTTGCTATGTGATGACAGGGTCAGGCAAGGATGCTTGTTCAAACCCCTGAACTCGGCGCACTGACTGTGAAAGTCCAATCCAGTTATTTTCAGACTTCTCATATGCTACAATCAAATCATGCCAAGGTTTCCTCCAGCCTGTCTCCAGCCAGTATCCCACTATTGTTCTATGACAATGTTTTCTATACCTTGGTGGGTGCTGAGAAACTTGCCCCAGTGCTGCCTGAATACTGACTCTGAAAATCTTGTTTTTAATTTAACTCCATGGATTTCTCTGGCTGCTACAGTAATGTATGAAAAGGGAGAAGTGTATGTGTGTACGCTGATGTTTGGAGGTAATATCAATGGGAGATAAAAATATAAATGTAACCTTTTGTGACGGTTGCCTGGTTTAATCTCCCTTGACTGTCCTTTTCTCCTCTCTCTCTGTCGCATCTTAAGCCGTGTGGCCCAGACCACCTCTGGATGTGGAGCGATCAGATCTATTTCTGATCTAAATGTATTTAAACCTGTATTTAGAGCAGTCAGCTTCAGAATCACAAAGCCATGTGAGTGTTCCAGGCCTAATGAGCAGGAAAACTTTATTGCTCCGCAGTTTAAGATTAATATGGGAACTCTAGTCAACGCAGTCCCCAGTCTGCACAGAGCCAAAGTATTGCAGTTCTGATTATACTTGTAGCTTGGCTTGTCACTGTGATTAATTGCATGTAACACAGCTTTTTTTTTTTAATGAAATTTTCTACCACTAAAAAAGTCTTAAAGTTACAAACTTGCTGCTCTCATCTCCCCGTCTTTGTTTCCTTGTTATTTTTCTCTACAGTCAAAGCAGAACCTCCAAGCTTGCAGGTTTAACAGTGACGTTGACTTTTCTTTGGCGTTTTCACCGGCTCCCGTTCTACATCAGATGTTTAGCTATATTTGGGAGGGTTGACTTAAATAATTGGCTTCCTTTCCGCTCACCAGGGCTCACTTAATGATAACATCTTGCTCGATCTGCAGTTGTGCAATGACACGAGGGGTAATGTCAGCCGCTATTCTCAAAGAATGAATCATTGTGGTCCGCCACATTCTGGCAGCTCCCCACAGAGTAAGTCATATCAGAACGTAATCCATATATTGCGGTCACCATCGCTGCCTCGATCTTTTATCTTTCCATTTGAAGGTGGGAAGCAATTTATTTGTCATCTCCCCCTGGCTTCAGATACAGAAGCTAGTGCGATGTGTCTTGATGGTCCGTCTGGGTGACACAGTGTATCATTGATCAGATGAATGTCACAACCTTGCGTCGCTGTCGGAACCTGTTTATTTCTGTCACTATAATAATAGGATAGATCAAGCAGGACCTCAGGACACCATAGTCCAGCCAGCCTCTAGATATTAAATGTATACACATTTGCCTTTGTGCAGTGCTGCCTCTGTGTAAGTTCTGTCTGCGGCAGGAGGGAACAGAATGAATTCATTTAATCTCTGTCGCACAAGCTGATAGAAGGAAATGAAAATTATTTAATCTTTGGTTGTAGTAAGAGCAAAGAGAACCAAATGGGAATTTAAATCTTCATTTAACACATCTGTAACATAGCCAGAGAAAGTGGCGGGGAAAATCTGTCACACTCGTCTGTTTTATTTCCTTTGTCTTTTTTGTGTGCTGTCTTACACAGAGATATAAATACACGCAAGCGCACACACACGCACACACACACACACACACACAAACCAGTGCACTCTTGGGCCGATTGGGATCGACGGTGGTGTGGATCCGGCGAAGTGAGATAGAATTTAAATTGGATGTTAAATAAGCATTACTCTACTTGATTGTCTGGCCGGCCCAGGAAAGTGGGCAGGCAGTGAGGCAGTGGGCTCCACTCTTGCAGAGAGATATGTGAAATTGGGGTGAGATTGAATTAAAGCGTGAACAATTAGAGATGTGCAGGTGGTGTCGCTTACCTTCAATTGTTTGTCAAGAGGCCCTTTAGGACCTAAATCATACTTGCTCCCACGCTACCGTCATAATTATACATGAACAAATGTGACACGAGTGATATGCATGAGAAAAAGTAATTTGAAGTATTATGTGTTTGAGTGGAACTGAATTTCTAATGTGTCCAATTCGAGTGGATGGTGCATGTGTTTAACAGTGAGAGGGATTTTCACGTGCTGGAGAACAGTGACATGTATGAGTGTTGAACATCCTTCTCTCATATCTATAGCCAAACTAATGAATCTTCATTCATACATGTCCTCATGTGAGAACCACTCATACAAGCACATTCATTATTTTTCTTAGCAGCTGCCTCACCTAGGGTTCGACTGCACAGCTGCCTGTGCCCACTGACTTACTATAATGATTTTACCGTGGGGAGAAGGGTGATGGATTATGATGAATGAATGAATACTCACATGAACAACTTACAGAGAAATGGTTTTACAAAAGTGTATCAAAATGTGTGTGTATTAATATTTGTTATGCTCTCATTTAGATGCACTGTAAAGACCAACATAAAAAACCCCATCACGTTCTGAAAACAATTTATGAGATCCACTGTCAAAACTGTCTTGCCTATATTTCCCAACGCAATTGCAAAGAGCAGCGCATCTTATTTCATTTTGGTATTCCAGAATAAATGATATCCAGACAGTACGATTGGATGAAACCTGTTTGGATCAGATTTCCCAGCCTCCGTCCACCACCTCTTTATTGGTTTTATTCCCATGGAAACTTTCCTGCAATCATAGCTAGTGAAAAAAAACTGGTGTGTGTGTGTGCCCGGGGGTTAGTTTTCTGTTGTTGTTGTTGTTTCTGTTTGTTAGTTCTGCCTCCCTGAAATAGTTTATGTGTGAGTGATTTACATGTCAGGGCCCCTCTCAGACCTGTGGTCCCACCACCCTGAGGAAGGAGCAACTGCAGTTACATTCTCATCTAATGTTGTCGGGAAGGAAATAGGATTTCTTTCCTCATGAACATTTCCTCAGAAATAATCTCATACCATGGCATCACCATTCACATGCAGTGCCCTTGTGCAGACTTTAACTGCACCAGAGCTGTACATGGTCAGTAATGTGTGTTATTTGTTGCATGCTTGTTGCATGCACCATTGGTGGCTGAGGAAAATGTCACCAATGTGGGATCTCCCTTATTGTTTCTAGTAGTCTAAGCTGCTGCCTGTTCAGACTATAACACAACCCTGGAGGTTTCAGAGTCAGCAGCAGGGGCAAAACTAAACTTTGGAGTGAAGTTTATGCTTGGTGAGAGAAAAAGTGTAAGTAGAAGTGATTCGTCATGGACAACTCAATCTAGAGTAGCATCCCCCTGCCTCACATTTTTTGAAAGGATGTCTGTTGGCCCGTGAATCAGTTGTTATCGATTGAGTACTCTGTGGTGTTTCTGTGTATGCCCGTGGATGCTTTCAGGGTGCTCAGGGGGCTTGCTTCATGAAAATAACTCTTTTAGTTGCTCTCTTTCTCCCATTCAGTATTCCCTGAGCTTTCCAACCTCTTAATGTATGTGTGCATCGTAATACCGACGTATACCTTTTGTGGTTTTTGGACAAGACATTGAATGCCTCTGCCTGATTGAATGACAGCCTGATGTAGCAGTCTCCCTGCCTGCTGTGATACCTCCTCTTAGGAGTCTTATGAGGAAAAAAAGCAGGAGGATGATTTTGGAGACATCTGTACCTGTTCCATCTGCCTCTTCTTTCAGTCAACTGCTGTAAATGTGCGTTTCCCCCATGGGGGAGGAATAAAAACATTCTATTCTATTCTATTCTAAAAGCAAAGATTGCCCCACTTCCTCCTTTCTGTTCTGTTGTTTTCTTTCCTTTTAAAACCAAATAGCTTCTCCAAATGGATATTTTTCAAGTCTTTTTCCAGTTGTGCCATCTCCTCACTCTTCTTCATCATGCCCACATTTGAACCCCCACTTCTCACTGCCTCTGTCTCTTATCGTTCACTCTGTGCAGGGCCAGCATCGTGCAGAAGAGGATAATCAACTTCCAGGATGAAGGCTCACTTACCAAGCGGATGTGTGTGAAAGGTAGGTGTCCATAATTGACGTGGAATGAATAATTTAAAATAAATTTCATGATCCTTAAATCCCTTTGCTGGGTACTCTCTTCCACTCCCTGCTGTCTCTTGTTGTTTTGTCCACGCTGTCTCTTCTTCCTCTCATTCTGGACCTTTTGGCAGGGACATTCCCCTCTGCTATTTTACTCTGACACGTGAATGATTGTAAATGAGTGTGACCCCCTGGCTGTGCATGACATTGGATGCCACGCTGAGAAACAGATCAAAAGAACCTGGCTGCACATTCTCGCTGTTCCTTATGCCCTCCCTCTTTTCGGTTCCCGACTTTCTTCAACCTCCCATCTCCTGTATAATGGGCACTACTTTCATCTTCTCCTTACACTAATGAGCAATCTCTCAAAGCCCATCCCATTCTGCTCTGTATTTCTCTCTCTGGCTTCTTATGTTTTTCACCCCTCTCCCCTTCCCCTCCCTCATTTGTGAACAGAATCCCCGTACGGAGATGCTACAGATAAACCTCTGCTCGACTGCTGTGCCTGTGGAACAGCAAAGTACAGAGTAACCTTCTTTGGGAACTGGTCAGAGAAGATTCATCCCAAAGACTATCCCCGTAAGCACAAACCCCTCTGCTGTCCTTCATGCTATCTTAGCTTTCTCACACAGTTTTTGTCTGGAAAACACTGTTTTCATTTTGTCATAAAATCCAGTCCAATGAATTGGTCTCACTAACAAGACAATCATGCCATTTCCCACCACCTTTTTCCACATACTATTAACACACGATAATGATCTTAACACACGTTGAAATTAAATGAAACTGACTTTTGAAACTAAACTGGCCACAACTGCAGAGCACCATTTTCTAGTATGACTAACTTTTGCTAGCAAATACCCATCATCTTTAGAATTTACTTTTACTTTTACTTTTACTTAAAGTGCTTTTAAGCAAATTCAATTCGGTATATGTGAAGCATCATAAAATATTGAAGTGGGGGGGAAGAAATGGATTTAGAGTTGTGTCCATTCCCTCCCACCATTCGGAAATGAGGCCAAAATATTTAGGATTTGAATAATGCTAAACATGAATCTGTATCTGCTATGATTCACCCTGGGGTTTTAAATAGCTTCAAATAACGTAATGAAGTCAAATACAATCTAAAATGTCCAAAACCTCTGGATATGTTCCCCATATGTTGGTGGTGTAGACCTGTTACATGGCTCCTAGTGGTGTGGATGTGTCGAGCTGGTGGATACGTGGGTATAACCTTGAAATGTACGTTCCAGATCTGAATAGACTTGAGGCTCCCACCGATCAGATCAATATGCTGATTAGAGTGGAGTAAGATAAACCCTGAAATCGAACAGAGCCCTAAATTACTGTGTTACAGAGGGAGCAGTTGGTTATAAAGTGACACACATACACACACCTCGCAGGTGGATCAACTTAAAAGAGAACAGGGCAAGCCATGTGCTCTCTGTTTCATCCCGACTCTTAGGAGAATACACTTGTATTTCTCCTTGCACAAAGTCATATCCCAGGTAGCTTGTTATTATCACCCTGCACACATTGAACTGCACAATATTATTTGGCCTGACTTTGCTTGACTAGTTTTCAGGATTTTTAGTTCCTGATGTATGCCACTTTGTCGTGTCATCTTTCTATTTTTAACATATGTCCTTCATGAGCAGGAGCCATAGACCAGTTAGGTGACACACATTCAGAGACCAAAAATTCACTGTGAAACAGGCCAAGAGGAACCGTTTTTTTCTAAACTGCTGATATGATAACCTTGACAGTTTTTTTTCCTTTCTCTCTTTTGTCCCTATTGTATGTCATGCACTGCATGGCTGTTCAACCTGAACTGCTATTTAATGAGATTAGCAAGAAAGAGAGAGAGAGAGACACACACACACACACACACACACACACACACACATACAAAGACAGAGGGAGAGAGAAAGCCAGAGAGAGAGAGATCCAAATTACCAAATTTCTAACTTGGCACAGAAACTGTCAAGTTGTTTCCACGTCAGCCCTAGTTACATAAACGCAGTTCACTAAAGCTCAGAATCATTCAACCATTTACCATGAGGGCAATAAGAAAAGGTCACATTTGATGCTTAAATCACTTTCAGATCAGGCCCTGAGAGATGAGTGTGAATCCTTTTTCCATCAAGGACAATTTCAAATTTAGAGCCCTATTATTTCCCACTCATGTTTTTAGTGTATTTTATCCAGAATTTGTTTTAGGTTCCAATGGGTCATCACAGGAATTAAGTAAATGTGCTAGCCAGAATCTGGGATGAAAACACTCAGTGTGAATAGGTTTAACTATCCAAGAGCGAAATTGGATGATGAAAAAGGAACATGCATGTTTTGTGTTTTTTTGGGGGAAAATGATATTCTGTGGATATTCCATAACAAACACATCCATTAAACTGGACCTTCTAAGATGATTATTTCCAGTGTACGAATTCCAAGAGGCAATAAAATGTTTCACAGATTATAAGAAATTCAGCGGTCCTCTAGGCTTATGATAACTGTAATGACCCAAACTGATGAAGCTGATATGTCAATAATTGATCAGTTCTTGAAATTTCTGAGTCTTCCCTCAGGAGTAGACCACAAGAATAGGGCTTTTACTGAGCGAGGTAACCCTCACAGAACCAGGCTATGCTATCTCCTGATTAAAAGCAAGCAAAACACTTTGATCCGATAGCATCATCAGAGAATCATACAAAACCTTTAAGCCTGAGTTAAATCTTTATCTACACTCTGAAATGGGACCGAAAGCCTCAATCATGAAATAAATCCCTATTATCAACGAAGCCCAAAAAGGCAAGAATAAGAGTTAATCCCAATATCTGGTTTAATTATTTTTTCATTTTCACCAAACAATTTAACATATTGTCTCTGAATTAGTAGACCCAGCACATTAAAACCAAGCACATCATAATAAGGCACATAAAAGGTGAATACTCTATGTAGTTGACTATGTGAGTGAGGAAAATTCCAGTACGGTGGTGATGCATCCAGATGCAGAGAAGCCATTTGATTCAGTTGGAGGAGAGCAATTAGGTTTCAATGAGATATCAGTACAATTCATTAGATCAATAAACACATCCCCTATGGCAAGAATAAGAATTAAGGCCCATCTATCCCATCGTCTATCAGGCTAGAGAGGGTGTTTCCAAGCGTCTCCTCTCAGCCCTGCCATTTTCACTTTCCTTGAGGATCCTCTAACTAAAGTGCAACTAAACATATTCTGTCAAAATCGGAGGAAGATATTATGTTGTGAACAGTTGATAGAGTATAGAAAATTAAACTTGGAAAGATAACTGTGAACACGTATTTGCATAATAGGCTACTGAATGAGCTGCAGCCTCTGAGAGGACTATTTCAGGTTATATATGGGATAATATATAGCTGTACAATGTGGACAATATACCCTGGAAACATATGGACATATACACATACAACTCTTAGTAAATAACAACCATCAAGTATCCAGCCAGGCCACAGTATAAATATTTTATTAATAATTGATAATTATAGAATCCACCTTCAAATATATACTTGCAATAAATGTCATGTCTTAGTCTGTTCTGTAAAGCTCTGCTTTTTCTCAGACTGACAGTAGCAGGAGCTCTGTGTTGTCATGTAGGAGTGAGTGGCACTTGGGAATGGTTTCATGGTTTGAGGGCCAGAATTCTGTTGAGGATGGAAGGACCAACTCTGGGCATGCTGGGACAATTGCTGGGCCAATTAATTGTCACAGATTTTATTGGCCCTGTATGTCTTTTTACTGGGCCTCGTATACGAGTTTACAATCAAGCCTAATAGAAAAAGCAGAACGCGGCAGCAAGTGTAATTAATCAACGCCCACTGACCTCATCCATACCGACCTTCTGGCCTATTTGATTGAGCCTCAATTTGACCAGCTAGGTGCCGTAGTAGAGCATAATGGAGAAGTTGTTAATGCATCAATTATGTAGAAGAGCAATAATCTCTCCGCTTGGTGGGTACGTTTTATGTCTTCAGAAACTAGGCATGGAAGACTCCAAGGGCAACCATAAATGTTTTTTGATTGTGGCTGTAAAATCGTCACGGTGCTTTTAAGGGAGTGAAGCTGGACATCTTTCCAGCCCATGTATATTATAAGACACTGGGCAGGGGGATAATACGAAAGTAAATGGGGGTAATGAAGGCATATGAGTCTCTCTCTCACCTGCAAACATCAACAGGGAGTCCATTAGCGCTAGATGAACAGCTGTACTCCATTACTTATAATGACTGATGGAACAGTCCACTGGTGTATAATCATTTCCATCTCTAGAGCTGCCAGAGGGAAACACACCGGAAAGTTGAATGATATCAGACCCTGTTACTTTGAGCTGCAGCCTGAGAGTGTGGACATAATTGATTGTTTCCTTGTCTGACTTCGCCAGGTCGTGCCAATCACTGGTCAGCCATAATCGGCTCCTCCCACTCTAAGAACTATGTGCTTTGGGAATATGGTGGCCTCGCCAGTGAGGGAGTTAAACAGGTAGCTGAGCTGGGCTCGCCTGTCAAAATGGAGGAGGAGATCAGACAGAAGGTAAGAGTGCCCATCGCTGACTGACCCATGCTTAATATGAAGTAAAGTACCACAGAAACACTGATGCATCTATTTTTAAATGAAATGTGGTGTTGATAAAAAACAATTCAAAAATATTCCTCTTCCTTTATTGCCTTAAATAAAGCTGTTAAGAGGTGAGTTGTATCACACCACAGGGGCCTCGGAGGGTGTTCCAGGGTGCGCACACCTAAGTTCAGCAGGGGATGAATTGCTTTGACATTGTTGTCCAGCTTGATTAGTGTTTTAAAGCATCAATGCTATTCTTAGCCTTTTCTGTTCTTGTGCTGTGTGCACTTCAGCAATACACAAGGCCTGGTTTAGATGTTCAAAGAAGTGGAAGGAAGGGGCTTTTGCTGTGCCTGGTATCACTAAAAAGCTCATCGTTAAATTCACACATATCAGTTCATCTTTGATCGTCCTTGATTCTGTGTTGACACGACAGAGGGTTTTCATCTCGATTATTAAAACGCTCGTTGAATCTTTGGGAAAAAGTAGGAGCACTGGCTTTGGTCGTGTCCCTAATAAAATATTAAATCCTTAATTAAATACAGAAGAATAAATGTGTTGTAAAATGTGTGAATCAAGATCCTGATTTTGATTAATAGGATTGATCATGCAGCCAGGTAGCCATTATTTTCCTTATTAAGTTAGTTAGATTGTATTTGATGCCTGCTGTGCCCTTGGGACATTTTTGCTGTTTCAAACTTTCTGTTACATGCTAAATTGTAATTTTTGTGCAATTGCTGTACTCAGTTTCTCCTGTCTTCTCTTCAGTTATTCCACATGTAACTTGGTAGATCTTTTATCTGTGCCATCTCTCTCTGCCTTAAAATAACCCATGCTGGCAGAGCAGATGTTCCTGCAGAATGCTTATTGTTGGTTAATATAAGACCTGGAGTCACAGCAGATAATGAGAGCGTAGCGTGAACAATGGGGTCTCTGTGTCATTGCTGCTTTCTTCACTGCTATTACAGCATCCCCTCTTTTTTATTAATTTTCATGTATCTCTGTTTCGTTAGATGGGTTTCTCTGAAGCTTTGAAGTGAGAGTGAAAGTGTAGAAGATTTGATTGATGGTGATGAAACACATCTATTTCAGCACTTCATGTTGTGTTTGCAGTTTCTGCAGTTACTCCTGGAGAGCATGATAGTTGCTGATCTGTGCAACCGCCCTCCTAGAGATCATCAACATAGAGCTTTAAGCCTGTTTTGTCGTGGTGGGTTGAGAATTGTATCTGATTATCAGGATAGAAGATAGTTGGATTGTAAGTCCCTCCTCATTTCAGCAGGAAAAGTAAATGAGACATTTTCTTTGCACCCGCCACCATGTATGGTGTGGCTGAAGCTGTGGGTGTTGAGAATAATTGCTCAATCGTGAGGTTAGATTGGCTGACAGAATAATGCAGGGTGGTGATTACACAAGTGATCAATATGAACCTTGATTGGTCCAATACTGAGCTGCATGGAATTATTCACTGCCTGGGAAAAGCCGATGGAAAATCAGCATTTTTCAATACTTGGTCCATTGCCAAAGCAGCGCAATTTATGTTTGTGGTAAGGCTGCTGCTCACTAGAGGATAATCAGGCCATTTTTAGAACTATTTTCCAGCTAATGCCAATTAAACGGAGCGTCCCGACGGGAGGTCACTCACTGCAGACCCAAATAATCCTGAAGTGTGAGCAGTTTATAGAATAACCCTAATACTACGACAGAAGCATGACTGGACTGGATGCAGAGTACTCGTATATCTGCAAGTAGCAACGTATCTAAGCAATGAGTTCATCCATATTATTTTGTCAATGTCAGTCCTCCATGGTTAGTTTTTCGTTTAAGCTACGTTCGATCAGTTACATCAGTGCTCCACATGTACCTGCAAGTTTCTGTGAGATTTCAATCCCCACTGTGAAATCCTTTTCAGACAACTAAGCTGTCGTTCTGGCCAAATTGTCCAGTGTGAGCGTCCAGGAGATTATCTGATTAAAAATCGGTTGAATCAGGTCTGTGGTCTCCCAATGTTTTTAAAACTGGTCAAGAAGTTGAACAGTGTGTATATTGGCGCTGCACGTAAGCGATTGCACTGTGGTTTCGTAATGCAATCTCAAGACATGCGTTGAGATTCACAGCTGCTTTGATATCTAGAAGCTAAAAGTGTTTTATTGCCTCCGACAACTCTCACTGCATCCACTTTTCTACAACTCGAGCAGCGCCGAGAGTCGGTCGATGCCCTTGGGGTGAGGAGGCCGGGTGAAGAAGGCTCCTTCTTTTGAGCCATGCAGGGCTTCTTGGTAAACGCTGACACAAACAGAAAGCTGATTTGCTTTTATGTCAGGTGGGGCATCGGGGGGGGGGGCAACAAGCGATGAATGCAAACATTGATATTCATAGCCAGGCTCCACTCCAGCCAAGAGGCTCGCCGATCACAGTGTTCATACAAAGTTCAATTTGCAGAGCCAAGCAGGTGTGCAGACCGCGCAGGCATGTGGGTGCACACCGACACCCACAGCCCCTCTTTATCTTGCTCATGTCAAGTCACAGTGTGATGGCTTTGTTTTATCCCAGAGTTTGTCAACCTTTAAGACTTGGGACATGGACGTATAGCACAATTTATCTTGCTGCTACTGCTCATCAGACGTGAAGCTTAAAAACTCACTTTCCTCTGGGAATCATGACTGAAACCAGTCACAACTTTAAAAAGCAATTCAGTCTGGTTTTAATTGTGTTGATAATCATCTAATGCTACTTCTATCATGCTTTAAAATGTGTGGTGTTAGCATGCATACTTTCTTAAGTCTGTGTGTTTTAGATTTTTCTTAACAATGGAATGGTAGGTAGGCTAATTTTGGGGATGACATACTTTCGTAGTCCTCAAACTTGGCATAGGTCTTATTTCATCACGGTCTTATAAAGTTCTTTATCATGTTGAAACCTGCAGAAACCCTATATATACCCTATGTATGACCATGCACAAGTGGCTGAATTCTATTTGCCCTTCCCATGTACGAATAGGATACTTTTCCTGCCGGCCTATGCAACGTGTAATAAAAAAAAAGATGATTGCATGTCAGAGCCTACTCCACAGCTTCTACCCACACAGAGTCAGGACCTCTGCACCATCCTCAAGCAATCATAACAGTGAAATGGCCTGAGTGTGACCATTACTTCCCTTTTAAGAATTCATGTATGGAAATGAACGGCATAAAATTGCAATTGTCGCTCCCAGGAGCCGGTGCTTTGATATGATTAATGATAGCCTGCCACCAAGGATGCAGATCAGATTTGTGTTTGTTTACATCTTGGTTTGAAGTGTGAGTTTCAGTGCACACAGTGTGAGGAGGTTAGTGACAGAAAGTAATCAAGGAGCCTTTTTTTTTTCCTTTATACAAATTGTCCCAGCAGCAAACAGATGTGCGGTAGTGTTTCATTTGCAGAGTACAAATGCTCTTATCAGAGGACTTGGCAGCACAGGGATTCAGCTGTGGTCCGTTGTTGTCCCTCTTTTCATGTCTGAGGTGATTTGTATATGCATTCAGTCATTACAGAAGCTCAGTGTGTCACTAATGAGAAGTTTAATGAGACTGTCTCTATGGACCAGCGACCGGGGCCAAGGCCTCAGACGGATTATGAAATCTCCCATTTCCTCTCGCAGCATGGGGCATTTTTCATTATTGCGCAGAACAGACGCATACAGAATCCTTTATTAAACTCAGCTCCACAGCTGTGCCGGCGAGCAGAGCAACGCCGCGCAGGATGGAGCCAAAGGAGACATCACTGATTAGTGACAGGAAATACAAACCCATGTCACTTAATACAAATGCTGTCCTTATATCGCAGGTGATACTTTCACGGAACAGCCAAGTGCCACCAGGAAGGACTCTAGATTCCTTTTTGATTGCTAGAAATCAATACAGGATATTCCTGAGTTGTGTCAGATTTGTTGAAACTGTATGATAGATATTTTGTCACCGTCAAACAACCAGGTTGATGAAAGCCTTTTTCTCAGCTCCAGGGCCGACTTTGTACATTGACTTTGCAAGATTGGCATACAGCTGTGATGGAATTAGATGTCAGTTTGTCGTTCTTGCTCCTCCCGCTGCTCCCCTTTCTGTGCACCTTGCAAAAAATTCAACCGCTAATTTAGTAGGTAGTTCTGTTGTCATGAGAACAGCAAGGTCCGCCTTCCGTAAGTGGGAGGCCTGCAGTCGGAAGCATGGGTTGAGAATAACAGATATGCAGACTCCCTGAATGAGCAGGTGTGTATGTGTTTGTTTGTATTAAGAGAAACGCTTCATATCCACATTCCATTCACTAAAATCTTTTTAAATTTCCTTCTGGGGAAACATTGATTAGTAAAAATGCTCACCAGATCAGTGGCATAAAAGCCTCTGTGCTGCGTTGATCCAATGAGTGAGTCGCCAAACAAGATTTCAAATTAGAGAATGTTATTTAATCACACACACAATCTTGTTTTGTGTTACTGCTGGTGGAGGAACACATCCTATCGTCTTTGCAACCATCTATTTGTGATGCGTGCATTTGAGCAAATGGAGAGGTTATTTCTCAAAAGGGTGCTTGAGTGTGATCCATGCACACATTTGCCTCATTTGTTCCAAAATGTGCTCAAACGAGAAACAAGGTTATGAGCACGACTTACCTTACAAAAGCACACTGCCGCCTGACTAAGTATTAGTTGACATTTTCATAATGAGAGTGTAAATCTCCTTTTCTTCCCACTGCACACGCCTCCGATCACACCAGCAGATCAGAGGACTGACCGAGAGGCTCCGTTATCTTCTTGCACCATTAAGTTTTGTAATGTCTTTTTAAGAACCCATCTTTCATCAAATAGCCAGAGATCACATTGTTCTTCACCTTGACGTCATTCACGATTGGTGCTTCAACCCCCATTTGATTAATTCCTCAGTCAACTAATTATCTGCAGCCTCGGTTTATACAAGAATATCAGGTGCTCTCAGCAGCGTGCACGCATGTATGATACATCAGTGAACTGGAACTCCCTTTTATGTGCCATGAGAGGATCTCATTCACCATCACTGAATTCATGCTCCGCAGTTTTAATTGCGGATGTTACTGTATCTGACAAGATCTTGATACGATCTTGGTAAACTGATTATGCAACAATTTTCCCTCGTTTTCTTCTCTGTATGACCTCAGTGGCATTGGAAGTGAAGGGGGCTGCTGAAGGAGGTTCAAGTTGTGTTGCAGCTGGAGGATTTAATGCTGTTTGGACTCGCAGTGTCTCAGGCTTTTCCTCTCGAATGCGTCAAATCCAGTCTCTGCCATGTTGCAGTATAATGAAGTACAATTCATCATGTAGTCCTGAAGGAAGTCATGTACTTAATATATGCCAGAGGAGTGGGTAGCTTTAAATGAAATGTAGATTAAGCAATGGAAAACATGCTGAATTTGTGATGTATAACTTTGTATGCACAAAGTATTATATGTCAGTTTTCCTTTTGGGCATGTATATGACAGCTGGGACTGTCACAACCTCGATTCTGGTGCAGGCTTTGTACTGGGATAGCTCCCCTCCTTAATGGCAACATAAACTTTTCTACATGGTTCTGGCAGCAGCAAATTTAGCCTACGGTTAGCTTGTATCTACCTCAAACCACAGTCCATGACAAAATCCCTAAGTCTAGAGTTCACTACCCAACCCCAGTGCCTACAAAGTTTGTTTTTTGTTTTGCCAGCTTGACAAATTCCAGGAAGGGAACTCTTTCTACACAATTCCTGCAGGCTACTTTAGCCCACAGGACACATCGCTGTTGGTTTCAGGAGCTGCGTTGTCTTCATTCTAATTTCTCTCACATACCATTCGTCATGCTTCTATACTATTCTTATTGTATTGTTCTGTGCATGTGCTGGTGCACGGGTTCCGATTTACCCCAGTGGTAAAGTAATTAGCTATAAAGAGACCTCCCAGAGGGAAGAGGTCTTGACCCATGTGTTTGCATCCAAGCCATGCCAAGCCATGGTGGACCATGCCAAATCCCAGTGGATGTAGAAGCATGCAGTCATTCTCCCCGCTTGTCACCAACCCCCCCATGGCCACTTCTCCCTTGTTCCACCGCTCCTCTGTTTTGTTTTCTGTGTCCTCTCTGTTCCCTGTTTTTTAAAAAAAGCCAACACCAGTGTTTAGGAGGGAATAATTCTTTAATTTTGGCTGGCAGTCCACTCATTGCCTGTCAAGTCAGCTTTATGAGGCTGTAGCAGAGATCTTCCCGTTTAGGAAAACAAAGCTCTCAAAAACCTAAATGCCTGCCTTGGTTCCCAGCACGGTTATTATGATTGCCAAATTCAAGCAGCACAGCCAGAGGCATGCACATTTTGAAATGCAGTGGGGGGTTAGCCAATATGTGCTTTGTGTATTTGTCTGAGTTTGCCTTTGCAAGCAGTGTGGGCATTACATCTGGGATCTTTATTTCTTCCCCGTGATGAAGAAGTCAAATGTGTGACATATTACATGTGTCTGTCTATCTGTGTCTGTGTTGATTCAGCCAGACCTTGGTGCAGCCGACTAAGAACTACAAACACAGTCACAGGGATACAGGCCGGATTATTCTGGAATCTCAGACATCTTGGCCGGAGGCGACTTTGATAAAGCCATTGCAGTGTCCAGAGAGCTGACTGGAATAAGAGAGTGGTAGCATGCAAAGCAGAGGGGCACAGACACCACCGCTCCAGTCCATCCTGTTAGTCATTCACAGCAGAGACAAAATATTTCCTTTATTTGTTTTGTTTGGATATTCCAGAACTTTACTCTGCATATTTGAGTGTTCCCGTAAGTGTGAGATGACACGGTTTAGGGAAAATGATATTTTAATTTATGCTAAACAGCAAGATGTTTTGTATGAGTGTTGTATCTGTGGTCTCTTAATGGATTTTATCAGTTATTTATGAAGTTTATTAAAGCTCTTCATGTCATGATTCATGTGTTAAGGTGGAAGTTAACCATCAGAGTTCTGAATGGATGTGTCACTATCTGGAAGTAAAAAGTGAAAAGCATGAGGAGATTGGTTAAAGAGAGCCACTCTGTGCTGTAAAGTTCCTCTTGAACCAGTCACCAAACCACATTAAAATTCACTGCGTGCAAATGTTTAATTTTGTTCTGCAAAGCATCAATATCACTATCCTGAAAATTTCACATCCATTTTTTTCATCAACATCCACAAATATAGTCTCTGAAGCTGCTTTCAGACATTCATCAGATATTATACCACAGCAGGGTATCCTCCAGTAGACCCAAAATGAGAGTGAAAAATTAAGAAAAAAAAAATATATAAAAAGGAAGCAAACATCTCTGGTGTAAAGGCGATGCCGGAGACATCTCCACGGTGGAATTTATACATCACTTCCTGCCTCTGTCTGCTGCACCCACCTGCACAACATCCTGCCTGAATAATGCAGAGGATTTGTTGCTGTAGTGAACGTGTCTGTGCAGATAACCTCCCGCTGTGTCGTGCTTGTGTGAAAAGCAAAAGGTCATGTCTAAAAATTGAAAAGCATCCCGCCCTGCAGTTTGCCAACCTTTTGGCACCAGAATTGAAAGGGTTCTGTCCTGACCCAAGGCAAGGCAGCTTTATTTGTATGGTGCATTTCATACACAGGGCAACTCAATATGCTTTACATAAAATACAGATGCAGATCATAAAAGAAAAATAAAGTAAAATGCTTTAAAAGAGCTTAGTCACACATGAAAGCACATGAAAATAAAACGTTTTTTGCCGGCGCTTAAAACATGCAGCTGATCTCAGTTGGCACATCCTTAACCCAAGTTTCATGCTAATCCATCCTCTGGTTCTGTGCATACAACCCCAAACAATGGATAGGGGTAAAAACACATCCTCCCTGGTGGATGTAATAACTGAGCACCAGAATGGTGCCGACATGGTTAAAGAGTATACATGCCTCTAAAATGCTTTCTCAGCTGTAAATCAGCGTTTAAGTTGAAGGGAAGTATTTATTTCCATCTCATCTGTAGGAATCTGCAGCCAGTGGGGTTCACTGCACATTAACATGTTTAACATTTGATGCAGTCCTTGCAAATTGCATAATGATTTACTCCCCTTTGGGAAACCCGCATAGGGTCGTCCAATTTTTTCTAAAGCTGATTCCCCTGTATGAATTATGGTGGAATGGAATAGAGACTTATTCTTTTATAGATCATCATACAACCAAGGCCAGCTACATATAATCAGCCCTCGTTATCCGTGCGATCTTTTATTCATGAGGTGGCTTTGACAAATCTGTTTTCAGCAATGGCTCTTACCTTTTGTGCTGGCCGATGTTAATGAGACCACGGCTCTGAGTGTCCTTCTTTCACCACAATCTCCATATGATTTTGTGTTTGGGGGACCTAACGTCCATCAGTGAAGTCATGACCACATCAATATTTCTGACACACAAATCAAACCCGAGCAGCCAGAGATTTCTTTCCTCAATATTGCAGCCAAATGTAAGCACGTTCTCACTGACATTAGGCTCGTCTGTGGTGAACACTATAATCAACTGTTACCATCACTGTTATTAGTCCACAATAGCTTTTCATAAGTGTTAGGGAGGGTGCAGGGATTTATTATCCAGAGTCAGTATTTCTACTTCTATAGTACAGCTTGTCCTAAGTCTTGCTAATGCTGCTACGTACTTTCAGTGCAGCATCTTTCATTTAATTAATGTAACATTCTTTTCCTCAGATCCATTAAGAATGTCATTACTTTGAGTGTGGGTTTTTTGGGGGGGAGGGGGGGGAGGGGGGGCAGGCTGCTCTACACAAAGAGTTATCACAGATACTCTCTGGGTATGATTCTTCTCTGCCTTGAGGTGAGGACTAGCAAGCACTGAACGTTTCAGTGGGCTGCTGAACACACATTAAATATTCTGCATACAGATGCAGCGCTGACACTTCCTTTAGTCTTTCTTACTGTGTATCTAAGCAAAGAAAGGGATGTTTTGCCTTTAGCATCTTTTTCTGTTTTGATTCTTTTCCCCTTTGGAGGTAACACTGAGTTAATGTCTCCTGTGAGTGAGTTTGGACTGAATTATGTATTATTGTGCCCCGTTGTGATATACAGTGCTTCAATAATATATATATGGATTTAATTTGAATAAACTCAAGCTTCAACCTTGTGTCGGCACAGTTGGGGTTTCTCAGTGGCTGTGTCAGTTTCAGGATCATCACACGCTCCGGTACCGCACTGCGGTGAGTCTTGAGCCTCATGACCACTGACCTTCTTACAGTGCGAGTATTCTGGAAGTAAGAATGCAAGTTAGTGAAGTGTAAGAAAAGCCTAGAAAGCGACAGGCAGCCTGAACTGGGTCATCAAAAGCACTTACCTCAATTCATCGCTAATAATATCCCCTCGCCCTCGCCCAGGTCTGCCGGAGTTGCCTGTGTGATGATGGCTCTGGCTGCTTGATGAATGAGTGTGCCGTGCCTGCGCTATGTGCACTGTAAGACTGCGCTGCAAGGTGCAGAGATTGCCAGAGCGGACAGCCACGGTCAGCAAATCAATTCACAACTTTCTGGAGGATCAGTCGGCGCTTACAAACTTGTCTGGCGTGAGCGTGGAAGGTTCTCTTGTCACCGCGTTTCCTCTGCCCACTGCAGAGATGTTCTCCCGTCCCGTTTCTGAGCAGGGTTGGTTCGACTGGGGCAACTTCACCTATGCAGTATCTGAACGGCGGCTTATTCTGCAGGGCAGGATATGGGAATGTCAGTGGAGATTTAATTAATACCTGAAGGCTGTGTAAGCCTTTACGCTATGTGCTGATAACAGCCAGCTTCCTTCCCATTGGAATTTCGAAGCTATTTTTTTTGTGTCTATTAATAGATTGGAATATGTGCTGGGACAGATAGATCAGAGATTCTTGAGCGTACCTTTGATTACAACATCAGAGGGGCTCCTATCTCATCCAGGGTACCGGCTCCTTCAGCCACGCGGGGCTTTGGCTTGTGGGGTAGAAAACAGCTCTTATTTTCACATAATGCTCGTGTGCTGGGGAATAGTTTGATCCTTTTTGAATATCCCAGCTTCATTAGGCCGAGTAGAGTCTTTCCAGCACAAAACTAAACACCAACAAAGCAAAAACAAAAATAAGCAAAGGACTACTTAGTGTTTAAAGTGTTCAGAGAAAGTTTTGCACAGCAGCTTACATTCTGTGTTCTCAATAAATCCTAGGAAAAGCCAGCAAGAGTTACATCCTGTTGCTAGAGGCCGACTCATTCCATAACTTGCTCACTAACCTCTTACTCATCTCTGCTTCGAGGGCGATGCAGGCAGGTCAGTTAGTGAGTTAGTGAATGGGTGCACCAGCAAATCATTTCATTCTGGGTTTGTTTCCCCATCCTAAGATTTATTGACGGCTATTAGGATAATGATTTTCAATGAACAAGGTAAAATGGATACAGAGAGCAAAAAGTCTCCCTCTACATTTAGCATTCCCATGCCACACAGTTCAGTGTCTTTGATATATTGTGGTGGTGATAAAGCTTTCCAATGACTTATTTGCATAGCTCTGCGCTCAGAGGGAATATTTTTTTCCTGATGATGTTAATGAGATGAAAACAGGTATTTGCATGGTAATTAGCTGTAATGATCTTTTTAGCATGATAATTATACAAGGATGTGCCATGGCTGATATTCCAGAGGGCTCTGAACAGGCTGAAGCTGCGGCTGTAACTGCGTCACCAGCAGGACTTCTTGCTCTTCAGTGAGTGAGGGGGGATGTTATCTCCCTCATGTTGTTAGCATAGCCACCAGAGCCTGAAAGTAGCCATTACTATAATTTTTCAGCAGAAGCTGTGAATGATATATGTAGTTTCCGCAGCAGCCTCCCCTCTGTTTTTTCTTCTGTGCCCGGCTGCAGCTTTCCTGGCATGAAGGATGTTAAAACAGTTGTATTTGTACTGGGAACCTGGTTTTCATCGCTGCCTCGTCTGTTTCCTGGAGCAAAACACAGGGAAACGTTATCATTATCGCTGTTCGATGAAAGCTCAACCCCAACGAGTCTGTGTAAAATAAATATTTCATAGCTGCGTTCCAGGGAACTAGTTGACGCTGATCAAAATTTAAATGCACAATTTCCAAATCCCCTTCACACGCTTACACAGAAACGTACAGCACCTCAGTTCTTGGATTTCTCACTCACCCGGGGGATTATTTACACATGATGTAAGATGCATACGATCTGCTGTACACAATATTATAACAAAGTGTGAAGCAACCAAACATCAAATATAAACACACAACACACAATCACTTCGACTAGTAATTATCCCCAATTCAGTTCATGTAAAGGACAAATGATGGGACACTTCTTTCTGCTTTCATCATGGCAGGTTATACTGTAAGTGGTGGCCTGACAGTATTCTGAAGCATTAGTCTTTAAGGGCTTATTTACGGATGGATGTTTTCCTCCCCTAGAGATGCACTGTGATGCTCTGGAGACTGTGTGATATTGGATTTTGGAGTTTTCCCTGTTTGTTCTTTATTTTGAGGTGTTCTCCAGCATGGGATTATAAGCTTCTTTGTGATGAAATATCTGCAACAGAGATCTTGAGGATCCTCATAAAATAGTCAGTGCTGGACTTGTGTGTGTCGGGAATGTGTTAGCTGGTTTTATTTTGCTTTGTAATGGTCAAGCACCTCTCCTGAGTGTTGTGATAACCATGATTATGATTATTACTTTATTGTTATAAGGCACTTACAAGTGCTCAAAAACCTTTCCAATGTAGTTTAGTATCTGTATCATATACCTCCCTCTCATTATATCTCTGTAACTATATATCTTTAGAGTCTTTTGTTGCTGTTCTGAGAGAGTTGCTGAGGTGTTTTCCGTGTGTGACACCACAGATTTTTACCTACTGTGACCTGGTAAATTCAAACAGTGAAGGTGAGACAGCCACGATGAGCCAACCTGAGAGTTTCGAGACGTTCATTGTGTTAATAAAGCCTAGACCTGCTTCATAATTGAAAACAGCATGGCAATTTCCCTTCTCTTCAGAATGGGACCTCTAAAACGGTGCAGATGTGAGAGGCTGATGCAGGCCTTTGACAGATTGTGTTCGCTCTACAGTGAGAAAGCACTGAGACATCTATATGACTGCCACCCGACCCGTATTCATATTAACTGTCCCCAAAGTCAGTGTAGCAAGCAGGCAATATTAAACCATATTAACACTGTGACTCCATTGCATTTGCAATGATGCCTGTTTAAATACCGTTTATTGCCTAACAGGGAATTACAAATGCTAAATCAAGCATCACAAATGAAAGTTCAGTGCACTTCTCAGCGCTAGATGGAAATTATTCATGCAATATGAATATTTTCCCTGCAAGACAAGAGTCTCTGTCATCTACACTGCATGATGTGTCTTCTCTAATGGATAGTAACAGTCTTCTGTTCAGGGATATTATTCCGCTGAGCTTTTTTCAACATGAGCACGGTTATTATAGTGAGCACACAATTGTAAAAAGGAAGCTGGTCTCCACATGAGCCATAAATACAAATTTATTGATGCAGAGAAGGCTGAATTTGCCAGTTTCCAAGATTATCATTTGGGAAAGTAACCTGTTTATGCTATGAATCCATAACATTTTGGCAGAATTCAGGCCTTGGTAGTAATTGAACGATAGCAGTATATGGTTAGCTACATGGATTCTTCTAGTTCTTACATATATGGAGCTTCAACTCAAATTTGTCCTACATTCATAAATAATCAAATTCATTAATGCTGTCATGTCAGACATCTGGTTTTGTTTCATGTCTATCTGTGCACGGTGCTGCTGAAACGCTTACATATTGTGTTTTGTTACAGTTTGTAATCGACTTGGCTGTTACATCCATTAGCAGATTGTAGATTCAGACATGTTTGTCATCGGTGCACACCTGCCTGCTCCCTGATCACTGGAACTGAATGTGTTGTGATGAGAGAGGATCATTGCTAACTCAGAGTGTTTAAAATGTTTACAAGCCTGCAAAATTTAAAAAAAGAACGTACTATTACTTGAAATCAAAATGACTACCTGTCATAAATGCCAGCTTTGTTCGAGATGAGTCTGTATAAATCAGTGTATGAAGTGTTTTTATAAGTAGGGGATAATTCTATTGCACACAGTCACTTCCTCTGCGGGCTCTCTTTGTGAAGCCTTAATTTTTACAGATTTAGTCAGATGTATTTCCAGGTACATTTCTGAACTCCAAATCCCCCTCAGTATAATTTACCATACGTATGCTCCCTTAAGTGCTGCAATCAGCAGAGGTTAGGACTGATGTATGATTAGTCTTTTGCTGTGGCTGCACCTTTTTAAAATAGCCTTAAAGAGCCTACTTTTGCATGTGTGATGATGAACCTTATGCCTTAATTTTAGCTTTACTGATCATGCTTCATCTCCTTTTCTGATGTGTGCCCATTTGTAATGCACTAAACAAGTCTTATGAACCATATAAAACCATGTGAAGGGCTGCTTAGGGAACAACGTCCTACACAATTTTGCCGTGCAACTTAATTTATGTCAAAGATGGATGTAAAATTAATTTTTATATTTTTGACATTAGCATTGACATTGTGACTCACGATTACAGTCACGATTATATGAAGGTTTTGATGGATATGTTATATTTATACTAGTCCCTGTTAAATGCACATGACTAGGACATACGATTAATCGTAGACCTGCCAACAGAAGCAAGGCCATTTTAGATATTGATGTACTGTTGGAGACTGTATTGTTAATGATCTCAAACACGTCTGACTTCATGAAGGGATTTCTGCCATCAAAAGCATTTGCTGCCGAGTCACTTTCTTCTTTAATAGTCCATCCTTTTCCCCCGTAGTTTTTGCTTCCTGTCTGACTCCTCAGTGCTATTCGCCATCACATGAGAGTCGCCAGGAAATCTGTTTGAAGAGAATCTGATTGACAGTCTGTAGAATTAGTAATTAAAGGAGAGAGGTTTTGAAGAGGGTGTTCGAAGTGAAGAAGGAGTTTCAAATTGTGACACTGTCTTTAGATGGGAAATGACACTGCATTTTAATTGCATTTTATATCGCAGGTTTTTGAAAAATAAAAAAAGTAGTGCACTGAATGTGAAGTCAACCTGAAGGAAAGTAGCACAAGAGAAACATGTCAAATTCTGTGTCAAGTGGCCAGAGTTTGTCTGCCATAAATATTTATCATTTTCTTGGTCAGTCTGGCCTGAAGCTTGGGCAGGTGTTGATGCACAAGAGGAGTTTGTTTCCGGCTCCGTCAACACTGATTTCTGCTCGAAGATCTCCTGAAGCAATTCTAAGTGTCAGCAGCGAAACTGTCTAAAGCAATTTTCAGTTCTGTGTGTCGACATTTAATGGTGCATATTTCACTTTATACAGTGTTCTAGCAAGAGCAAGTTCACATAAGACTGCCCCTCAGTTGTTTATATACTGTATGATATTCATGCGGAAAGATGATAAATCCCAGAGAGATCAAATTCAACATCAGCTTGTACGAATATTGAACATCATGGTCACTGGTACATGATGTCACTCCTTGGATGAGCAGGCATAAAGCATGCTGCACCTGCAACGCAAAAGTTAGAATAAAACGGGGTAGAAAGAGCTAAGACGATATGGTTGTCCTTGTGTAGTTTTATAAAAAGGTGGCCATCATCTGTGACTTTTGTGCGAATTAATATTTGTTGTGAAACAATTACTGAACATGTGCTGATGCAGGAATTCCTATTGTTTAATAAACCCAGAATAGCAGTGGCAATAAAAGGTTGACAATAAAAGAAAAAGTACACAAGTACTAGATAATTAAAAACAATTAAAATTATGTTGTGTGTGAATTTATATTACAAGCATGGATCAAAAGCTATAACTTTGACTCTAATGTTAATATAACCCAATAAATGTGGTGCCAGACGATGAGGTCACAATGGCAGCAGCTAGTCTTTATCCTGAAGGGGGTAGAAGACACAACAGTTAACAGACTTCTGTGATCCACTACAATAACTGTCACTGCACAGAGTACCTTAGCCATCGCCACAGGCCTTGCTCCTGTAATGTTTGTAATTTAATGTTTTATTAAAATAATAAAAATGGATTTGTCTGGACATCTGCCCTTTGGGTGCTTTCTATTTGTTTGCTTGCACTGGACATTACAGAAACAGATAAGAGGTTGCAAAGCTTTCTGCTTTCCCCGGAAAACAATGTGTACCAGTGTCCCCTGAGGACAAATAAGTTATCCACACTTTCAACTTTAATATTTAAACTGAAGTACAAAAATTCTTTCTGTGTCGGCTCTCTGTGTAGATTTAAAAAACCTGATTCAAAGACCAGCGCTCAGAAGAAAATTAAGCAATAACACCATAGATGACCCTCACAAAACTTCTGCATTAGACCCTCCATTAACATGTTCCACCTCATCACTGAGGCAATGAATTGCCTGAGAAGCACAAAAGTTCCCCTGTGGGCAGGAGGAACAGCCAGTTGTCCTGGCAATTTTTTTATGCCAGTGTGAGGACCGCTCGTATTGCTCGCCTCGTATTACCTTGCTGATGCAGTATTTAAAGACTATACCCTCAGCCAGCCTTGAGCCAATTTTATGGCTGATCTCCTCTGTGTGAGGGACTCTGACAGGTCAATTCCACCGCAACACGATAGACTCAGCCTGTGAGGATCTGGGGCCTCTGACAATGATCCCTCTTCCAGCACAATGTGTTGCTATTTAACGGGTCAGGAGCACAATCAAATACAGTTTAAGTAGGAAGCTATTATGCATTAATACACTGGTTACATCGATTTAAATATTCATCGGTTTCTTGGTGAGTCGTCTGCATAAGTGAGAACTGTAAATTAATTGCAGAACTACAGTCTTAAAGATTCAATTAAAGGAAAACATCCCAACTATTAAGCATTATTAAAACCATAAATATGAAACCACTTTAAGTTTAGATCAGGTTTGGAATCATAACTCACAATATTTTCATAATATCTTGATTTCCATGGAACTGCAAAACTGATGAAAACCAGCTGAACACTTTGTGGTTTGATGGTTGAATTCTAAACCCAAATGCAGTTGGCCACAACGAGCCACCATGGTGCTGCTTTGCATATTATGCCCTCAAGCTTCTTGATCATTGCAATTTATTGCAAATAAACAGGTATCAAAAGAACACAATTGTGTTTGGTTAACATTAAATTATATGTATATATTCTCTCTCTCTATATATGTATATATATATATATATATATATACATATATATAGATATATATAGATATTCTTTGTATATATTATTCCTCTCTGAAAACCTCTGACCTGCAGGGTGCATTTAATTCCCTTTGGAGCATCCATGTTTACCTCAGCTGTATCTTCGTCATCTGAGAACCCCCCGCTGTAGACATGGTTTCTGATGACAAAGGCGAAGCTTGATCACCTGTCAATTTTTCTGCTGAAACCAACAAGAACAATGATGAGTGGCAGCTCTGTGTACATGTTAAAGTGGTCAGAGCACCTTGAGGCTAATGAGATACAACATCAGAAAACCAAATCAGGTTCAACAGCCATCCACAGGAGCCTGAGGCTGCAGTGGGCACAGGCTCACTGACAAATGAGGACTGAAGAAATGTAGCCTGCTCTGATAATTCCACATTTCAGATATACAGATGGCGGTGTCAGAATCTGGCGTCAGCAGCATGAATCCAGCGATCCAGCATGTCTTGTCCAAACAGACCAGACTGCTGCTGGTGGTGGAGTATTTTGTTTTTTTTTTTTGTTTTTGTTTTTTTTTTTGGGGGGGGGGGCTTCTGGTGATTAACAAGGGCTTACAACTTCGACTACAAGGTGTTGAACGTATGACTCATAAATTGTGTAAAGTGAGGCCAAAGTGTCTTGATTGCCCCTTGGTGGCTGGCTGTAACAGAAATCATAAACTAAGCCCACTCCATGACATTAGACAGTGAGTACGGTGTTTGTCATATTAGATTGTTCTCATCACACTGATCTGTCCTCAAATGCCAACTTTTCTGGTAGGTTTGAATGACTAATTTGATGTTAGGATTGAGACTGAGTCATAGTGCATTACTAGCTGGATACTGCAGCTCCATGCTGGACAGCAGTTTCATGGTCAGGCTTTTTGGGCATCATTTCTGAACAGGTGGTAGTTCACACTTATATAAATTATTATTTGGCAGCATTCTTCTTTAATATTTGGATTATATTTACTGCATTATGATAGGATGATGATTAATGTGGCCTTGTTAAGATAATTGTCTTGAAACATGCTTGATTATTGTAAATATTCTAATGAGATCATTTTAATAAGCCACACTTATGTATCCTGCTGTGTTTGTTCAGTTGGGCAGAAGTGCCGGGCTGCTGTGGTCTGACAGTGATCGATGACTGGATTGTGATGCACAACGTGATAATCCAACCGAATGTTATAAGAAAAAAGAAAAAAGGTTTGCATTCCTTTTGGATTCACTCAGGAAAACTGGAAGAGCAATGGGGATTCTCAGTGAAATGACAAGAGAGCCAAAAACCTTTTAGATGTAATGAGCAAAACACTTATTGGTGTGATCTTTTCGAAGTCGCTGTGGAAATGCCACGCTAATGATCTTTTGTCCAGAGGTAACTTTAAAGTGCACTGAGAAAAACAACAAAACACTTCAATAAATGTAATGCACCAGTTCATGTATTTCGTAATAATGATGCTGTACAAGAGAAAGGGGAAAAAAACCTTCTTCCTAATGCATGTACTTATCACTGCAATAAATCAGCGTTATTCTTTGACTGGTTGCAACATTATTTTGACTCACTTGGGGTTCTGATAGAGCTTGATGGGTCATGAAACTTGGAAACCATAATACAAATGGTTAATTCAATTCAAACAAGAAAACAATGAAACTGGAAATGTCCAAACAGGGGGAGGCTGTACTGTGTGGGTTTATGAGTATCTAATGCCTTTCTCTGCTAAAGTATATAAACTGAAAAGACACTTTGAGAGCTCTTTCTAATGAGTTCCCTTGAGGCTGTCCCTGAGCTGCCATCGTACAGGATACAAGGGAATCATGGATTTGCTTCTGCTCAATATTAAATTAGCAGAGGTGAATGACAGGCACTCTGAGAAGCTAACGGCTCTATGTGTTTTCGGTGGATAAGCAAGGGACACGTTACATCGCTAATAGGGTTCGGCTTGAGACATCCCTTCAAATGCACTGTGTTTGAGCAGCAGGAGTTTTGCTCAGACATCATCACTAAAATATTATCCCGCCCTGTCTGCCTTTGACGTTCACTTGAAGAGAAGAAAGAGGTGCATTCTGCCACTGGAATAGGTTGGTTGTGTGTCCTTCAGCTGCTGTTAGGAAAACAGAAATATACTGGCCCTCATCTGTTGCTGGGAAACATGAGACCCTTTAGCTTCCTCCTGTATGTTTTATGGCATTAACCTTAACAAACCCCTCAGCAGATAGCAATGAATTTTCACTTGTCTGTGACATCAGTTGACATTTCAGGTCAACATACTAACAGTGTGTAGTTAATGAATGGACTCAGACACTGTTGCATTTGTTAATTGAGAAATGGAAGAGTCTGAGGATTCTATGTCATGGTAATGAGGTGTTACACATTTTGTCATTAAGCCAATAAATCATGTGCTATACATCATTAAACCTGAGGGGAAAGTTGTATAATGCAGGAAAGTGAGTTCATTTTGGCTACACACACAATAATGGTCTCTAATGGCAAATCAGAACCAAATGTGGCTGCTTTCTTTGAATTCAGGAAGACAATATGGATGTCTGCTGTGTTTGGGATGATGATGATGATATACTATATATTTATGTTTGTTATTTGTCATTAGTTTGTTATTATTTGTTCCACACATTACTGCTCCCATGTTGACCTGACTAATGGTAATACTTGCATATTTTGTTGGTGATCATTTCCACAATAACAGAACACTCAAACAGATAAACAATATCAACAATATTTCAATGCTAATGTGACATTAGATAGGTCAGGAATGCTTAAGTCATGCCAGGACATGTTTCCATTTTGTTTCAGGACATGATTTTGTGTATCATTTATTTATTTATACATAGCTAACCTGTAAGTAAACATCATACAAGTTTTCTATAAGGACAGTGTAATGAAAAGCTGGGGGCATATAGGGTGATTTGCATGACACACAAGGCAATTCCTATCTGTGTCAGAGGGAGTCCATTAGGGTGGAAGACTCCCTCACAGATAAATATTCCAGCTGTAGCCTGCAAGTTGTGCTTTTGGTGATGGAGGAGGCTGTTTGCTTGTGTAATGCTCTCCATTTGCATGAATTTGCAGTGACTAAGATGAAAACTCTGAGTGCTCGGATCAAGCAAGCGAGGTACAAACCATTTGAAGTAAATAATTGCCCTTGCAACATACACGTAGTAAATCTGAGCTTCATGTATCAGAAGTTGTCTTGTGTCGTGTGTTATACCAAATAACTGCACATGAACTTTAAATGCATCTTCGGCCGGGATGAAGTCATGGATTGTGGTGATTATAAGGAAAGACAAAATGAAAAGTCGTCTACCCAGGGGCCGTTGTGCCTCGGGCTACTGCATAGCTTGCGGACACAATTTTGACAAGTTTGCATTTAATTATTAAACCTATTCACTTTTATCCAAAATGTCTTGGGAGTTACTAAGTGTTGAGTTTGTGGTAATTAGGATGTGATAATGAGAACTCTTCCTGCAGAGACTTCCTGAAGACTCAGTTAAGGTTGAAGGGAATGAGATCCTACTCTACACCCTATTATTTTACATACATACAGTATATACATGTTCTATAGAATATCATTGTATTTGTGTGTGGGGGAGGTTTTTCTGGCTGAGAGAAAGACTGAGTAGCAAATGATGGACATGAGACTCTCAGGGGTTTGTTTGGCTGGCTGTAGTAAAGGCCATTAATCCTACCTCCACCATGTTAGTATATGGGACATCAACCAGAAAACGTAGTTTCAGAGTTTCCGTCACTTTGCCTTGTTCTTTCCATGGTAATGTAGTTCAAGTGTGAACGTTTCGGTAAATTTGGTTTGGATGATGGACTGACTCCTGATTAGTCGTGCATGTATACCTTCTTCACCCACTCTGGCTCTAAAGGGACACCCTGTATGTAATCATTTGGCTGCATTTCTGGATAGTGAGGCCAGTGGAAATGTGAAAAGTTATTTCACAAAATAACCTGTCAACATTTCCTAGTGACTATAAGATCTTACTTTAATATCAGTTGGAAACGAGTTGCCGGCTGTATCTTGCAGGGTTGTCGTGATATGTTCATGAGCAGATGCACACAGTGTGCAGGCTGATAACCTATCAATGGTTAAAAGTGGGCATCAATTCCATCCAATCATATCCTCTGATCCTGTTAAGAGCAGTGCCCTAAGCAGCAGGACTTACTGACGCTGGGAAATGGAGTGCACAGTCCAGACCTGAGAAGTAACACCCATTCTTATCAGAGAAGGACAGAGTTGCACCACTTTAACATCCTCACACTGCTCCCTACTTTGATTCGTTCTAATCACGTTATGGTGGAGCAACACGTTTTCCTCACCTTCAAAGCAGAATCATGCAACGATTATAAAGTTTCAGGAGGCCAGGTTGATTTACAGAGGGCTTCTCCCAGGAAATATGTCAATTGTATGTGTGCCCATTCAGATATATTTACTTCTCGATATGAAAGGAAAGGGAGAGTCTGAGAAGACAGTTATTTTCTGGGTTTGCAGGTGTAGAACATAAAATGTGCCCTTTTCAGGAGTTATGAGTCACATTTTTGACAGTTCAATTTGTTCTGCAAAAGGCTGCCAAAAGACTAAATTGTGGGCGATGGTCTTTTTTTCGGCTTGCTTGCTACAATGATCCTTGTCTCCGTCATGGACACTGCTGGTTCTTATCTATCTGTTTTTAAAGGTCTTGCAGTAATATTTGCCCACTCTGTTCCTCATCAGACCTGTACATCCAGGCCTCTCTCTCGGATGGTTGAAACTTCTGTAACATTTGTCACAGTTAAGACAGATGATTTGACGCAAAGCCAGCAAACAGAAATATGCATTTACCTGCAGTCACTTGGCAAGATGTTAAAAAGTACATAAGGACAGACACATTTTTTAATACTAAACTTCTGAAGGTTCAAAACACCCACGAAGCACATCAGTATAGAATATTTTAATTTGTGTAATGCCGACGCAGGCGTAGCCCATCAGTGACACCCTTGAATTAGAAATAGGATTAGTCTGCCATGCCCATTATCAGGCTCTCAGATTTGCTAAATTCAATAACATAGCAAGAGATCGGGAAGCTGAATGCAGCTGTGGCTCAGGAGTTCAGAGCAGGTCGTCCACTGACTGGAAGGTCGCGGTTCAAACCTAGACTCCAGCGAGTGTGTCCTTGGGCAAGACGCTGACCTCAGATCTGCCCCAGATGCCTGTTCTACCAAAGTATGAGTGTTGTACATATGTCATCGTTGATTTGTCAAGAATCTGGAGTAATTTTCCTGTTTGGATCTGTGCTATATGTTCAATACAAAGTTAACAATGTCTTCGTCTCTGAAAGGTCCATGGATTTTATTTGGAGTTAATATATATTTATTTAGAATTTCAATCTTGGGTTTTGTAGCAGAAACCTTAAGTTTTTTTAACTCTTTGCATCATTTTTGACGTAAGACATTTCTGTGAGGATTTTGTCTTCACTCATCTTCTGTTGAGAACATGTTACTTTCAGGTTCTCTGTGATCCTCTCGGCCGCATTTCCATTTATCTGCTCAGCTCCAGTCTGAGGTGTGCTCTCTCTCCATTCACCACACACAGCCCCTTCATGCACTGACCGTGTTAATGCGTTCAAATGTGATTATTGACCTGTGATGCACGATGGTTCAGGGCTGAAGTGTTGAGTATTATGCAGGACTGAGGTCAAGTCTTTGTCTTTTTGTCTCCCTCTCTCTCTCTCTGTCCTGTAGGGTGATGACGTCCTGACAGTCATTAAAATGAAAGCACAGTGGCCGGCCTGGCAACCACTAAATGTGTAAGTAATATACTGTATCTTACTTTTGAAATGGAAAACTGCTGACCTCATCTATGTTGGTGGATGGGACATCCACTTGAAAATACATGTTTAGTCAGAGAGGTTTTAGAGACTGACTCTGCATTGGTTTGATTCTTATTTGTTCATGGATACAAGTAAGTGTTGTTTTTCATCTGTTTCTTTGTGAAAATAAAGATATGAAGCTAAATAAAGGGCCACAGACAGAACACCATTTTAAGTCATAACAGTGGACTTAGAACTCACAAGTAATACAGTTTTAGAGTAAGAAATAAATAATGAATTAAGACTTGTTTAAAATGCACTGCTATTGGATCGCTATTGGATATGGTAGCAGTTCACTGATTTTCATGTATCACTGAGCCTTTGATAGTGTGACCATCTCATTGACACTCTGCACACTCAATGGATGCACCAGAAAGTTTCCTTGTCTAACTCCTGCAGCAGAGTTTGCATGAGGCTAAACCTTGATAATTCCTCTGCTTCTTTGGGGTCTGTAATGGATCACTGGCATATACATGTCTCCACCGCCACTTATCGTTAAGATGATGTGCTCTTCTAATTGCAACACACTATACTACATGTCTACTCTGATGGATTACCTTGTTCAACAAATTTTCTCTGCAAGCTGATTTTTGTAACGTATTAAAATAATGATGAAGGAACCTTTCCCTGCAAGGCAGGAAATCAATATTATGGCCTTTAAATGTGGTCCATGTAAAGCATCCACAAATTGTGGTGAAGCAGCTGAAACACTTTCAGTCACCAGCAGGACCACTTAAAAGGAATTAACTCACATATATATGATACCACAGGCTATAAAGCTTTAAGGCTTACGGTGTCAGAACATGTGGTAGGATGTTAATATCCAAAGTTGGTTTCAGAGTCTGCTGATCAGTTAAAAACTCAGCTCAAAGGTGCCCTGAAACTGCCAGCTACTACATACTTACAGTGTGAATGCTCATTTACCACTAAACTCACAGGGGCCATCTCATCTCTTATTCATGAGAACAACAAGATGCTTGTTGCCTCACTTTGTACGGGAGAAATTTGGTCATAACGGCCCGTTCTGTGGTGCGGGGGCTGAGTTCTCTCCCTCTGGAGATCGAAGGCACAGAAATTTCGATGTTCGCCACAGCCAATAAGTTTATTCTGTGCGGCACATCCAACAATTAATTGTTTAAATCAGTTGTTTTGCATGCAGGGCTGTGCCTCAGCAACAACACTGGTTTGCAGATGAGGATGTTTATTGTTGAAAGATCGAGGTGTCTTCACATTTGAAGTTTAAAACTGGGTAGGCACTCAACCAAATGAGAGATACGCCTTGCTAAACTTTGCGACAGCTTGATGTGTTTGTTAGTCATAGGTGCAGTAATGCACTGCACGTATGTCTGTGTGTTTCCATGTTCCTCACTTTAATAGTCAGACAACTCGGGTGCAGTTACATCCATGATGTCTTTCTTTAGGTCAACTGTGGGGTATTGAATCTTGTAGGAAAATGTTCTGGAAAATGAGGACACCCCTTTTAAAACAGACCATAATGATTTTATAACCAGCAGTATGGGGTGAAGACTGAACGTAGAGCAGGGATATTGAAAAAAGAATGAAGCTCTTTATCTTTTATTGCACATAATCTTATAGGTTAAAGGAAAGTAGTTGTTCTTGGGCACCTGCTCACCCTCCTTGTAGCATGCTGGTGCCCCACATACAAGCCTAACCTGCCCTTTTATCTGTGTCAAATTCAAGTCATTTTTTTTCTGGTTTCTTTTATTTCAGGGAGGCTAGCTATTATCACGCTGATGTTTGCTCAAATGTCATGTTAATGAATCCAGAAAGTTTGGTTTTCATTCGTTATGTGATGCTATAAAAGTGTGGGTGAAATGCTGTGATTGGCACCTGAGACGGACTCCAACTGTGTGAGATGCCAGCATTTGTATCAGAGATATTTTGGCTTCAGTTGTGGATAGAGGGAGGAGGTGGAGGCGTGTCATCCATCTTTTCATAAAATCTATCACTGAAAATAACAGAAAATGTTCCCAGGGAAATTCATACTTTAAGGAACAAGGACGGACACAAAGCTTGGCAAACGAAGGAATGAATGCTGGATGACTTTTAATGATACCAAAGATATTCTACCTCCTTTTTTTTTTTTTGACCAGACCCAGCCGGAGCCTCATTGAAAGTCAAAGGCAGTGCAGTTACTCTGCTTCAGCTCGCCACAACCTGCACTTAATTGGACACAACACGTGGTGTGTTAGGAAGCCTGTCTGAATTACAATCTGTAGAGATGAAGCAGAGGCTGGCGTGGATTAATTTCTTCGTCTTGTGAACGCAGACGACGTGGACGTGCAGCGTTAGGAGTAGCATGACTTGCATTTGCTGAAAAACAGGACAGGATCTTTTATTCAGAACCTGACATTTGAATTTCAGTTGTGACCGAACGAGAGTATCAGCAGAAAAGCACTCAGGCGGCAGGTATAGGACGATGATAGCTTTGGTGTGAAGACTGAATACTGCAGCTGAAACAGACCAATTTCTTTTTAACTTTTTACTTTACTTCAGTTTTCAAAATTGTGTCCAACAGAGTGACTGTCCTCTGCTCATTCCTTCAACACAAAAGCAACAGGTCAACAACAGTGCAGCAACAATCGCACGCCACTCACTTGTACACATGAGCATGTGCACAGGTTCCACCTCTGACTCTGTTTCCCTCTGAGCCACATCACTCTACATACACCACACTGCTGCATCTTGCTCGTTTAGTTCTCTCAATAAATGTCTCTTCATTAGTTCTCCCCCTCTGCCTCCCACTTTACCAGATTAAAATGGTTGCTGCCTCGATGCTTAGCTCACTCCTCGTTGTCTTCCCATTTCTGATCTCTCTTGTCAGGCGTCTTCTTAATAACAAGGATTAAATTGGCAAAAAGAGATATAATGAAATAAAACAAAACCAACTGCTTGTCAGTGGAGTTTCTAAAGATAAGGATTACATTATTAATGAGCTGCCATCTTTATTTTTGTCATCCCAACAGATAGTTTTCAGGTCGATAGCAGTGATTCACATTAGTTAAACATTTTGATGCAGGAGTTATTACTTCAACATATGAAGAAGGTCTTTGTCTTATAATCACACACTGTCACCCACTTATCTTTGGGACAAATGTAATGAAGGAATGATTGATGCCACATATCGGCGTCTCAACACCTGACACATGCTGACATTCATTTCATCAGGCCTGCACACATTTATAATTCAGAGCCATTTATGAATAACAAACATATTCACTGGGGTTCATGTATTAATGATTTTCTCTCTTATTTTTATTGACCAGTCTGGCTTGTGCCTCCTTTCCTGTCACTTACGCTTTACTTCTGTGTAGTGCCCAGGTGGCTGCGGGAGATAAACCCCAGACCTGCAGAGGCCCAGGAGAGTGGTGTGTGAGACTCAGGTTGTGTGTTCCCAGTGGATAAGGGCCATCCTGACATCCTCAGAGTCCATCATTAGTGGAGGGACCGAGTTGGCTGAAGTCAAATGGATTCACATGGGCACGATGAGGGCTCCAAGGGAATCGCTGGCTAATTGTCGGCCCATCGACAAGAATCTTTCCACTCCCAATTAATCTTTTATTGGCTGGGAAAATTCTTGTAATTGGTTAAGCTGTCAGTCACTGGCCGAGACAGATGGTGGTCGTGGTGTGTTTGTCTCACTTGCTGGAACTGAGCACGTGTGATGTGGTCTTCCACTATACAGCTGCAGATCCCTTGAGTCAGGACACAGGTGCTCTGTCTAAGCCTCTAATGTAGATGCACATTACACACACACAAATTCCATTAATGTCTTTGTTAAAAACAACATGGATCGATAGTTGTGCCGGGCTGTGTCTGTTTTAATGGATGAAATTGTCTACAATGCACCTAATTAAATGTGTATTATTTTTTTACTGTATGATTGACAGTGCATTTATAGTAATTACTGGATTGGCCTTCAGTCCACCCCTCCATTCCTTTTCTTTGCCACCTAGCATTCACAGGGGAAGCGGGAGCAAATCCCAGCCGACAGTGAGTGTGATGCAGGGCGTGGACAGGTCACCACAGCATCGCACTGACACTTAATCAATCAAAGCCTCCAATCAACCTAAGCCCAGTCTGCATGTGTTTGTACTGTGGGGGGAAACCAGAGCACTCAGTGAATACACAGAGAACATCTTCACACAAAATGACCTCAGGCAAACTGAGATTCAAACCAGGAACCTGAGGGGACAGTACTTGCCACCCGTCCTCGGCTGGCCTTGGTGTTGGCATTCACTCGGTGTTGAAGCTTTCTAATTGGGAGAAGTTGTTGATCTGGATCGCTCTTGTGCATTCTCTCTCTGAATGGGATTCCAACATCCTGGATTTGTTGTTTTTTATCAATGATCTCATAAACTGCCCACTATATATATATACGTCTGTGGAGATTCTCATTCATCCAGGTGAATGTAAGCATCCGAAGGGCATCCGAAGGGCTTCTTCAGAACTGAAGAAGCCCTTCGGATGAAGGACGAAACGTCTTCAATAAAGAAAGAAATCCAGTTGCCTTGACTAAACGATCACCTGACACTATATATATACAAGTTATTCAGTCTTAACTTGTTAAGTAGGAGAAGTCAGAAGTGACCTCAATTCTGTCCTGTCCAGAGTTTTTGTTATGAATGATTTCATTAATGCAGAAACTGGACATGTGATTACTAATTGGATTAATGACCAGATGCATGTTTGCTTCAGGCTTGATGTCTTACTTAAGGAAGAGCAGGTGCTGTGTTGTATTTTAAGGATCATTTATCACCATTTTGCATCTTCACTCACACCTGTGGACTTGTTGCTCTCTCCTCAGACGGGCGGCTCCTTCAGCGGAATTCTCAGTGGACCGGACCCGTCACCTCATGTCCTTCCTGACCATGCTGGGGCCCAGCCCGGACTGGAATGTGGGTCTGTCTGCTGAGGACTTGTGCACTAAGGAGTGTGGTTGGTCGCAGAAGGTGGTCCAGGACCTGATCCCCTGGGATGCAGGCACTGACAGCGGGGTGACATATGAGGTCAGTATAGGAACATTTAACATGTTATTACTAAAGTTCCATGCCACATTGCATTCACAATCTGAGTGGCAGAACAAACACATGTGCATGAACAGCAGACATTTTATTTACAAATATATGAAATGATTTGTGGCTGTGGTCACGACTCAGGCCACAACCCCTCAGTCCCATAGCAATCACAAACTTGCAAATTGTTATTCTCTCCACCTTCTTACCCCCTGGAGAACCTTTCTCTTCACTCCCATCTTCGGCTGAGTGTACTCTTCACGCTCACATTTTCATCTTGTCATTTTACCGACCTCTACCTCTTCATCTGCCTGTCTGCTTACACTCACTTTTGCTCCCTGTCTCACATCTTCACACACTGCCAGTCTGCAACAATTTAAGTGTCATCCCCCATCCAGCTCCCATAAAGGCCTCGAACTTCATCCCCTCCCGTCTCACCCTGAGGTGATGTCTGCTGCGTGCTAAGACTCTCTGGTCGCCTCTGTGTGTGTATGTGTGTGTGTGTGTGTGAGCATTTGACCAAGCTGATGACCTCATGTATGGAAACTCTGGCTGATCCCTCAGGGCGTACAGATGAACCCAATGAACTGTGCTCCCTTGCTTGGTTTGGCTGGCTCCCGGAATAATTTCACTTTTCTCCTCCTTCCTCTATCTTTAGATTTTTTGCCACACACACACACACACACACACAGTTACACTCCTTTCTATAGCTCACCTGTGTTTGCTTATAGACACTGTGAGGCCTACACGTATGAAGTCAAGCTGTGCTCTAAGGGCAGCAGGGATATTAAGAATTCTCAGCTTTGGCTGTGAACTGAATCTGACTGAAATCTGAATGTTATGAATGGACTGACTATCTGTCTTCTTCTGCTGGCCAAATCAAATTAGTTTTGTTGTTCTCAACCCATCTACAGACAGTCTGATGCATTTACTTTTGGAAACAACAGTAGAAACCCAGCACAGGTAGTCTTTGTTCAGTATGCAGCTGGTGTTTGTGAGGCAAGTCGCTGGAAGGCACTTAAAGATCAGACACTGCGTGAGGTGAAGTCGATCCACAGGAAGTTAATTATTGTACTTTGACATATTAATTTGTCTCATTCATCAACGCAGTGAGCATGGAGGAGCAGTCGCCATGACGCAAGTGAAGTGCTTTCAAACACCATCAAAATCTTACATCATCACATTCAAGAAACAGTCAAATCTGAACACACGCAAACGTGTAATTTTCTGAGAACGATCACTGTCCCTACAGCAGCTCTATTGCTCAGTTTATTCTATGCATGTTTTTCCATAAAATGAAGACGTTCAGTAAATAGACAGCTACAGCATGTGTAGTCTGATGCATTCGTTTACTCCATAATCCTTAACAGCAGTGATGAGTGAAGGGAAATTCAAGGTTAGCACGGTTGCTGTGGCGTTTGCTTGAAGTCCCCCCCCCCCACCTCTTGCCCACTGTCGACTGGGACTGGCTCCAAGTCCCTGAAAATCACCCTGAAACGATAAGCAGTGTAGATGAAGGAGCGACGGACTTGGTCAAATTTCAATTTCAACCATCTGAGAATTAGGACGTAACACACAAGTAGCATGTTGAGGCTTTGGAGAAAGATCAGTGAAAGAAAAAAAATAGCATGGTGCAGCAGAGGATAGGAAGCTGTGGCTATTCTGGTGGTGGAGTGGGACTTTGGCTCCCTGTTACAAAGTTGTTAAAGGCACAAGCCTGTGACAGACTAATGAGATCCATCCTTTGTATCATTACTTTTACTGTATCTTTTAATTAGTGGCCACTCATTACTCCTCTCCCTATTTCCCTCTGGCTCTCACAAACACAAAGAACAGCGCTGCTCTCCCTGAGTTTTGTGGGTGGCCACAGTGGGGGGTGAAGGATGATCTGGTCTTCTGCCTCCAGACAGCCTCTGGCGATGGTGCCTTTATCAACCACATGCTGGCAGACCTTTACTGTTGACTAATAAGAGTGTAGCCCATATAAACCATGGCTTTCCTCCACAGCTGCTCCACTGACTTTGAGTCTCGTCCTCTGCGTGACTCGTGCAACTTTGAGTGACTCTGCTCTCTTTGTACTTTTTTTCAAATAAATCCTGATCCCAAAGATCCGTCGCTTTGTGGCCACATGCTTTCATCTCACGTTTGTTGTTTTGTGTTGTTGTGCTCTTCCTTTAGTCTCCCAACAAGGCCACTGTGCCTCAGAGCAAGATCCGTCCCCTGACCAGTCTGGATCATCCACAGAGCCCTTTTTATGATCCTGAGGGGGGCGCTATCACTCCTGTGGCCAGGGTGGTGGTGGAGCGCATCGCTAGAAAGGTCAGTTTGTTTCCATCTGTCAGCTCTTGGCAAAAATTACAATACTTGGTACATTTGATTGGATAATTATACCACAGCAGGCAGTGATTGTATGGCAGCAAATTACAGATGAAGTGACTACTCAGGCTGTATAGTATTGACAATTTATAACCCTTCTTTATCACTTTGCATGTATTGAGCACTTCACAGCACAGAGCTGTGCCTGTTCCTGAAATGCCCCTGACTTTGGATTTCTCATTCCGTCTGCTATCAGTCACAGATTCCTGCCTTTATTTGTGTTTTGAAATGATCCTCCTCTACATTCATCTCAGCTCTGAGCCTCCTGTTTATGCATTCACTCTCAGTCTTTATTGATCTCTGCTCCACTGATAAACAAGCCAAGTCTGACTGACATAAAATCAGAATACTTTTAAAGAAACTACATTTTGTCACACGTTTTCTTTATATCGCTATCACTTTGTCACAGCTAAGCAGATTCGACGACGTGTTCAATTCACACAGTGAAACTGCTGACCTCACCCTTTGGTGCTCAACACAATTATGCTGATAACTGAGCAAAAATGAAATATATATATATATTATTTAATGAAATGTAATTGGTCCAATTTCAAAATCAAGTGGGTCTTAATAAAAATACATATATATCAAAAGGCATAAGATGTAACATTTAGAAAGAATAGAAATAAAAGCATTACACCAAGTAATCAAATAAATACAATAATCTTTAAATCATTTTTTTCTCAAAATTTGTGAACCATAGAAGGAGAAAAGGTCAGCAGTACTTTAGTGACATCTAGAGGCAGATGAGGGGGCTCGGTTCTTCTTCCTCCTCTTCTTCTTTTTTTTAAATTATTAAATACAATATATTTCTAGTTTTTCTTTTTGGGTTAGGGTTTTCCAGCATTTTCTGCTGACCTCCTTTTTACCTGCATGTTGCATCTGTCTCTCACAGCGGAGAGGAGAAGGATTCAGACAGAGCAAACTGAAACAACTGCAGCAGTACTATGTTGCAGCAGTATCACTGTGTGTGTGTGTGTGTGTGTGTGTGTGTGTCACAGGGGGAACAGTGCAACATTGTGCCAGACAATGTGGACGACATTGTAGCAGACATTGCCCAGGAGGAGAAGGAGGAAGGTCTGGATTTTATTTCCTTTTCTCTTCCTCTCCCCCTCTCTGTCAGCATTTTGCACGACATTTAAACAATTTACAGATGTTATCTAATCTTTAATCATTTCAACACTTTATTTTCTTGTTTTTAATTATATGTTGATGTCCTCTTGAGTTTAATCTATTTCTAGACTTGCTTAGGGTAGAAGAAACGCCTTGTGTCTTGAGTATAAATAACCTTGCTTTTTACTCCCTTTACTGCCGTGCAGATGATACCCCTGAGACGTGCATCTACTCCAACTGGTCTCCGTGGTCCGCCTGCAGCTCTGCTACCTGTGAAAAGGGCAAGCGGATGAGGCAGAGGATGCTGAAGGCCCAGTTGGACCTGAGTGTGTCCTGCCCACACACTCAGGATTTCGAGCCCTGCATGGGTCCCGGCTGCAGCGATGAGGGTGAGTATCTCTCAAAAGACTGCAGGTCACTGTGTTCACCATGAAAACAATCAACTTCTCTAATAGCAATCAGAAGAATTCACATTTCCTAAAGACTCTGCCTCCACTAGAGGCCCTGTGTCGGATTGTTTAAAGTCTTTTGTATTTTTATTGATTTTTTTTAGAGCAATTGTGTCATTTACACAATAACCTACAAAATGAGGGAATACTTCAAAACCAGCTCTACGTGTGGATAATGTTCACCTTTAAGAATATAACTGGAGCACAATAGAGGCGAAGAAGACACTGCTGAGTGACTCACTCAGGAAATGTTTGCTGCTGCTTATTCAAGGTTTCATTTGTTTGGCTTCTTTCATTTCCTCTACGTTTTGTCACGTACACATTTGCTGGAGGCAGCATGTTGGGTCGGTCAGTCTGTGACTCAAATATAAATGTTTTATGGGAATCATTTAAAATAGATGATTAAATTAAATGATCCTGTCAGTGAAAGAATGCTTTTATCGCCTGCTTAATGGCACACAGATTGTTTTTCCTGGAGGTTAATTATTTGTGTCATGTTTATACTTTGAATGCTGATCATGCAGGAATAATAATACAATCATAAAAAACTTTATACAGTTATATGCTAACTTTTCAGCCTATGCAGCATCTTTTAAATATAAGTGCTTTACAGGGGAAAACCATGAGCACTTTTCATCTCTAGAGTAGAATAAAATCTGACATATAAATGTACAGAAAATGAATTTGAATAAACAACCACAGTAAAATGAGATTAAAGAAAGAGTCAGATAAACACAGTGTTGGAATGAGCCAAAACTTCAGTGGCCGTCAGTGGCCGTGTTTGTCCCTTTGCCAAACCCTAATGCTCATTGATTCCAGTTGCATTTGCTGAAAAAGTAACTGAGCAGAACACATGCATCCTGCTGTCGTTCCTCAGCGTGGTCGGGCAGAGTGCCCCCACATATCAACGGCACTAAAAGAACATCTTGGCATAGCTGTGCATATCTGTGTCTAAAATGGGCCATAGTCACTACACGGTTCATTTCATCTGAACTCTAAATGTCCTCAAATTAAAGATGGTAATCAGAGGCTGGAGTCGTCCCTCAGCGACCACGGGTTCAGTTCTCATCCGGCTCTTTGCTGTTTGAACTGCCCTGTCAATAAAGTCAGAAATGCCTCAGTTACAAGTTCAGTGAGCTGGAGCGAAGAGCCAACAAAACAAATAATATCTCTGTCTGTCACTTCAATAAGTGTGTATGGATCAGTGACCAGCATGCGCAGTCTGTGGATTAGGAGCATCATTTGGGCTCAGTGATGTTCTCACACTTTGTTGTTGCTGAGTTTCTCTGGTGACAACAACGATTTGAAAGATGAGTCTGATTTGTTGGATTGCAGACTGCAGGACGTTATGATAAAACTGATTGAAGGATGATGAAATCCTGACTGAGTAGTTTGAATGTGCGGTACGATCCCAGTTTGTCTCTAAATGATAAATAGACTGCAGTTACATAGCTCCACCACTAAACTCTCAGAGGCAGGAACATGATGATGATATTCAATAGAATAAAAAAATAGATGAAATAGGTCAACTTGAGTCATACCGATTTCCTTATTTTCATTTATATACACTGATTTTTAAGTATTTAATAGAATGAAGAAATCAAACACGCGCATGTATCTTTAACATAAATAGATGTATTCGTGTGTTAGATTCACTGTCTATGCATTTGTATTTTATGAAAAGATTCATTATTCAGTTTAGGGTCCAACTGTAAATGTTGAGCCTCACACAACTACTGATTATTGTTAAGTTAGAGCTGCTGCAGCTTCATGAATTACTAGTTTAATTAACATTTCATTAGTGGGTAAGTCAACTTCTCTGAAAGGAGAAATCCTTTAATCTGTTCCGTGCGCTAAGCTTGTATAATGGTTTATGAATATACTATCATCACTCTGGCAGGTGGAGCCAGAGAGGAATGTGGAGAAGGGCTGGCAGTGATCCATCAGTTGCATGTGTTCTCTAATCTAAGATAACAGGCGTAAATGAAATCAGATAATCCCCCAACATCGAAGGCTTTCCCCCCCCCACCCCGTCTGTTCCCTACGTTTGTGCTGACGAGAAACAAAATCAGTTTGTTTTCCTGCTGCGGAACCTGGGTATTTTTTAATGAGCCTACATTAACTGCATTCCTGCCTTCTTAGCTGTGAGAGCTGTTTTTGATAAAGATCAAACATATGGCGATTTAAAAAAAAAAACCTGAAAAAAGTAAGAAATGAAGATTTAAGTCCATAGTGTACACACGCATAGACACACGTGCAATAATAGTAATAGTGCTCATTTAGGCAATGGAGTGGAATAACAGTGTTGTGTACCGTACTGATCTGTAGTTTGCCCACCGAGCAATGCAAGGTGGGTAAGAACCCAGAACCCCGATTTCTTTCCTGAAGTTTTTAAAATGAACACAGAATGATGCTGTTAATTAAAACAGTTATTTCCTTGCTCTTTGATCAGCCGCCACAGCTGCTGTGTTCAGTTTAGCTACCGCTGCTTTACTGAGCAGAACCTGGATCCCCACTTGACCTCTTGATCCTGTGCAAATGAGACTCTACATTTTATTGCTTGGTTAAATAAATTGCAGAGGCTCATATAATGACACAATAAACCTTGGTCAATGAAGTGTGTTTAGATTCTCTTGGAGTAGAGAAATTTGTAGCAGTCTTTGGTTTGTATGGTTTCAGTCAACCTCATTTACTCATACATTAGATTTATTTGATCAAGATTCCTAAATTAACACAAGTTCAAACCAATCCAGAGTTTCCTGTGCTTTTAAATCACTTTGTCAAAATGTTTCTTGACGTTTGTCGACGTCAATCTCTTGGACTCTTTAGACTCGTCCACCTGTATGATGTCAGAGTGGCTCACCTGGTCTCCGTGCAGCCTCTCCTGTGGAATGGGCACACGTTCCAGGGAGCGTTACGTCAAACAGTTCCCCGATGACGGCTCAGTCTGCACCCTGCCCACAGAGGAGACCGAAAACTGTGTGGTCAATGAGGAATGCTGTAGGTTGTCTCTCCTCCATGGACACGCTTCATTACTGTCGTCCTAATGTGGACGGCACTGACGCTTTACCCTGCCTCTCTCTCTCTCTCTCTCTTTTCGCCTTAGCTTCCAGCAGTTGCCTGGTTACAGAGTGGGGAGAGTGGGACGTCTGCAGTGCCACTTGTGGTCTTGGCAAGAAGAGGAGAGAGCGTAGGGTGAAGATGCCTCCTCAAGATGGCTCCATTTGTGGGGCAGAGGTTCTAGAAGTGGAGAACTGCATGATGCCAGAATGTCGTGAGTAGGAGCAATGTTCAGGAGCATGAACTCCCGACACACACGACAAAGGTCCTGTTAAGTGAGATAGGAAAGTTTAAGCAGAGCTGGAATAATGTAAAAAGTCATGGAGGACATATTTTCTCTTGGACAATATATTTAAGCACAAAAGTCCCTGTGAATCTAGATGTGTTGAGCCCATCGTGGTGTCTGTAATGGCTGAGTGCGTGTGTCACTGAGCGACTCCTGCTCCACAGACACCATCCCCTGCATGCTGACTCCGTGGTCGGACTGGAGCGACTGCAGCGTGACGTGCGGCAAGGGCCTGAGGACGAGACAGCGCATGCTCAAGTCCCCTGTGGAACTGGGCGAGTGCACAGAAGAGCTGGAACAGGTGGAGAAGTGCATGCTGCCAGAGTGTCGTAAGTAATGCTCGTCCCAATCAACACAACTTCACACTGTGGGCAAATGCATGTAAATGAATGGTAATTTAAGCTGCTTCTGAATGCTTTTGTAGTTTGTTTTTTTTTAAACTGCATTTCAAATTCAGTCACCTTTTGGTTTGGAAATAATTTTTATTTTCCATGTCTCTTTTGGAAATTTATATAAATATAAATACATACGGATGCAGTTCAGGATTAGACATGAAAGGGAAACCGAAGAAGTATCCTGGTCCCAAACTTTGTCCGTCTTTATGAGAATATGCAGAATCTTTTGAATTTGTATCTGTTTTCTTCTTCATGTCATTGTTTACGTGCACAAGCACTTCTCTGTGGTGGAGATCATTTCAAATAAAACGTGGCATAATCCCATGGATTCACATGTAATATTATATAATAACTAATAATGTGTATAATTATGCATGACTTTGTCTTCCTCCAGCCGTTACACCAGTTTCTCTACTCTGCCCTAACGGCGTCTGTCTTTTTCTGTCCTCCTCAGCCACGGACTGCGTCATGTCAGAGTGGACCGAGTGGTCTGAGTGCAACAAGTCTTGCGGGAAGGGTCACACCATCCGCACACGCATGATCAAGCTGGAGCCACAGTTTGGAGGAAACCCCTGTCAGGAAACTATCCAGAGGAAGAAGTGTAAGATCAGGAAGTGCAATCGAGGACAAGCCAACAGCGACGAGAAGAAACGACGCAAGGAACAGCGTGAGAAGAGGAGGAGCAAACAGGGCAGAGTTGAGGTCACCTCTGATCATCCGGGTTAGTGTCCATTCTCATTCCAGTTGAACTTTTAACACCACGGAAAGAATTGTTTAAAAAGCAAAGAGACGAACGCATGAATCCGAACTTCTCTTCTTTCCTGTCTACTGATATTCCCCTTGCAGGTTGTAAAATGCGGCCGTGGTCGAATTGGACTGAATGCACCAAACTTTGCGGTGGCGGTATTCAAGAGCGGCTCATGACAGTGAAGCAGAGGTTTAAGACGGCCCAGCTGTCCAGCTGCAAGGACAGGAAGGAGATCAGGGCATGTAACGTGCACCCCTGCTAAGGAGGAGTAGAGGATCAGGGATGATGTCGGACGGTGGCTGGAATTGGGGGGGGGGCTGGCAACAGGGCGGGGCATGGCACAACGTTATAAAATGATCCAATGCAATCTGTCTAGGGCTGAAACGGCACATACTGCGATTCTTGTGGGTTAAATCCTGAGCTCAGATTAGTCTTCGTCCTCTGGATTTACACTCTGCTGATTCTTCTGTGCTTTCAAAGGAGCTCTGATACACATAGGACTCTTTTGATATTTGAAGAAGATAACTGTAAACTTGTTGTGGTCAAATGATATATCCTGAACATTATTATTATGAACTATAAATTGATATAATGATAAAGATAAAGAACTGCTATATCTCGTGGTATCCCTCAGTAGAACAGTATACTCCAGACTTTAAAGCACAGGTGCCCAACCATTCCAGTGTTTTCTACGCCTTCAATCGTTCAGTTGTTTCTAGGACACAAAACGCCCAGTTGACTTTCTACCCAGCTATATTGTTGTACAAGTAGATTCACCATGATCCAATTGTATAATATATGGTTTGAAGCATTATTAGATTTTGTTTTGTTTTTTTGTTTTTGCTGTGGATGTTTTTTGATAAGAATGTGCCCCAAGATTCTTACCAAAGTCTTGTGTAGATGTTTTCTAGGTGTCCTTCTTTATCTCTGTTCCTCTGACATATTAATATTTTGGAATAATATCACATTTACAATAAAAATAAGCGTGACATCTTGTCACTGAGGTCTGTCATTTGTCTTCCAAGGGGGTAACAGTGATAATGAAATAATAATGACGTTTATTTATATAGCACCTTTCACAGTTAGGGTGCTTTATGAGTTCATGATGAAGGGTTGAGAGGATAGGAAATAGATCTAACAGCGACACGGGTACAGAAATTAAAAATGTTGAAATAAGACGGTACAAAAAATCAAATAAGTAAATAAAATGCTGCTCTCACTGCCACTAGATGGCAGTAATGACCTTTTCTTTCTTGTTACGTTGCTCCTGTATCCATTGATACAACAGCCACAAGGGGGCAGTGTGAGGAATGGAGTACACATCCAGAAAATAGAGATTGATCTGCGATGATCTGGGATGTGAATGATACTTGAAAACTGTCTGAGCTGATTAACACACCTCTCATTCACACACTCTGCAGATCATTGAGGGTTTTTATTTTTTATTTTTTTCGCTGACTGAAAGCATGAAAGAATCTGACTCTGACCCCACCCCCACCACTCCTCTGTGGTGTAATACATGGGGGAGGGGTCAGATTCTCTGCCGTGGAGCTCAGGGGACAAGGGTTAAAAAATTCAATACACTTCACAATGCCATTTCTGTTTCCATGCCAACACAACTAGACATGGGGACAACACGCTTATAGGGGAGAGACACATGGAAGGAGGATGGTTACTGCAGGCTGGACTGGGCAGTTAAAAACTCCAAATACCTGTGGAGACTCATGGGAGCTGCATGGGTTTTAAAGAGAAATGGATGAAGGAAGTGTGTTTGTTTATCTTCTGGTCTAATCCGACTGGAAACCCCTCTGGACCTCTCCCAGCCGAGTGTGCTGCAGTTGTGTAGACCGACTGCAGCTCTAAAGATCAGACTGGGAAAACATCTCAGGGATGCAGTTATGCAAGTAGACCGTCCATGTCTCTGTGATATTATAATGAGCTTCCTCTGTCTGTGGACACGTTGATGAATATTTATATGGGGGGGGGGGGTTCTGATTCTTGCCCAGGTTTCAGTTACTGGTAGTAATAAAAACAGATCAGGTCTGTGATAAGGGGACAAAGTGACTCAGGCATTATTTTGGTATCTCAGAATAAGTTCCTCTGGCACAACACGGTACAGAGTAAACAGTGGACATTGGGTTTATGGATGGAAATGATGATCATCCCTCCCTGTATGCATTATTTGACATTTGATCATAGCACTGCTGACCACCCAGAGCACACGCTCTGTAACAGAGAGGTGGTTTCTTGAATTAGCTGCCGGAATCACATCACAACCTATATATATAAACACAAACACACAGATATACATGTATATCTGTGTGTTTGTGTGTGTCTGTGTACATATATGCTGCAATAAGTGATACTGCATCATCAATGGAAATTGATCTGGACCGACATAACATACTTGAAATGACACACATCTACCTATAGGTGCCGTTATAAAAAGAGAGAAGTGTTTTGGCCTGTATCTCGGAAAAGGCATTAGATTTTTTTTTGTCATTTTTTCCCCTCTAATTGAACTCGTGCCACAGATTTTGTGGAATGTTGATGTAGATCAAATTGTAGCTCAAATGTAGATCAAATTGTAGCTCAAATGTAGATCAAATTGTTTCAACATTTCATGATTATTTTTAACCCTAACCCTAACCCTAGCCCAAACCCTAACCCTAACACTAGCTGAAACCATAACCCTTACCCTAACCCCAACCATAACCCTAACACAAACACCTTTAAACACTGCACTGACTCAAACCCAAACCCTAACCCCAACCCTAGCTTAAACCCTAACCCTAGCTGAAACCCTAACCCTAACCCAAACCCTAACCCTAACCCTAACCCTAGGCCAAACCCTAACCCTAACCCTAGCCCAAACCCTAGCTGAAACCCTAACCCTAACCCTAGCCCAAAATCTAACCCTAACCCTAACCCTAGGCCAAACCCTAACCCTAGCTGAAACCCTAACCCTAGCCCAAACCCTAACCCTAACCCAAACCCTAACCCTAGGCCAAACCCTAACCCTAAGCCTAGCCCAAACCCTAGCTGAAACCCTAACCCTAACCCTAACCCTAGCCCAAAATCTAAC